>JANIJN010000005.1:0-555525 GCA_030557975.1 Soucietia sequanensis | reverse complement strand
CCTAATCCAGTTCTCAAATTCACAACCACTAAATTAACTATAGCCAAACCTAAATTTGCTAATTTTTTCGGTGAATACAATTTTAAGTATGACTCAATTTGTTGGGAATCAGCATTTTGTTCTTCATTAATTGCATGTTCTTCTTTGTAAGCCTCTAAATCACTATACTTCTGGTCTCACTTAACTTTTAGTTCTATATAATCGAGCTGGATGTTTTTATTATGTCCAGCTTTGTTCACCTTTAAAATTTTCAATAGTCGAACTGTTTTCTTATGTAAGCTCAGCAATATATAGTTTTGTTTGTCTATTATAAAATCGAGTGACATACTACTTACTAAAAATAGTTATATAAAATTTTCAGTAATGGGAATTTACTAAGTTGTTTCACAAAAGTCTGCAAAGTTGTCTTCAAAAATATTTATAGACGCTCACAAACAAGATAGTGACTAATTCATTCCATTATGTTCTTTGAATACATCCCATGACTTGTTAAGAATGATGAAGACTCCCTGGCATATCATTTTGTCTTCTAGTTCGAAGGTACCCAATTTGTCGGGATGGATCGAGCTGATCACTTTCATATAATTGATTTTAACTTTTTTGGGCAACATCAAGTCGTTGATAGTCAATTTTTTACTAGTTGTGAATGGAAAGCCCAATTTAGGCGGAATTATGTTAGGTAATGACATTAACAAGCTTCTTAAATTATCTTCTTTCCCATTGCTCCATGCGAATAATTTCGATTGAATTTCGTCGTGGAGTTTGAACTTTAATTCTTCTTGCATTTTTTCTTCTTTGGATTGCTTCTTTAAACGATCGAGGGCTTCACTATCCGCATTATTTGGGAAACTTTTTGCTGGTTTATTGCTGGGCTTTTTAGCTGGTTGTTTTTTTGATGGTGGATTTACAATATTATTGACTCTTCTTTTAGCATCCAAAATCTTTTTGTCGGTAACACCATGCTTTGAAACAAGATCCAAATAACAATTCAAAGCTTCTGGGAAGGCCTCTGACATTTCTAAACTTTCAGCTTTTCTACTGAGCAACTTTATATACCAAGTTTTAATTGGTTTATTATTGATAGTCCATGTGGTATCTTTTAAGCCTTCTTCACCTCCGACAAGACTTATACCATCATCACAAAAATTTTTAGCCTCTTTATAACTTCCTAGTTTGAAAGAAGTTAACGCGAGATTGGAATTTATAACAATTCTAAATTCATGCTTGACTGGTAAAGCGCTCAAACATTTCATATAATTATTATGAGAGTTATCATAATCACCATTAGCGTATAACTCGCTTGCTTTTGCCTTAGCAATATCATAATCAGACTGCTGAAATTGATTCAAAGGTTCAGACGTGGCAACCCTCTTGATAGAAGCAGAATGACTCGATGAAGCAGGCTTCTTTCTTCTATTAGACGATATGTATACTTCGTCATCACCAGACGATCCTTTGAATTTCTCAGCCCTTGTAAGTGTCGGCACTGATCCCAAACCCAACAAGTCGCCTTCTTGCTGTAAGACTTTTGTTTCAACATGTTGAGATGGTGCAGGTTGTTTTGGTTTGGTTTGATTGAAGTCACTTTCTTTTCTTGGTAACAGCTGATTACTATTATTCCTAGAAGAATTTATGCTTGGTCTCAAAGTATGAATTGGTGGCGATTCGTTCCTTTTCAGAGGGGAAGAACGTCCCAGATTGGGAGTCGACTTCTCACCATTGATCTTATTCTTAGCAATTTCTTTGAAATGTTCATACCTGATTTTTTGTCTTTCTTTGTCCTTCAACTTTTGAGCTTCCATGAACCGATTTATTTCCTCTTGATTGATATTTTCATCATCTGATCCATAATCTTCATATGAATTATCCTTTTGCCTTCTTTCAATAGCGTCTTTTTTATATACATGCTGACTTTTCATCCAAGCTGGTAAATTATCGTCTCCGCCATTAGCCCCTCTTCCTTGTTGACCCATTTGTGACTGTTGGAACTGCTCTATATTTTTCATAACGGTTTTTTTGGATTGGTTGAAAAAAAAGGATGCTTTATTGAATAAGTCACTAGAAAGATCATTTATTGTACCTCCTAAGTCCTGTGAGTCAAGTGGAAAAGGTGAATTCGAATTTTGATTTCTATTAGGTTGCCTTAATTTTGATTTCGTTTCTGGTTGCTTTGACGGCTTGGTTTTACCTCCACTCATTATAAAATTAACACACGCTTGTAAGTCTGGTCCAACATGTGACATAGCGTGATTAGATACCTCAACAGAAAATCCTATATCCATTAATCCAGCCAAAATTTCATCTTTAGGGTCGTCCTGAATTTTCGGTGAGGAATTCTTCACATTTACAGATTCCGAATCTATACTTGAAGCTTTTGGAGGTTGCTCATCGGGACTGCTTGTTTGACTAGATGTGGATTTGACGGGCTCGGAAATAAAAGCATCTGTGAATTCGTCATCATTCAATAGAGAGCCTCCTATGTTTTGACTAGTGTTTTGTTTCAGCTGAGTTTGAAAATCAGAGTTGTTTTGTTGTTGGCTTGAATTGACTATTGATATGTTCGATTTAGTTTCAAAAATGGAGAAAGGGTCATCTGATTTGAGCTTATTAGTAGCATGAGGTGTTACTGATCTGCTGAAAGAATCAACAGAATTCGAATTACTATTCATTCCTATGCTTGAAACAGATTTAGGACTTGGTGATAGAATATCAAGATTGGACCATTCACTAAAAGTTGCACCACCATTGGGTTGTCTTTCTTGTAGTTTTTTTTGCCTTTCTGCCAATGTAAGGTGATCATTATTATTCAAAGATGAGGTTGATGAAGATGTAGCTGCTGATTGAAATAGATTAGCAAATGCATCATTCTTGGGAGGAGCCATATCGAGTAGTTGTTTATGCAGATAAATTCAACAATGTGCTAATAGCTGAGAACGCAGTATTGATGAGTAGCAATTATTTCCAAAGAAGTGCACTCCAATCATTAAAAATTGTATTTAATGTATGAACAATATCAATTGTATTTGTTGTCCTTCATTGACTTTGGTCAGATCGTGATTCCCAATGCCAGTTATCTCCCAGTTCATGTGGTCGTGTGATGGCAGATATAAATTGCACATGAAGCCCGTACACCTTACTAAAACTATCCCATCACAAAATTTTGGAAAAAAAGACATCAAAAAAAAAAAAAATTTCAATAGATAAAGAGAAACTTTGTATATGCCATTCACACATACTTCTAATACATAAAAACAATCACTTCACAATGCATTTAATGTACACCTTAGGGGCCGATGGAAAAAGAGTCTACACTTTAAACAAAACCACTGAAAGTGGTGAAATAACCAAATCTGCTCATCCAGCCAGATTTTCTCCAGATGACAAGTACTCAAAACAAAGAGTTACCTTAAAGAAAAGATTTGGTTTATTACCAACTCAAATTCAAGAATAATTCCTTTTAAGTCTTTTGCCAAAATTGTATGATGAATTTTTAAAGTGTCTTCAGAAAAGAGGATAAAAATAAACCTCATAATATTTCTCTTTCATTATGGATGAAAGATATCAAGTATATTTAATTCTATAAAAGAGGGAAAACCCCAAAAATATCAAATAAGATTTAAAACCACATTTTCAGGGTTCATCATCATTTATAAAAAAGAAAAAAGGAAATTATTTATAGTTAAATGAATATTTGGCTTATCATTTTAATTCAATTAACATGAATGTATATTGACTCATTTATATATCACTCAAAATCTTCTTTGTATTACATATTAACAATCATTTTATATCAATTTATATAATAAATCAACGGTTTAAAGAAACTGATCAAACGTAATTTCATTTACTCTGTGATCGAGCAGAAAGCTACTCTTGACATTTATAATTCTCCTTGAAACAGCTGATTCTATGATTAACTTGAAAAATGCTGAACGTAGACAACATACAAATTCACCATAGAATCGAAACCTATTGGACTTCGTCGATCTAGGATAGTTTGATAATTGATTATGCTTCACTTCTTACATTGAACATTAAATAGGTTCACGTTTCTCACCAGTGGCTTTTAAATTAAATTCACATTGTTTTGAATAACTTTCCCACATTTTGGAGAGTAGTTCTGTATTTTGATTCCTGTTATTTATCTCTCTAAGTGATTCGTTAACGTTTATTATAGAGTCATTCAAATTAACCTATTATTGTTATTGGTTAGTAATTTTGTTATTAAAAATCCTTTTTTCTCTGTTCATTGGCAACTACGATATAACATACCATATTATTGGTTATACGAGACAATATTCCATTCTGCGCTTGTTCATGTGGACTATCCATTACCATTATGATTAAGGAGGAACAAAGATAATAAAGCTTGTATTGATTTGTTTTGATTTCCTTATAATCTTATGTTTTGTTGAGGTGTGCGGGTTTACCATTGAACTTTTTATTCAAAACGCGCCATGACTATCTGAAACCCTATCAATTTGATGATCCTTTGATACAGGATGAGAAGCCACATTTGAAATTAGCGGGATGATATTACCAGTCTGAAGAGATATTTGCTTTGAATAAAAAACACTTGTTTTTGGAGTCCCTGGGATTTGTGCGCTAACATTCATATGCTAAAATATATATAGACATCAAGTCTATTGGAAGTTGGGATACTTAATACTTTCTCACTGCTTTGAGAAAAACTTGACTACAACATCGAAATCGGTGTCTGGTTCCAACGTGACGAATATCTTAAGCTTCTTGTAAATTTTCAGTGTCACTTAAATTCAATCTCCTATTACACATGGTCTTTCGAGTTTGTTAGGTAAGATGGCTTGTTGTTCGATCAAAAATTCACAGCATATGAACAACAATTGGTAAAAACAAAACATTGGGACAGAGTTGATTGCCGTGCTTTCAAGAGACCAGTAAAATTTAATTACTTCAATATGAGTCTCATTTATAAAATAATCATACTGAGAATACTGTATATCTTAATTTTGTATAAGAGACTCTAAGGTCAAATCTCAACACAGCTTTTGTAAAAGAAAAAACGACGTATATAAAATGTTGCCAACAGTGATAACAAATGCATCTATAATTGAAAATGAACAGCAAAGTATAACCACGCTATGAAATCATTTGTTAACCGCACCTGATATCCAGTAGGATGAAAATAAACATAGAAGAAAGAACCTACAGTCTTTATTTTTCTTTCCAATTTGTCTTGATAGAAACTACAACCAAATCAATAAATAGTAGTACGCTGTATTTGTATTTAAAATGCTTTCGTTTAATCAAACCCATAATTGACGTAGTCTTGCTTTGATTTTGCTCACGTTGGAGGTGTATTATAGCTCCAGATCTCAATGGTACTTATTTATTATTGACTTTCTTTTTATATCATTCAACTGTAGTGATTCATTCTTTCCAGAAGAGGACATCATGTGTCATATTCTCTATATTTTGATTCTTGTAATGTATATAGTTGTTTATAAGGTGAAGCGATAAAGCACATTTTAATGATGGCGACAACTATGGGCAAGCGAAAGGTATATATCAGCATAAGTTTACTTTTTCATCCTCTTCACTCTCCTTGAAATGCAGAGGTTTTGAAGCTTCGATAATCAGCATTCATTAATCATATGCCATCGTGCATGTTATATGATTATAAGTTAAAAAGAAAAAAGAAAAAAATAGCACTGATTGAAATGGTAAATGTATGTGATGTTGTAAGACTAAAAAGCCCGTCACTTCAGAGATTAATTGCTCTTAGTACTATGTCTCATATAGCAGTGCCATACGGCTCGTTCTTTCTTATATAACTATAATAAATATGTATTTAATCATTTACTAACTAGATATATACCGTCGAAAAGGGAAAATATATATAAAAGCCCGGTTTTATTTTTTTTTTACTATAATGAATATATATTTGACTATAAATTAACTTTTTTTTTTTTTTACTATAATGAATATATATTTAACTATGAATTAACTATATACCGTTGAATTGGCGGGTAGAAAAGTTTTTTGGAATTAGAAGCCCATACATCACGGCATTTTCTGTATCATACATGAGCGCCCTAATCAGATTCGTATACAAAACATACAGAAATGGTTCTGTGGTCTAGTTGGTTATGGCATCTGCTTAACACGCAGAACGTCCCCAGTTCGATCCTGGGCAGAATCATTCTTTTTTTGTTTTTTGTATCAACTATCTGCTCTATGTGATTGTAGCTTAATTTGAAATATTCGGATCTCTTCATTATTGATGCTAAAAATTTTCGATGCAAGAAAAAAAAAAAAAATCGAAAACGTAAATCTTTTTAGATCGGGAACTGCAAATGTCGCATACACAGGTAAATGTCGCATTAAGGCCAAATTATGTACATATGTAAGAGCTACTTATTATCGCTATACATGTCCTATATGTTTTTAACAAGCTTTATGCGCTAAATAGTAATCTGCCACCAAAGGTCTGTGATCACTCATGTATAAGCCATCAAATTTGGAATGTAATAAACCAAATCCACGTAATTGTAGATATAAATACTTACTGGCACTATCTTTGAAATTATTGCCGTTACTTTCGTTGTTATTGTCGTCACAATTTGGAGTTTGAGTAATTTTAATTGCATATTTGGGAACAAAAATATAATCGATATTTTCACCACCACCCATTAAATACTCGCCTTCAAACCCAGTTACAGTGGATTGACTATGGCCGTATCTATTAAAAGGTGTAACTAATTTAGCCAGATCTTTATAACTATCACTTAATAATTTATAAGCTTTTTCATTGAGAGGTGTATTCAAATCTCCCGTTAAAATTGATGGCCAGCCATTTATTTCATTCATTTTAGTGACAATCAAATGTGCAGAACCAATTCTAGCAATTTCTCCCACATGATCAAAATGAGTATTGAAAACATTAAGATAATTATTGGTTTGCTTATGCTTTAAAGTTACAAATGAAACAATTCTTAAATATTTGGCATCCCAACCTTCGAGAGCCATTCTTGGGTTTTTTTCATTTAACCACAAAGAATCACTGAAAACTAATTCCCACTCATCATTCTTGAACAAGATTGGAACAAATTCTCCCTCCTCCTTACCATCAATTCTACCAGTTCCATAATATGACCATTCTGGATCATCTTGGGGAGAAAATCGATTTAAATCTTTCATAATGTCATCTAATTGAAATTTATAAACTTCTTGTAATGTAACAACTGTATTATATATTGAGTTTAACTTGATAGAATTACTGATTTTTCCAAATCTATCATTCCAAGGTTCTTCACCTGGAACAAGAGTATCATGTCCACCATTCTTAATGTTATGAGAATAAACTCTAAATGGTAACGCATTAATTGCGATATCTTCAAAATGTTCTGGTATATTAGCATAATCTTTTTCTTCGGATGTGGCTGGTTCATCAGGAATATCAAAACCATTTGGTCCTGGAGCACCAGCTAATTTATGTGATCCATTATCATCATTTTGTTCTTCCTCGTCCTCATTCATACTATCTTCATAACTTCCACTAACTTTTTCAGCTTCTTCAGGATCCATCTCACTAGTACCACCTAAAAATCCATTTGGATTTGAATGGTCATTTTGGGTCTTCTCAGTTTCTTCATAGTACAGGGCTGCATTAAATTTTGGAGTTTCATTGTCATCATCATTTTGATTATTTTCATCGACAGGATTTTTATCTTGCTGTTCGTCTTCATTATTATCGTATTGATTGCCATTTGGCTTTTTAGGAGGTGCTTGAGGTACCCTATGTTTTCCGGTATTCTTTGAGTTTTCAATCTTCTCATCATTAGCATTATTGCTGGGACTGTTTTGTTTATTTACTTTATTATTCTTTACTTCATTATTCTTAGTATTGGATTTATTTGATTTATCAGATTGATTATTCTTAGGAGTAGATTTATTATTACCTTTGTTATTGTTATTGTTATTGTTATTGTTATTGCTTTTAGTTGATTTTTCTTTATTATCATTCTTGTTTGATTTCCCATTACCAGGTTTTTGATCTCCAGATGTATTACCTAACGGATTAAATTTTTTAAATGTAGAACTTTCAATACCGTCTTCTAGACCTCTTTGGAAATCAGATGATAGTAAAAACACCAATGATCCGATAAGAAGCACAGTAAGTATACCCAAGCGAATGGCCTTGGTGCTCTGTAGTCTTGTCATGATATATGTATGTGTAGATGCTTGGTTATTCTTTAAGACTAAGCAGTCAAAGTTTACAGGATAAGAAATTATCAAGATAACAAGTGTAAAATATTTTGACGTCAAAAAAATTCATTTTGTGCGAATAAAATTTACAGGGTGACATTTCAGCGAGAGGCTATACCAATTATACAAGAAACAATCATTATTGAATGGGTACGGGTAAATAAATATTCATTCATTACTATATACATTTATATGGATATGTAAACATCCAATTTCAGACCATGATGTAACTAAATCAATCAGAATCTTCTTCTGGCCACCAGTCAGGATGAAACACTTTGATACCAATTTTCTTTACTCCATCCTCAGTTTCTAAACTTGGGATCTCCACTTGATATAAATCCGTTTTCTCAAAATCTGCAAGGTTCATAATCATAAATCCTAAATTATCCAGTATTGATAGTATCTTACCCTTTGAGGTTTTACGTTTCCTAATAGGTTTCGAACTTTCGAATGGAGAAGCAGAAGAAGAAGATGGTGAGGATTTGAACGGTGAGTTTGTATCCAGTTTGACTTTGACATTGTTGGGTGTAGTTTCACTAGAACTTGATGCAAACGGATTATGGACTTGTTGAGTAGGAACTTCAAGTGTTGAATCTTCAAATGATGCAACGTCGAGTTTTAATATACTGGATGAATCCAAATTCTTAATGTCATTCATAATCGATTCATGAGGGTCTAGTATAATTTGATCTTGTTGTTTTATTGCGTTTATATTATCGGCATTTATGGTAAAAAATTGAATAGGGAATATTCTTTTTCTTATAATACCATTATTAAAAGTTCTAATAGTTAATTCTTGACCCACATAACAACCTTTATCAAGAGATAAACCATTTACATAATCCAAATTTGTTTCAAAAGGTAATAAAGAAGTACCCTTTGGTGCATCATTTACTTCAAATAGACCATTTAAAAATCTTCTTCTTGTAATAAAATCTTCAGACGTTATATTTATAGGAAATTTTGACATGAAATCTTCACTAAATAATTCGTTTAATAGAATTTTTTCATCATCTTCAGATGTTTTATTAATGGTTATTTCATGATTTGTTATAAATTTGAAACCAAAGTTTGGAATTCTATTATCAATTGCAAAACCAACAATATTTTTTGAAAATTTTGAATTAAATATGATCTCCTTTTCAATGAATGAATTTGCATTTTGCAATGCATCATCTGGATGTAAAGTACTGAAATAATTATATTGAATATCATCTAACCATTCATCGAATTCAACACTATCATTATAGTAATAGTATGAATGAAATTGTTTTTTAGGTTCAACTTTGATTCTAGCACTTAATTTATGTAATCTCAATAACATCTGTAATTGATTTGTGAAAGCATTATCAATTTCAACCAAGAAATTAGGTTCTTCAATATCTTTTTCAAAAAAATTATTGATATTATGAAATGGTTGTGAATATAAAAAGCAATCATTAACTACTCTACCCTTTGAATTTAAAAACATTGAATTTAAACCATCTCTTCGAATAAGTATATTTTGATCAGGATCATAAATATCTTCATGCATCAACCCCCAATTTTTATCTAAATTTATAATTTCTCCAAGTATTGCATGTTTATTTTCATGTTCACTTATTGTATGTTGCTTCTTTTTAATAACATTCGGTAATAATCTTGAAGTTATTAAACCATTTAAAAATCTAGTGGCATCAGGTCCCCTAATTTGTAATAAAGTTTTAGATAGAGGTGATATTCCTGAAATTGGAATTTTCATTATTCCATTGATAAAAGATGAAAGTAACTTTAATAAATTTATACTTGATTTGTCATACAGCAATGAGAATATATATGAAAATTCTCGGATCTAAAGAAAATAATATGTACGGACTTTGTGTTTGAAAATCGCTGCAAAATGTTTTTGCTTAACTGAATGTTCACGTTAACTCATAAGTTACTATATAGACTATACAATATAATATTAAAACAGGCTATATATATCAATAGTGGGATAGGCTTAATTGCCTACCAATAAGTTTTTTTGGTTTCATAAATTTTTCATTCTGACTTATATTAATATTTTCTTCATCTTCCTCAAGGAATATATTAACAGACGAATCACTTGATAATTTATCTCTAATTTTTTCATTTAAAGAGAATTTTTTCTTTAAATCATTTTGTAAATTATTATGTAATTTATAATTTTTATTTAAGTCAGTTAAATTTATTGAAGATTGATGTCTTGAATTTAAATTTGAATTACTATTTAAGAATGATTCATTTCTTGATAATTCTTCATCTCTTAAATCTAATTCACCAAAATCAAAATATCCATAACCACCTAATATATCATAATCTGATGTTAATGAGCCTGATCTTGATTTAGTAGTGCTCTCTTTGTCATTGTTATCTCCCTCGTCGTTGGTCTCAGTGTTGCTTCCATCATTATTATTTCCCTCATTTATTAAAGATTTTGAAATTTTTTCAACTGGGATTGAAATTTTATCAAATTTCAAATCAATTGGTTTTCTAGTCAGAGGAGAATTAAAATTATTCAGATTTTTTAAATCTTTTTCAAATTTAATATTCTTTAAATTAATTTTATCCAAATTTAAGTTTGTTTTATTTTCATTTTCCATAAAAATTGATTTATTTTGAATAATTAATTTAAAATCATTAACAATTTTATTAAAAGTATTTAAAAATCTTGTTGTTTGTTTATGTTTTGAAGATATTGATATTTGAACTTTATCATTATGAATTATATAACCAATTCCAAAACCTTGATCACAAGCGGGACTAATTCCAAATGTATGAAGGGCAGGATTACCACAATTACTAATTAATAATTCAGGTTGAAAAATTCTATTAATTAATGGATTTGATAATAAAGGAATTTCATTATCATCATTTAAATTTGAAATAGGAGGTAAATTTGAATTTAATTTATTAAGATAATTAATAATATGATGTTTTTTCAAAATTTGTGAAAAACAATTAAAATGTCTTTCAAATCCTAAACCATTCATGGCATTATGATATTGAATTTTATGAATATTACAAACATTTATAAAATCATCATATAAATCATTTAAATTTGAACAAGTTATAAATTTTTTAACTAATTTAACAATAGATTCATTTTGAATTGGAATTAATTCAGTTCTTGAATCTTTAAATTTTCTTGTTGTTATTGGTTCAAGAGTATTTAAAATTTTACCATATAATGTATAATTTGTAATTTGAAAACAAATTTGTAAAAAAGAATCAATTGAAATCCCGGTAATTTTTTTAATTATAAATGTATCAATTTTTAAATTTAAAGTTTTAAATTCATGTTGATTTATAATATCAGTTAATCTTGTTTCTGAAAGATGAATAATTTTTTGTAAATCAGGAGTCTTGTGAAAATTTAATTTACATTCAATTGGTTTGATAATACTTGGATTAATAAATTTAATATTTTCATCGAAAAGACTATATTCTGATCCATTAATATTTTTAGCTAATTTTAAAATTGAATCAGTATAAATATCACTTATAAATCTTAATATTGCCGTACTATCCATTAAAGTTGATTCCCAAACAATACCAGCCACTGAATTAGTAGTTATAATTAATTGTAATTTATCATACCATCTTGAAGTACAAGAACCAATTTGAATATTTGTACCAGGTAATAAATTTGAATTACCATGAGAAATTATGGTTGATTTATTTTCATCATTAATGGGAGAATTACAATGATCAAGAATTACTATAAATAATGAATCATCAATGAATGATAAATTTTCTTTATTTGAAATGGCTAATTCAATTCTACCTAATTTCCAAGTTTGAAAAGTTTGAGTGGTAATTGAACCAATTGAATTATTAATTGAATCAATATTATTAATTTCAATTGATTCATTAAAAATTGATTGTAAAATTTGTGAAAGTTCAATATCATTAAACCAAATATTATGTTTTGTATTTTCATTAGTATTAGTTTCTGTTAAAACTTCTAATTTATAAAATTGATTATTACAAATTATTATAATATGTCTTGAATCATTAAAATTATTACATTTTTTAATTGAAATATGATTTAAGTCATCACCACCATCACTCACCATATTTCCACCCACCTTTTCAGACATTGGAATTCTGGTGGTACCAAATAAATTTTTATAACAATTCATAGTTAATAAATTTTTATTATTTGGAGTTGTATCATGATGAAGAGTTTCATTTCTAAGACTTATAATAAATTTTAATGAAGAATTAATTAAATTTGCTGCTCTTGAACATTGATTGGGTGGATTTATTGTTTTCAGTAATGGATCATCTTCTAAAATTAAGAATGGATTTCTAGGTAATATATCATTTTTCAATTCTCCATAAATTCCTGGATTTGTTTCATCATTAATTGAATTGAGATAACATGAGATATCATTATTGGAGTATAAATTTTCTAAATGATTTTGAATTAAATTTATCGTGGGGTTTTTTTTAAAATTTTCACAATCAATTTTTAATTGATTAAATTCAAAGGGAGTTATAAGTGGTTGTAATGCAATTAATAATTGATTAATGGTTGATTCAAGGGTTGGAATTGGTAATTTTGGTAAATCATTTTCAAATTTAAAAGTTGTCATTATATACTATATCATCCAATAACATCGGTATACATCAATATATATCAGTAGTCAGTATATCAGTATATCAGTATATTTATATATCAGTATCGTACATTTATATGATTTTCCAAATGTGGGGTATTGTAAAACCAATGACTTAACTCCATTCTCATATATGTTTCCTGCACATAACCCGAGGGAAAATATAATCAAATATTCATATAATACCATGTTCATATAAGTCATGTTTATATACCCATGTTCAAATAACTCATGTTCATATAATACTGATATACCCGTGTTCAAAAAGCTCATGTTAGTATAATGTGCACGTTCATATGATACTCATATGATACCATGTTCATATAGTGATTGGTGATTCATGTTCATTCATGTTCATGATAATTCAAGTTAATATAATCAAATTCGATACAATTTGATTTATTATATAATACATAGACATAGAATGGTGAAGATGAAATCAATTTCAATAATCATAAGATAAATTAATATACAACTAGAATTAAACAGATAAACAAGATATAAAATATAAATATAAAATATAAAAGAAACTCCAAAAACAACCAAAAACCAAGATCCATAAATAAAAAAAAAACAATAAAATAAAATGAAATAAAGTAATAATAATTCACCTCCCCTGAATTAATTTTCTAATTAAATTTGAATTATCTAATTCATCATTATTAACATTATCATTTTGTAAATGCTGATGATTATCATTGCCACTTTCTTCAAAATCTCTTGCTTCATCCATAAAAGGTTTAATACAAAGCCAACCAGTTTCAGTTCTAAAATGTCTTGATAATGCATCCGAGCGGGCAAATTTTTTACCACACCCCCATTTTGTAATACCATTTTTTAAAAAACCTTGACATTTAAAATTTTTTTCACCACCATGTAATAATTCATGTCTTTTTTTATCATGAGATCTAGCAAATGTCTTGGGACACGTTGAACATTGGAATGGTTTTTCATTTGAATGAGTTTTCATATGAGATTTTAAATTATATGGTTTTTGAAAAATTTTATCACATTTGGGACATGGATAATTTAATTCGGTGGAGGATGTTGTTGGTGATGATGTAATTGATGATGATTTTTTAGAATTAATGATTTTTTGTTTTCTTCTTCTTTTCAATGATGGACTTATGGTATAACTTACAATAGATGAATAATCAATGGGTAAGTTATTATTATGATAATCATCTTTGGTTGATTCATTGATGGATGCAGGACTGAGGGGATAAACGGATAAATTTGTTGAAGTTGAAGTTGAAGTTGAAGCGGATGATAATGAACTTGGTTTAGAGTAATGAGTTTGTGATAACTGTGGTTGAGAATGTGATTGATGAGATGGATGAGGTTGTTGTGTTGTGTTGTGTTGTTGATGAATTGGATGAGGAAGTAAATTAGATAAGGTTGATAAATTATTAATTTGAGGATGTAAAAAATTATGATTGGGTAATTGATAGTATTGTTGTGGATGTTGAAATTGAGGGAGATGTTGTGGATTTTGTGGATTTTGATGATAATAGAATTCGGGGAAATGTGAATGAGAATGAGATTGAGATTGAGATTGAGGTAATGATTGTTGAGGTAATTGGGGTAATTGAGATTGTTGATTGGCGATATAAATGGAAGGTAATTGTTGTTTTGATTCAACGTATTGATATAAAGATTGAGGAAGAGTTGATTGAGGAATAGTTGATTGAGGAATAGATGATTGTGATTGGGGTAATTGAGGTTGAATTGGTTGAGGTTGTTGATGAATTGGTTGAGGTTGTTGATGAATTGATTGAGGTTGATGTTGAGGCAGAGAATTATAGTAAAAATCCAGTTGAGGATAATAAGGTAATGGATTAAAAGACATCATATATAATATATAGATAGATGAATTATGAGGGAATATGAGGATAAATGAGTGAATACAATATGAATATATTATATGAATGAATAAATAGAGGTGATATATATGAATGAGTATATAATATTATAGAGGGTTATGTTATAGAGTGATATAGAGTGATATGGTACAATTCAGAGGTAGGAGAAGGGAACGGACATATATATATAAGAATATAAGAATTTAAGAATATAGTATTATAATAATAGAATCAATCGGTGACTGAAACTGGGCTTATTTCATTTGTGTCATTTTCATTTTATTTTTATTTTTTATTTTATTTTCTGTTTCACTTCTTATTATTTTGTCTTATTTTGTCTTTCTCTTCCTCTTCCTATTCCTATACTCATATTGTACATTGCATATGGATATGGTATTTTTGTACCACTTGTCTATGGATGGCTTAAATCGGTGACTGCCTGTTGATTGCGTTGCTTAACATTACCTTTGTTCGTGTTTTGTCTTGGCGATGATTCAGGCAATCACCGTACTATATCATACCATACTCTATTATGATATAATGTACTATAATATAGTCTGATATACTACAATAGTATAGTATAATAGTATAGTCTATTATACTGGTATGGTATAATCTAATTATAGTGTAGTACGTTGTATACGAATACCCGGATGGATTGAATTGATGGTTTGATGCTTGATGGTTTGAGGCGGTGGACACATCAATGCGTTGACTGTTTTTCGTATGGCTCGGTCCGATGTGCGGTGCGTTCCGACCGGGTTCATTGGACATCCGGCACGAACGTATTAGCCGATCCATATCACTATACTATGATATGATATACTATAATATACTATAGCATGGTATATTATAATACTATACCATGCTATAGTATATCATGCTTTATCGTAGTATATCATGGTGTATACTCATTATAGTACAGTGTGGCATAGCATAATACGATATAGTAGAATATATATCAAGCCATGTTCCATAGCCCGACAGAACTAGACTAAACTATTCGTAAGTGAAAGCACACAAATTCCCTAATTTCATCTTCAATTCCCGGCTTCAATTGCCATTTTCATATTACTTACCATAGCCATATACTATATTATATTATATTACATGATTACACTAGTATATTACATTGCATTATTTTATTACATGGCTTTATTTCGTTTGCTTTCCATGGCTTTATTTAATTCAACGCCTTAATTCTCAGTCACCGAAATATACGGTTAATCTATCAAATTTCTACAACTATATCTTTACATTCTTATTCTCATTCTTATTTACTCATTCATTTATTATTTACTTCTCCATTTATTCATTTAATCCCGCCCAAGGCTTCTCTAATAAAGCCACCACTCCACCTATTCATACTCATATATCAATATATCAATGTATAATTATAATTACAAGCCTTATTTCATTCACCGTCAACTTAATCACTCCCCATTATCTCTTATTTTTTTGGTTGTTACATTAATGTATATCGGGGCTCGATATTAATGTTAAGTCTAGATTTATATATATGCTACTATTACTATTAATTTATTATATGTATATGTATGATCGGATTAATCATGTGGTTTTCCTTTCAACTAACTCACTTTTTTTATTTGACTGTTTTATAAACATGTTCTTTGTGTTTCATGTATTGTATTGTGGTAATAATTTTATTTCTCTTTTTTATTCTTTTCTTTTCTGTTTCTGTTTCTGTTTTGTCTTTTATTTTCTTTCACCGATTTAATCGATTCCGGGATTTGAATGTTATTTCCATCGGCGTTTTTTTTATTTTATTTTTTTTTTTTTATTATCAAATTATTTCTTTTTCTATTTTTCATTACGTAATCATATTGGGAATATTATGTAAGCGCATATTTGATTTATTATACATACTCAACTGATATAAGCTATATCAGTGTTTTTTAGTAAATTTATATATTTCTTTGCAGAAGGAAAGAATATAGTGTAAACAATCTTAAGTCATTGTTAAATATATTAATGAGTATACATATATATATCCATACTAAGTTAGTTAACAAGGATTAAATATTAACGAGTATTTAAATCGATACACTTCAATGGTGCATGAATTGACATACCTGCTTCAAGATACTTACTTGAAATACAACTATGTACGTACATGTAGTTCTCCAAAATATTAACCTCCAAACTAAGTTTAACTTGATTTAATCATGTTGTATGATGTAATAATATTATACATGATATTTTATACTATTTCTCGTATTAAATAAAAAATGAGGGGTTTTAGTAAATCAATGAAATAATAATAATAATAATTTTTCTATATATTGTTAATAATTTATAACTTCGTATTTTTCAAGTGAAAATGAAATCCCACCATAATAATTTACTAATTAAGAGATTCTCAAGGTTTATGAAACGGGAGACAAATAATTAAGTGATAGAGATTATAAAGGTTTATGGAATGTGACAAAAATAGTATTCATGGAGTGGGAAAGATAATAAAACATTCAGAAAATATCGAAATCATAGCTTAAACTATGTGTAAAAAAAGTTCAAAAAAAAGAATAATACTTTCAAGTAAATCACCCTTATATTTATTTAATTTGTTCATTTTTTATACGTTTAATAAATTTATTGATCAATGAGTGTATTGAATTATCATAAATTATTTATAAATGAATGATTCTTGTATATATATAAATCATAATAAATTTATTTACCATTAACAATACCAATTGACTAGTTGTATATTCTATTTTGTTTAAATTTGAACATTATAACATTGTATACTTAAACTTGATGTACTTGACGTAACTACCACAAATGATTTACTTTTCAAGCTAATTAAAACCGAAATAAATTCATCTTATATCGATGATTTAACTATACGCCAACGAAGTTCAACCAAAGATCACACCCCCTAAAGGATACGGCAGAAAAAAAAATTAGGCAATCACATTTTGTTTTAGCATTACGTACACGAATGATAATCATAGAATCTGACTTGTTGGGGGTTCACAACTGTAACAGCATTTTAAGTAAACAACGATACTATCGTAACATGCACTCTAGACCTGTAAAATCAAATCCCTACAATAAAATCTTTTGACTGAAATTGAATATTTTAATGCTCTTTCAGTAATCAAATTTTACGTGACAAGTTTGGTCTCTTGATCATAAAGTATTTTTGATATAAATATTTTCTCAATTTTTCTTTTTTTTTGCAGCAATTTACCTTGAGTAAAAAAAATTAAAATTATGAGTAAGTTCATTTGATATTACTATGTTTAAACTAGCTTATATATGAATCCTTGATAACATTCGATGAATGATTCATTGGAATCTTATAATTTAATTCATTTTGATTAATTCCTCTATCAAATTTCTCTGTCTTGATTATTTTACTTTTCTTTGATTACTCTTATAATTAAGAATTTTTGAGCTCACTCCTATCCCACCCCCTAATGTTATTTAATCATTTACTCTTTGATGAATGTGCTTTTGTTCCATTGAACAACCCATAATGAATTTATTCCTATTTAAGTTTCAAGTGATTAATATTTTTTTGGTTTTTTTCTCTTTTTTTAACAATTTATACGAAAATATTAAATATTTTTACGTTTAAAAATATTGTTTGATTTATAGTTCATCATTCCATTTGATATGATAAGTTCAACATACGAAAGCGTGTAAATATTAGACTCATCAAATGTGCATTAAAATGAATTTACACCTTTGATAAATCGACGTTTTAAGTTTTGAAAATAAGAAAAAAAAAAAAAACTTGAAACAAAACATTGATAATACTTATAAAAACTATGAACGAAACAAATGGAAAAAAAGATTCAATGAGTAAGACATTTAGTGATATATCCTAAGAAGACTAACCTTTTAAAATTATCAGATACTACGGATAAATATCAACATTAAAATACATAAATTCAAAGAGAATGTATAAATGGTTCAAAACTATTATATTTAAAGATTTAAACAATTCTGATTCTTCAGGACTATAAATATTCAGCAAAAAATTATAAAAAATTCATATTTGTTTTCGATTAAGATAAATTTGTTCGGTATGAAGACAGTCAATCATGATTTAGTCTTCAACGAATAAATAATATCAAATTTTTAAGTATCAGTTAATCCTTCATATATTTGAACAATAAAAAAATTATAAGTCAAATATACATTAACAATTTATAAAGTAATTTAGCTCATCATGATATTTTTAAGTATCAGCTAATCCTCAACTTATTCTGGCAATCAAAGAATGATAAATCAAATATATATTAACAATTCAAGAAATAATTCAGATTGCTATGATATTTTTTAAAACATTATGGTAATATGTAAGATAACAAACACACACACATATATTTCAATCACCATTAGGTAATATACACTTCCTTAAAATTTCATTTAATTTCACTTCAATTCATCTTTCAATCACCATATTTCATACCCCAATGGATATCCCAATGGGATTTGTTAAAACCCCTAGATTCCACAATGCCCGCTTGATATCCCTGTTTCATCCCCATAAAGTCAATTTATCATAACTTCATTGCCGTGGCCATTTCATCGATTATAAAAACGGTGAAATCTCGAATAAACTAAAATTCAAATCGGCTATAACTTTAGCTTTTTTTTCTTTTAACCGATATATTTAATAGCAAAATTTTTATAAACCTTGAATTTAAACTTTAATTTCAAAGTCTAAAATTTTTTTTTTTAAAATTTAATTGAATTACGCTTGATGATAAGAATAATCGGATTTAAAATCTATATATTGACAAAATTAATCGGACTTTACTAAATTTTATATATGATTAACATATTTCTTTCCTTAATCGAATTTTGTACATTTTTTTTTAGCAACTGCGATAAGCGGATTGTTTAAATGCGGCTTAAAAACATTGTTATTTTAACTTTTTTTTTATTTTGACGTGAATTAATTTTGACAGGTTTTGTTTCATCATTATTGTAATTCAGTATTATATATATTTCAATATTATATATACTTCAATGTATAATACATTTATGATGTAAATTATAGTATAACAGCTGTACATAATTCACTTAATTTATTTTTTTAACATCCCTTTCAACTTGAAACTTGAAGGGAAAAAGGTAATCAAAACAGTAAAATTGCGCTTTCATATTTTTAAGTTTATAACTGTTTCTCAACCCGGAGACACATGTGGCACTTATATAATAAATAAATTGACGTTTTTATACATATACTAATCTAGGTTACTCAAACCAATCTAGGTTATTCTTACTAATCTAGGTTATATTTTTTCACCAATTTAATATCGGGTAGTAAAAATAAAATTAAATAAAACACGTATATTCGTGAATAAGTTTTGATTAATTTAAATTTGTCTTCAGACTTTAAGCCTTTCATTTATCCCCAGCCTTTCATTTATTCCCCAGCCTTTTCTCACAAGCCTCTATATACCCCATACGATACATGCTACAGGTCTAGCCTCATATAGTCTAAGTTGAACCATGCTTACTTTGTTCTATTTTTAATCAATAATAATCATTAAATAAAGGCTTATTCGCTCATTGATTTGACTATAAACCTATTTATAACCTTTAGGATTTATACTTTGTATTGTTTGAAGAACAGGAGAAACATAGTCAATTAAATCACTCACAAAATGACAAATTCATTGATCAAAGGTGAATCAAAAATAATCAAAGGCTAATTAAAATGATATACAACTCGTGAATCATTACGATAAGTTTTACAGAAGCTAAACTTGAAAGAAAAAAGAAGAAAGCATATGATAAAGATAAGGTAATACTGCTTGAATCCACACTACTACCTTATCTAAAGCTTATACTTACGAACTTCGTTTGGGCCAAAATTATGTTGCATTTCAATAAATATTACGTTTCATTTATACTTTATAAATATTCAAAATCATATTCTAAAAGCTTTGTTGGGTACATAAACAGTTCAAATCTTAAAAACCATACAATCATAATTGAAAGTGGAATGATAATTATCAGACGATGAAAAGGGTATAATTTCAACCTTCCTTAATTCCTTCTCTTACTAAAATGGTAAGCTACTAAAGTCATGAATAAACCGAAACAACTTAAAAAATCAGTATAAACAAATCCAACAAAATATCTTGGTTTATCCTTCGTATTCCAAACAAATATTGGTACCCAACATCCAATAATATAAGCCAAAATATTTGTCAGCATTACAATGAATGATCTTTTATTATTATTTTTAACCAATAATTTATTTAACCATGAAAATATTTGTGGTTGAACCCAATTTGATGGTATACTCATTAATAAATAAGTTATCCAATGTAACCAATTTGGAATATTCCAAATTGCCAATAATGTAGTACTTATAATCATACAAATGAAATAAGTTAAAATGAATATATGATTATATTTACCATTTAAATAATCAGATAAATAACCAACGAAGATTGCCATTACAATACCAACTAAATGTTGATATGATGGTATTGTATTATAAAAAGATGATGGTAATTTTAAATCTTCTTTCATCCAACTTACAAAAGTTGGTTGACCATTGGCATGATTGGAATTATTAAATGAATAAAATAATAATGGGAATACTATAAAATGCCATGTTTTCATATAACTCCGGATTGAATTTTTATTTTGAGTTTCAATTTGGGTTTTATTTTTATTTTGATTAATATCATTTTCTTCTTCGTCTTCTTCATCTTTAATATTTTGTTTGCTATCTTCATTCAATTTCATTCTTTTAATTCTTTCAAGAATAACTAATTTATCGTTATCATTCCAATATGAATTAGTAGTATTATTAGGAACATTCGGATTTTTGACTAAAAAAAATAATCCAATTGGTAAAGTAATAATTGCATCAAATAAAAATAACCATTTAAAAGATGGTATTGAACTTTTTTTAAATTTGACTATAATAAGTTGTTGTAAAGGACCAGATATAATTGAGGCCATTGATGATGAAATTGATAGTAATGTTGACCTTTTACTCAATTCTTTCGTCGACAACCATGAGCCTAATAAATATTCAAGACTTATAAATAGTGGTGCTTGTAATAAAGCCAATATAAATCTTAAGCAATAAAAAAGTTTTAAATTTAATGCATAAAATTGTAATAACGAAATAATACTCCATGATAATATTAAGCAACCTAGGAAAAACCGTAAATTAATTCTAGGGATTAAAAAATGCCCTGGTATTTGACCAATAACGTAACCAAGTGTCCATAAACTTAATAAATAATTATATTGATTTTTATCCATTTCAAAATATTCATCCATTCCATTTACATAAGCAGTTGATATATTTGATTGGTTTAAATTTTTTGCAAAATAAGCTAACATTGATGAAACAAGTAAAAATTTATCAAGTTTCTTAACGAATTCTTGTTCCAATGGATTCTTATCTAATTTGTCATTCCAAAATAATCTAATTTTGAATTTCCATGTCTTTCTATATTTAATTTCTTCGGGTGATAATGTTTGAGTTAAATCAATTTGAGTATTATAATCTTCAACTTCAAATGATCTGATTATTGATCTTTGTTTCTTGATGGTATGACTGTTATCATCACCTAGTAATAACGATTCTTCATCACTCATTTCGTTTGAATTGAATTATAATTGTTACTAAGTTTTATCTGTTTTTTCGAGCTGTGCAATTGCTAATCAAGAGATCGATCAAATGACTAAACCGGTTATATTTAAATGGGATCAGTTGATTATTAATAATATATAGGTATGATGGGATCAATTGAGATCATAATTATGTTAGAAATAGCTGATCCCCTTTTATATCACAGGGTACCCCTTTCTCATTAAGATCAACAAATATTTGTGGATTTATCTATGCACCACAATTTGTTGATTACTGCTAAAAATGATCTTTTTTTGCAGCGCTCACTTACTTTTACTATGGCGTCCTGTTTGCTAAATTGCTGATAAACACTCTGATGCCATATAACCTCCTCTTAGTCTACATCTGCCCCTTCAGCACTCAGCACCCCTTCATTGCCAATGCTACATGATTCAAGGGTGTATGTTTAAAGAGTGTTGATTCAAGTTAATGATCAACAAGGCACTCAATCACAATCACAATTACAATCACAATCACAATCACTTAACACACAATCACTTGTGAACTCTCGAAATATTTGTTCAACGTGCACTTACATGATCACTCCCAATAGATGCTTTCTCTTCATATATATATAGACCTATCCTAGATCAGTGTTCATTATAAGCTATCACGCTCTCCAGATCCCCATGTTTGTTCCTTGATCTTATTGTGTCGTATATCAAATTGGCGGTCACGTGCAAAATACAAAAGAGTATAACCATACATCAAGTTCACACGAACAATTGTACACCGTTAATAATCTGCTTTCAATATCAATCGTATCCAAGCTTGCCACCTTGAACATCATCCTATATGAACAGTACATAGAATCCTCCAGTTGATCCTTGCAAAAAAAAAAGTGTTCCTCTTTGGTCAAGGTGGAACTTTCTAGAATGACTAATCAAACACTGAAAATTTTCTGAGACAAAAATTTAAATTTCCGAATGAAAAAAAATACAAAAAAAAAAAAAAATACCGCCGACAAAATGTATATATATATATGAATATACTCATATATTTTTCACTTTCTTAGTAAACAATCAAGGTTTTATTTATTCTTCCCTTTTTTGAAACTCATTTAATTCAATCAATCAAACTAATAAAGTCAAACATGTTGAGATCTACTCGTCCTTCATTAAAGAAAACCGCCACTTCTTTGGTTCGTCATTATTCTCATAAAGAATTAAAATTCGGTGTTGAAGGTAGAGCTGCCTTATTAAAAGGTGTTAATACTTTAGCCGATGCTGTTTCTGTTACCTTAGGTCCAAAAGGTAGAAACGTTTTAATTGAACAACAATTTGGTTCTCCAAAAATCACCAAAGATGGGGTTACCGTTGCTAAATCAATCAACTTACAAGATAAATTCGAAGACATGGGAGCTAAATTATTACAAGAAGTTGCCTCTAAAACTAATGAATCTGCTGGTGATGGTACTACTTCTGCCACCGTCTTAGGTAGATCCATTTTCACTGAATCAGTCAAAAATGTTGCTGCTGGTTGTAATCCAATGGATTTAAGAAGAGGTTCTCAAGCTGCTGTTGAAGCAGTTGTTAACTTTTTACAACAAAACAAAAAAGAAATCACCACTTCTGAAGAAATTGCTCAAGTTGCTACTATTTCTGCTAATGGTGATCATCACATTGGTAACTTATTAGCTTCTGCTATGGAAAAAGTTGGTAAAGAAGGTGTCATCACTGTTAAAGAAGGTAAAACTTTAGAAGATGAATTAGAAGTTACTGAAGGTATGAAATTTGACCGTGGTTTCATTTCTCCTTATTTTATTACTAATACTAAATCTGGTAAAGTTGAATTTGAAAATCCTTTAATTTTATTATCTGAAAAGAAACTTTCTTCAATTCAAGATATCTTACCTTCTCTTGAATTATCAAGTCAAACTAGAAGACCTTTATTAATTTTAGCTGAAGACATCGATGGTGAAGCTTTAGCTGCTTGTATTTTAAATAAATTAAGAGGTCAAGTCCAAGTTTGTGCCGTTAAAGCTCCAGGTTTCGGTGACAATAGAAAAAATACTTTAGGTGATATTGCTATCTTATCCGGTGGTACTGTTTTCACTGAAGAATTAGATTTAAAACCAGAAAATGCTACTATTGATTTATTAGGTTCTTGTGGTTCTATCTCAATCACTAAAGAAGATACCGTTATCTTAAATGGTGAAGGTTCAAAAGAAAATATTCAAGCAAGATGTGACCAAATTAAATCAACTATTGATGAATCTGCCACTTCTGAATACGAAAGAGAAAAATTCCAAGAAAGATTAGCTAAATTATCTGGTGGTGTCGCTGTTGTTAAAGTTGGTGGTACTTCTGAAGTTGAAGTTGGTGAAAAGAAAGATAGATATGATGATGCTTTAAATGCTACCAGAGCTGCCGTTCAAGAAGGTATCTTACCAGGTGGTGGTACCGCTTTAATCAAAGCTTCAAAAGTTTTAGATGATGTTAAATCTAAAGCCGCTAACTTTGATCAAAAATTAGGTGTTGAAATTATTAAATCTGCTATTACTAAACCAGCCAGAAGAATCATTGAAAATGCCGGTGAAGAAGGTGCTGTTATCGTTGGTAAAATTTACGATGAACCTGATTTTAATGTTGGTTATGATTCAGCTAAAGGTGAATTTGTTGATATGATTGCTACTGGTATTATTGATCCATTTAAAGTTGTTAAAAATGGTTTAGTTGATGCTAGTGGTGTTGCTTCATTATTAGCTACTACTGAATGTGCTATTGTTGATGCTCCTGAACCAAAAGGTTCTGCTCCACCTCCACCACCAGGCGGTATGCCAGGTATGGGATTCTAAGTTAATTAATCCAAAAATTAATTAACTTTATTTTTTTAAAATCCTTAGTATAATTGGGTTTCTTCTTCCTTTTTTGCTATTCAATTTGAATCATTAAAGAAAGAAAAAGTACGATATTATGATATATAATTTTTCAAATCTCTATCGATTCATATCTCTGTAAATAGTTTATCAATAGAGTAACAGTATAAAGTATAAAAAAAAAAATATATTTGTAGTTTTTCATTTGGTGCGCACTAATAAATTTCTGCTAATCGATAATACAAGATCAAAATCATAGTTGATTTAATTCAAATTTTATCAAATTATTCCTGTCAAGTTTCACCGAGATAATATGATATAGCACTCGATATGTTTGAATCGCCTTATGCTCGTACGACCAATAAAAACATATTTGGGAAAGATAGAAAAATTAATAGAATCCTAAAGAAGTATATTGAATTGAAAAAGATTAATGATGTTTTAAATAGAAAGAAAGTTTCAAAACTGCAAAGGAAATTCATGAAGAAACATAATAATAGAAAAAACCTTTTGAAGAAATTACACAAAAAGTTTGGCAAACCAGTTAAAGGACCACAGGAGACGTTTGAAGTTTGGCATTCAAGCGATGATGATATAAAGTCAGATAATGAAGAAGATTTTACACAAAAGAAGAGTAAGAACTTCAAATTTGAAAAAAAATTCGATGATTATCTCTTAAATCAAATAAACAAAATTACCAATTCCCACACTGCTAAAGAGGTACAACAAAATGGGAACAATGATAATGATGATCAACAAAATGAAAATGAAACTGAAAATGAAAACGAAAATGCAAATGAAAATGAAAATGAAAACAATGATAGTGATAGTGGTACAGATAACCACGATTATGAAGATGATACTGACAGTGAAACTGATGTTTCAACTAGACATGAAATAAAACGTTTCACTGAATCACTCGATAATTCACAATCATGGACGAAATCAAGGTTTCATATACTCACCAGAGGTTTGGAAATGTTGCCTCAACATCACAATAATTACAGTATAACAAGACAACATGCTCAAAACCTCAATACTCTTCTCCACTTAAACATTCTCAAAAAAAATTGGAGAATAGCATATAATGTCTTCACCTTGTTAATAAGGCTTCCTCGTGTCAATATCAAAAATATTTGGCCTCTTGGCATTGAAATACTAATTAGACAAAGAGAGGAAGACAAAAATAATTCAAATTCTGATAATAAGGAAGAGAAGTTTTTTGATTGGCTTATATCTTTTAATTCATCATCACTGTACTCGTATAACGTTAAATATTCTAACAATTCATTAATAGCACCGGCTTGGAGATCAGGATCAAAAACTCATGCTCCTTTATTCGTTATAAGCTTTTTGTGGGACTTATTGGTTAAAAAACAATTTGCACAAGTTATGGATAAATTGGATGAGTTGCTTTTAGTACCACCTTTTAGTTTTGATGGAGCTTTCCACTATATCAAAGCAGTTTGTCTATTGGCTCAGAATATAAGATTGCATAATAAAATCAAATTGAGGAACAGTGGTGTACTTGACGAAGAAGAAGAAAAGGAAGATGGGAGATATGGAATTGACTCATTCATGATTGATACTAAAGAATTCATTATATCGAAGATCAATGAGAATAAGACTCAAATAAAGTCTTGTTTAACAACTTGCGATGACCTAAAATTTAAATACCCAAAAACGATTTATGAGCAAATGAATTTGGTAGGTGCTGACTCAAAAAGAACCGATCAGTCTGTTGAGAGTGATGATGATTCAGACGAGGAGCAGTTTTATACACCTCAAATGCCTCTTGATTTGAATGAGTTTGAAGACGAGGAAAGTGATACTAATGTAGACACAAAACACATTTTCACCGATGACATTGATAGAGATATAATGAAGAAACAAACAATCCATGAGAGTGACGTGGATGAGAATAACAATGTACTAGATGACTTCGATGCCTCTTCAAGTCAGAAAGCTGATGAAAATCAAAATGACGATTTTGATTTTGATTTCGACTTTGAATAGTTTATATAAAATTAATACACTTTGACTACAAATTCAATAAGAGAAGTGTTGTGGTCTTATGTAGAATTACTCGTTAAATTTAATTATCATTACGTATGTCATATTATGAAGTGAAATAAAATGAATTATCGAAAAGCCGTATATAAATGCAGCAAATCAAAAAGTAGTCATTTTCGCATATCATCCAAGTTTCATGAGATTGGATTAGAACGAATTATGTATTACTTATGATCTTCATCAGCATTCAAAATTCATAATTTTTTTTGGTATCAGTTTATGGAGCTAGCTCTATCGGATCATATTGCTCAGTATTGTCGATAATTGTCAAAACTGCGCTATCCGAACTTGACAAAGAAACATTAAACTCTCCATTTCCCCTGGGAGTAATAGGAAAAATTGACCAATCAAGAGGAACAATCGCAGAATCAGGAAGATTTATACGAATTTTGGAGTTATTGGATTCTTCAACAGAATGCGTGGGGAGAGGGTCAGGTGTAAGATTAGGCGTAGATATCGGACTATCAATGGGTACTTCACCCGGTAACTGAAAGAAACGATTTGCTGAGTGATTTTGTCCAAACTCTTCCCTTTGCTCTTGATGTGGTTGTAGAGTTTGTTGAAGTTGTTCTTCATTTTGTAGATGTTGATTTTCTTGTTGATCTTGCTGCTGCTGTGGTTGCTCTTGCTGCTGCTGTTGTTGCTCTTGCTGCTGCTGCTGTTGCTGTTGTTGATGATTTGACTCACTTACGAAGACGCTTCTCCTACAAAGTGGACAATTTTCTGATCTTTCTAGCCAATCCTTTAAGCAGCCCATGTGAAGGATGTGATTACATCTCAATTTTTTTGGGTATTTTCTTGTAATCAATTTGTTTGAATGAGTAGACTCGTATTCTTCAATGGAATACATATCTTCACGACATATGATGCATAGATTATCCGTAGCATCTAAATCTTCTTTAGTCGCATTCTTCAATTGACTATCTAACCTTTTAGTTGACTCAATATAAGAAATCAATTGCTTGACTTCAGTTATAATCAGTTTTATTGATGAATAAGTACCTTGGAACATTGAAATTGGAAACGCAGAACTTGAATGGAAAGTTAATAAATATATGAAGCCGATATACGAAACGGCTCTCAATGAAGATGACAAAATATCAATTGTTTTACTATAGTAAACTTTATTTTCCCAAACACGATCTAAATAATCATCTCCATCATCTAAGCTTTCATCGTCAATATCAAAATCGTCATCGGTGGTCGTACGATACATAGCCAATTCATAAATATTCAATAGTAATTTTGAGTAATAAGTTAAGCCTTCTACCCCTTGAACTGCAAACTGGAATCCAATCAATAAGCAAACGACTGAATTGGCACCTTGAAACACATCATAAGCTAAAAATTTAGCAAGTGAGAAATCTATCAAAATACATGAAGTGATCAACCAAAAGTATAAGCTCTTTGCATAAGTCAATAAGATTGTTTTAACTGTATAATTTTCATTGTTCAAATTATTGGTAATCTTCAAATGAATAAATTCTACTCTGTCAGTCAAAACAATATGAAATAGTTTGGAAAATATGGTTGTATACAACAAGATACAGTTGAAAATTATATTATCATCATTACTTACAACTAGTAATAAGTTTATCACTAACATGGGTAGTTTTTCAAAAATATGTTCGTTTTCGATAATTCTTAGCTCTCCAAATATTACCAATTGTACCATCTTGCCGAACATAGTAAAGGTGAAAAATAGGAAATTGACAATAATAGACAATTTATAACCATCGGTTAGTTCACTTATCAAAGATAAGAAATTTGTTGTCAATCTCAATGAATCATACACTGACCAAGCGAGTGATACAATTGATACTAAGGAATATAGTATGAAATACTGTGCCACCGTGCTTAATGCCATGATTATGGTATGCACGTTACTGATATATTCAAAGGATATTGATGGGCCAGAAGTCAGGTACTAATCGATAAAGTGAAATCCGCTTTGATATATATGTGCGCTGTTATTTTTGTGGAGTTCTTTTTGTACAGTGCGCTTACGAGTGAGTACCTTAAAAAGAACTGAATTTTTATTTGTGTTTGAACTTAGATATATGAATTGAATTGAAATATAAGTTAGGAAATACAAGGGACGATTGTCAAGAACTGGAATTAATAATACAAATCTATATAAGAATTAAGAGTAAAGCGAGCTTTATGGACGGAAGGGTGTATAATTGCAACCAAATCTCACAGTTAAAAAAATCACCTAGCTTTTGATCACGATGACTTGAATACATTATTTGAGTCATGCAGTTCACCATTGGGTTTTCTCTTTTTGAAGCCGAAGTTTTCTTTTTCTGCAATTGCCTTTGAGTTGTGAAATAATTGTGGTATTTTACTTCTTTGTAAGTTTGGTTGATTAAAAATTTTTGAGATGTCAGTACCTTCTAAATTCAGTGGGTGTCTCGATGGCGAAGTCAGTGATTGTCTTTTCAAGCCTGGTATTGGTATGCCTATGGCAGGTGATTTGTTGAATCTAGGTGATCGTATTGGTGATTTTGGACCTTGTATTATCGGAGATCTTTGAGAATGTCGAGATGGAGTTCTTGATGGGGATCTTGATGGGGATCTTGATGGAGGTCTCGATGGAGATATTGAAGATGACGTGGAGCTCAGTCTAGAATGTCTCTTCAAATCCTTTTGTGGGGAGAACACTGACGAGGAATCATTTATCACGCTTTGAAATTTTTTTAAATCAGAATTCAAACTCTTCAAATCATGATTTGTCGCTTTGTTCTTATCACTCAATAACTTATCAGTTTCATTTATTGTATCGGGGAATTTCGTAAAGAATTGACCATTAGTTATGTCAGTACTATTCTTTTCTAGTAAAGGATTTAATGATTTATGAAGATGATTTATGATATCTTTTGATGTTGATTTTAAATCAAAGTTTGATACAAATTTTTTGGCGAATGCATTATTATCATTAATATTCTTCGAAAGTGTAGCGATGTTTTCATTAGATTCACTTAACCACTGACTACTCTTCAATTTAATTTCCTGCTTATTGGAAGTCAATAAGTTCTTGTTGTATTGATTGATTGAATTTTCAAAGTACTTATTATTCTCAACGAATGAATCATCAATTAATCTTATGACTTGTTTCAACATATTTTGTTTCAAAGTCTCATTTTGATTGGATTGATCCTTAAGAACCGAATGAAGCAAGCTGTTATTATTTTCATTCTTAATCAAATGATTATCATTTATATAATTTGCGAAATCCTTATTTGTTGATTGTGCAGATGATAAATGTTTTAGTAGAGATTGATTTGAATTTTGTATGTTCTCATTTAATTGATTCAAACTCAAATTTTTATTCAAAATGTCAAACAAGTCATTGTTTGAATTAGTTATTTTATCATTTATTGACTTATTATGATTATTCAAATCTGTTTTCAAACTTTTCAAATAATTTTGAAAGTAAACATTGATGTTTAGTAGTTCTTTATTCACTGTTGATGATGATTGTTTGAAATTTTCAATTATATTATCAATGGATTTATTTATGTCATTTAAGTTGCTATTTATTATTTTTGATAATTGAATGTTTTGTAATTGATATTTTTCATTGAGTTTTTGAAAATCATCATTCAATAAATTTAGTCTAGTCAATTGTTCATTATTAGACTGACTTAATCTTGATTCGTTCAATTTCAAGTTGTTGAGGGTATTTGTCATGTTTTTAGATTCTCGATCTTTTTCTTTTAATTTTATGTGTAATGATTTAATTTCTGCATTCTTCTCTTTGAGATCATTTTCGAAACTTTTAAAATTTTTTTGATACTCTTTATAATTATCAATACTCATTTTTATACCCCCTGTTTCTTTATCCTTTGAAGCTAGCAAATCTTTATTTAACTTGATTATTTCTTTTGATAAATCCTGTACCAAAATTTTTTTCAAAATCAAATCATTATCTTGACTTGATTGAGGTAAATTCTTTATATTCTTTGCCTTTGATGCATAATTGAGTGTCGACGTAGTTTCCTGCAAATTCACTTTAGCGGGTGAAATAGTAGCAATTAACGAGGTCTTAGTTTTACCACCAATTGAATCTTGTAATAATCTAGTCAATTTTGAATCTCTATACGGGATATGTCTCGAATCTTTGCCTTCACTCAATAGATTGATCACTTTACCCAAAGTTAGTAAACTTTGATTTATTGAGCCAGCTTCTTTTGCTCTTTGATTCATGGCTCCTGATTTATTAATATCTTCAGAACCAGCTAAATCAACAAGATTCATTTTGGAAACTTTGAAATTTACATTATTAATTTTTTTATATAAATTTATAGTGAAAATAGTATGAGATCTTGACGAAACATCGTTTAATTTTGTTGAACCTATTTTTCTTTTGTTTAAGCAATTTTTCAAAATCTTGAATCCCATTGAATGATTATTTATATGAATTTCCTTTAAATTCTGGATGATGATTGATTGATCTTTTGATGACGGGTCGACACAAATTCTTAATTTTGACGACGAAGATGACACATTGTTATCGTCCGTATTCATCAAATCATTTAAATCTTCTTTATATAGTTCAATACACGAACATTTAACGAAAAAATCATTATCCGATTTTTTATTTAGTTCAATGAATAATTGTTTTAGTATTCGAGGTATTATACCCGAGTTTTCTTCTTGGTCATCGTCGTCATTTTCATTGTCACCAGTTTTATCATTTTCATCTAGTTTACCACACATTGTATACGTTTTACCCGTACCTGTTTGACCATAAGTCAATATAGTTACATTTGAACCATTTAGAAAATCATTGAATAAAGGTAATGCCACATTCTTGAAAATAAGAGATTGATCAGCTTGAGATCCATAAACTTGATCGACTTTATACGTCTTGGAATTTAGAAGGGAGTTGTTATTTATTGAATCATTATCATTATTGATTGTTATGAATGGATTTGTTATTGAATAAATATCATCAGGTAGATCAATTATATTTGGAGACTTCGCAGCTATTTCTCGATTGTTTCTTCCTCGACATCGAACAATCACCTGAATATTAGACCCGTCTTCGGACATTATATATTATTTTTATTAGATATTGGTAAGGTTTGATATATAAGAAATCAACTCAAAAAGTCACTTTTTTAAAAATCAAAACAAACAAAAAAAAGCTACGCGCGAATTGAAATAAATTGATAGATCATTTATGTACAGGAATATGATAACAAGATAGCCAGAGATCTGTACAATGTCATTTCTTTACGTGTATCAAAGATGTAAGAAGACAAGAATGAAAAGGAAAGGGTGTTCAGTCAGACCAAAAGAAGTATAGCGAAAAGAATAAATAAAGAAAAGAGAACTAAAAGCCAATTTTCAGACAGAAGGTGGTAATACTATTATTATGTATATTCAGATATTTAAAAAGAAGATAAAGATAGCTCATGACGTAATAAGATAGGCTTTAGTGTATTATGACAGTACAATTTAGCACTCAAATAAAGCAATTAATTGCACAGATTCGAAAATACTTGAATATTGAAAGGGAAACAATAAGTGATAATGTAAATTTAGTCAATCATAATGCTACTTGTACTTGTAATTATGATATATATCTTTAACATTTCTTTGTTCATTTCGTGAGAATTGAAGGCTTTCAAATACAGTCCATGTACAAGTTGAAGCCCATTTGATCCACCTCGTATTACGCTTTTGAATCAATCATCTTCACGCAGGGTATTGAATATTTGACTAAAATACAATTTTTGAATTAGTTCCCTTTTGTAACGAATAATATACAATCATGCGGAGAATTAAAGCTAGGACTTGTCAGAAAATCAATCAAAGAAATCATCATCATCACTATCATTCCTTCTATCGAAGACTATTTTTGATTGTGATTGAACTTTTTCATCTCTTGATAAAGCATCTAAAATTTCAACAATATCTTGTTCAGATAATTTTCTAGAGATAGCCCCCAGTTGAACTAATTTGAGTAAGTAATTTTCAACTGCTTCTGCTCTGTCGGGTCTAACTATTCTAACTCTACTTATTCTTTCTCTTGCATTTGGTTCTAAGATTTGTGATAACATTGAACCTTTCATATCATTTTTACCTGATGATGAATCAGATTGGTTTGATTGACCTGTATTTTTTTGTAATTCAGCCAATCTTGCTGATCTAATAGCATTTAGTTCTGCATCATCCATTTTCCACCAGTTGTTATGTTTGTTCTTAATCTATTGCTTTTGAAAGAGAGATCAACATAGTCAATATCGATTTTTAACGTTTTTTTTTTTTTTCTTTTTTCTTATTTGGAGGAGGGAGAGATTTAATCCTGCACACAACCCCCGTTAGCAGAAGAAGAAAAGAACAGAGCGTAATTAAATCAACAATCAATCAATATGAAATAGGAATACTTTAGTAGTATATAGAATCACCCAACCCAAAGTATAATAATATGAGTACAGGAGACAAATCAAGTATATTAAGAAAGTACAAAATTGTATTTCTTGGAGATCAGAGTGGTATGTATTTACAATGTCGTTGATGAATTTAAATCTAGTTATCATTATGGAGATCAAATCATACTGAACTTGATATGAGAAGAAATGTTTGAACAACGAAATCCAAAGTTTAAATGAATGTTGAAGGTAACATACATGTCATTTGACGAATACTGGACTGAATAACTTTCAATGGAGTAAGATGAATGATAAAAGAATATATGTTGTACATGAATGATTCAACAGAGGAAGTTAAAAGATTAGGGATCAGGGGAAAAGACAAATTTGAATGATTGAAATAAAGTTTTTGAATGTCCAGAATTATATATCATAATTGTTTGATTTGACAATAGAGTGAAAATAGAACAGAATGACTACCTATAAGTGATGAAGTAAGATTAATTAAGTTGAACAAAGAAATAAAAAAAAATTACAAATGAAGAGACAGTGAAATATAATTAATCTTGAAGAAGAGCATCCTAGAACGCGAGAAAACATGAACGATGTGTCAACGAAAGACTGGATGAGATATCAGATAAATACAAAAGAATTTGCAAATAGATTTGTCAATTGAGATACAACTCATAGGGGATTATAAGCAAGGAAAATCAAAGTTGTATTTGAAAATGAAATTGAAATTAAAAATCTTGTTATATACTTTGATCAAACAACGTCTTTAACGTATTGATGAGTTTTAATTGATAATAAAGAAAGGGAAAGTGATCGTTATCTCTTGATACCCAACTTGAATATAGTCAAGAATGTCAAAGCTCATCAATATGCTATTAAGCTATTCCTGTTTCAAGCATGTCTATCATGTCAATTGTATTTCTTGTTCAAGTTCAATTATCAAATGTCAAATTCAATTTTAGATTTCTAGAATAATATGATTAAGATTACTGACTTAATGTTCAAATTATTTTTATTGAAGATTGACTATCCAGCTCATCGTGTTTAGTGTTTTCATATCTTACAGGTTTAACGTCAAATTGAATCAATGGCTTTTCAAAAATTCTTTCGACAAATTAAAATATTTAATTTCACGTATCTCAGTCAATAAAATTTCACTGTTTTTTGTGTGATATGTTAATTCATGAAATAATTGACGAACTTGTATGAGTTTTAAAACGTCTTCAAATAATGAATTTTCATAAGATATTCAATTTTATTCGAACTTCATTTTGATTGAAATTTTCCAACATATTTAACTCAACTATTTCTCGGTTTATTTCAACACTCAAACAAATTGTATAGTACTAACAACAAAAATTTTTCTAGTTGGTAAAACATCATTAATTACAAGATTCATGTATGATACCTTTGATGATCAATATGCAGCCACGATTGGAATTGATTTTTTAAGTAAAACAATGTATCTTGAAGATAATAAAACCATTAGATTACAATTATGGGATACAGCAGGACAAGAAAGATTTCGATCATTAATACCATCGTATATTCGAGATTCACATGTTGCGGTTATATGTTATGATATAAGTAATAAAAAATCATTTAATAATTTAGAAAAATGGATCAATGATGTTAAATTAGAAAGAGGGAATGATGTTATAATTGTAATTGTGGGGAATAAAAGTGATTTAAATAATAAAAGACAAGTTAGTAATGAAGAAGTTGAAGAATTAGTTTCTAAAAACGAATGTAAATTTAATATTGAAACATCAACGAAAGCTAATTATAATGTTAAACTATTATTTAAAAAGATAGCATCATGTTTACCTGATTTTAATGAAGATAATGAAGGAAATGAAGCGAATGGTGGTAATAATAAAAATAAAAATAATCCAGAGACAATTGATATTAGTATTGATCAATCAAATAATGTTAATTCAAATGGATGTTGTTAATATATATACGATAATATAGATTGTATATATAAATGTAAAATAGTCTATAAATAGTAATGAAGTTTTTGCATTGATCGCAATAAATATAATACATAAATGTAAAATAGTACACATCAAATATACTACACAAATATAGGGAATTAGTGACACATAACATACGCAAAAGTGTACTACATGAATACACAAAGTGTTATCTTAGCATAACATGTCCGTCAAACATGTCACGTATATATGTATATATATGATATTGACATTCATTGTGATGTATCATACAATATGTATGAATGGTAGGAAAAATGTCGCGCATCAACCAAGAAAACCGAGCGGCTTTGTCGTACGGCCCTCATCGCGACATTACGAAGAAATGACCTCGTAATCAAGCATTAACTATACTATATACCATACCAAACTATATACCACAACTTATCACATTACTCTTTATTTCTGGATTAATTATATTCATTTATTGTCACATGTATCACAGTATAGCATAGTGTAGTACATATTGTGTCATATCACAGTGAGTAGTATACCATAGTACACTATATTAGTCGTATATTCGTATATTGAGCCACGTAAAATCAAAATACAATTAAATAAAAAGAAGGGCTAGAGTGGTTCTAGAACAACACTAAAAATAGATCAATATTTTGATTTATTTTTGTTATTCTCCAATTTGAAACAATACAAAAATCGATCTATTTATTTTGAAAAACAGCTGTTTTCCACACGACTTCACCATCAGTACATTATACGAGAACACATACTTATACTGTGTCATAGAACACCATGTGGATATCAAGTATCCTATTGGTGGTGTATGATGACATGTTACATACCCCTATGTCTACTCGTGTGGACTTGTGTGTACTTTTGTACACGATATGTGTTGGTATACTATGTCGTACATTAATATATCTGTTCCTGGTTCCTTTATTTAAATTTCTTATTGTTTAGTTTGCCATTTCCGACTGAGTCAAGTATTGATTTAGTGAATACGACAGTGTTTATTGCTTCCATGATATCACTATGGTGTTATGATGTTGCTTTGCTATTACTACTCTACCTTGCACTTGTCGTAGAATGTATAGTACGTGTTGTAGTATTGCCTGTTCCTGTCTAAATCAATTCGTGTCTTAAAATAAAATACGTAAAATAAAAATAAAATAAAATAACATAAAATAAGAACGCATTAAAATACTCAATTCAGCAGTCATTTCTTAGTAATAAAATCATCAGTAAAATCGGCTTATTCTGACTTCAACTTAATCACATTTGTGATTTCATTCTTTGTCCCCTTTACCTATTTAACCTATCTCTCCTTTCTTTCATTACCCAAACTGAATCCCAAGACCGTCTCACTCTTTTCCAATCCTTTGTTGTGCTTTGTTCTATTTGATTTTGGTTTGTTTTGTTTTGTTTTGTTGTGTTTTTTTCAATACTAATTTAACCGCCCAAGGTTAATTTCATACTATAATTCAATCCAATACAATACAATCCATTATAATACAACACCATCGTATCACACAATACCCTGTGTCATCCTCACATTTAAAATACATCTAGTTTAATCACACTACATCGTATATTATCATATCACAATAGTCAAGATATCTTAATACAATATAATATATTTCCAGGGTATCCCTTGAACAATCTTGTATATTCAATATCTATATTGAATATTTCATCTTCAATATTCTTTAATCAGAACCCTTTCATTGAATACTTTGTATTGATTAGTCAATAATTATCAATATTCTGTATTCAATAAATATATATTAAAAAAACCATCCCACTTTCAATCCTTTTCATATTTAGTACCCTTCGTTTTCACTACGTCGTACCAGCCATCCATCATGTCTTTACATTTGAATAGAATTCATGACTCAATGAAAAATTCATCCTCTTCGTCATCGTCATCTTCGTCGTCTCCTTCATCTCCTCATAACGCCCCTCCTCCTCCTCCGGCTTCCTCTTCCAGTACTACCTCCGCCACAGCAATATCTACATCCTCATCAATCTCAAATGACGATACATCCTCCAATTCAAAAACTAAACTGAAAAGACCTTCCAAAGGTCGTGTTTTTCAATGCACCGGTTACCCCGATTGCAACATGTCTTTCACTAGATCTGAACATCTTGCTAGGCATAAAAGAAAACATACCGGTGAAAGACCTTTCACTTGTCCTAATTGTGCTAAGAATTTCTCTAGATTAGATAATTTAAGACAACATAAACAAACCGTTCACGCTTATGATAATTATGTTCTTAAAAATAATAATCCTTTACCTTTGGATCAAGTTCAAGTTTTCAAAATAAATAATGATAATAATACTAATAATTCAAATAATTCAAATATTATTAACAAGAATAATAATAACTCAAACGAAAATCATAATAATTTGAATAATATTAATCATAATAACTTGAATAATAATAATCATAATAATATTCATAATAATAATCATAATAACACTCATAATCATCAAAATAATCATCATAATAATCACAATAATAATGAAAATTTAATCACAACTACTTTATATTCAAATAAAAATGGTGTTCACCCTGAAACTCCAAGTAATCCTTTGTTCAATAAAATCAATTTATCTGATAATATTAATACAGGTACTAGTAATACTGTTAACATGAATACCAATAATAATACCAGTAACAATAATAACAATCACGGTAATAATAATAATCTATATGGTAACTCTTCATCACTTATATCTCCTCCAAATTCAAATAGTCCAAATTATCATCAAATTAATCATGTTTTACCTCATTTTTCTTCTCCCGTACCTCCTCCTCAATATAATAAACCTATCAATAATCAAAACAATACTAACAATAATAATAACAACAACAATAACAATAATCAAGATTATGATTATAATCAAAATAAATTTTCATTAAAGAAATCTTCTAATCAATTTAAACCAAAGAGAAGACCAAGACCACTTTCATTACTGCAATCTTTTAATAATGACTCATTATCAAACGATTATTTAAATCGATCATCATCTCCATTATCTCTTAATCAACCATCATTAATACCATCGATTAGAAATTTGAATTACGCTAATGGTCCAAAATCAGCTGGTTTAAATCCAAGTTTAGTAAGTCCACTTTCACCACTATTCCATCAATCATTTAATCAAACAAATTCAAAAAATTTAAATCTGAATTTAAATTCAAATTTAAATAATAATTCAAATAATTTAAATCAATCATTACCTTCAGTTCAATCATTACCAATACCAACGAATTTTAAACCATTTTCATCAAATTCAAATTCAAATTCAAATAACTCAAAATCTGATAATACAATTCCATCAATGTCAAGTTTATCAAGATCAATACCATCAAATAATTCATTACCTGCTAATCCATCATCAGTTAACAATAATACTAATAACGTTAATTCATTAAATCAACCAATTCAATTAATTCCAAAAAAACAAAATTGGTTAAAAGATTTACTTAATGAAAAAAATTCATCATCATCAATTTCATCAGATAGTAATATTGATAATAATCAAAATAACAATGATGATGTTAGTATTAATGCTGATAATAATACTAATATTAAGATTGAATCAAATGATAAATTATATTATATTTCGAAAAAACCAACTATTAATAGTTTATTATCTCCTTATGAAGATGATAAATTTTCATCAATATGAAAAATTAAGTTAAAGACTATAGTTTATTAGCCTTATGAAGTTAATGAGTCCTCATCGATACATAAAACTCCAACATCAATTGTAAATGATTTTTTGTCATCGTATGAGGATGATAAAACATCATCAGCATCAGAAACTAACTTCGAATGATTTACTGCACATATTAAGCTTCATGAAACTGTCGGAATTAGAATATCTAGTTCACAATTATTTATTTGATTATTCATACTCAGAAGCTCAAATCGTCTATATTGACGACCACTAAAGCTGAAAAATTAATTAATTTATATTTGGTAGATGCTCTTACATATTTAAAAGATAACAGAAGGTTGACTTATTTTGATATGACAATGACCGATCATATAAAGGAAATTGATTAATTCATTATTTTTTAACTAATCTAATCAGTTTAATGATTTTCTAATTACAAGAGGATTAGTTTACTTCAAATGAAATCGATAATATCAATTTTATCGCAACACTATATTCAAACTCAAAAACCGACTTTGTTTTACATCTACTTTCGTCGATTTTCACATGTTAGATATCTTCGATAAATCAAGTTTTGGAAAATTATACATTCTTACATGTACTACGCTACGTACAATTCCCAAAATTACAAAAAGAACCAGTTTACAATTATTGATAATCAATTTTCAAACGTTCAAAACCGGAAATGGCGCCATGAAGAACAATAAACGCTTATCATTTCTTTCTTTCACCATTAACTTACATCACTTCAATCGTGTATAATACAAATTTTAATGATCACACTTTGCATTTTTTATTTTTTCATACAACATTTTTATCTTTTGCACTTTTGTAAAAGTATTGCCAATATTTCACTCACTCCAACTCCTTATTTGTTACTCCGTCTTGTCAATATTCATACGATAACATTATTTCAAAAACATTATTTCAAAAACATTATTTTTTTTCTTAACATTAGATTTTTTCCTTCCAATTCTTTCTTGTCTGGCCCTTTATTCACTGGACAACATTAAAACTTCCTTCTTTTTATTTAAATGAAAAAAAGCACACATTTCTTTTCTTCTTTGTTTTTTTTTTTGTTACTTTCTTAATCATTCTGTATTAATATCTATATTTCCTTTTTTCTTTGAAATAATTTCTTTATAGTGATATATTCATTTAAATTTATACCAAATTATGATTACTTATATTTGTATTTAGTTTTAATAATATAAAATTTAGCAATGTTCATGGTAGTTTACGTAAGAATATACTTGAAAAGCCTAAGCTCTGAGCCTATTGTTTTTCGATTTATTCCTGCCTAAGCAACATTACTAACTTACTCGATATATCTTTGAGGATTATCGAATACATAGATTACTAATTTTGGGTTCAACTTATACTTTTAGTTGTGTATATATAATAATTCAAAATTCAAAATCTTGTTTCTACCAATTCCGGGTATGGTAAATTTTGCAGCATTTAATTGAAATCCGGTCAAACTTATATTAACTAAAGAAAAGAAAAATATTATTTCATGAATTTTTTTATTTTATATGGTATATTTGATATAATATATTATGTAGTATCTGATATCTAGTATTTGATAATACAGAATTTTCTACAAATAATTGGTTTGATTATGTATAAATCATCAAGACAAAATATCTAATCTCAAAATTGATGACTTCTGAGTCGTTTGACACGTCCCGAAATCATTCTATATTTCAAGTTTTAAAGTAAGTTTCGTTCTAGTGAAAATTTCGAGAGTAGTCTGTAATAAAAAGAATTCATGAATTGCTACCAAACTAGTCTATATTATTTGAGAACATGCCTGAATTATTGAATTCGAGTTTGAAGGAAGCTAATTTTATTTCATGCGATGTAAATGAGTCTGAATTCTGTCTATTTTTTCAATTATATTTTATGATATAAGGGCACTTTCTCTTTTTCTCTTTACAAACTTGATTTATTTTAAATCAAGAACGCAGTAATTTCACTTGAAATTGCATCAATCTTAAAGAATCAGTACCGACTAAAGATAAATGAGATGTATAACACAACAATGACTTGTGATTAATCACATATGATTGATCATCTAACTTTTATTGTTGAATGCGATGGTATAAAACAAGGATAATAAATTGATCAATTAGATATATGGAACAATTTAGTATGATTGTAGTAAATCAAGCTGAGCGAATAATTCGAAATAGAAAAAGAAATCGCCACAACTAACCAAACATCTCAACATAATTTCAAGACCTCATTTTTCATATGAAAACCAATCTTGTAGTTATAATGAATCAATGATAGGTTTGAAAAGTGATGATATATTGACAAACACCATTTCTCGATCATTCATTCTTTTCTTCACTCAAGTTTGGGAAGTATAACGAGAAATTAGGTGACCGAGAAACAGGAATGAATTATTCTTGAGTGTTAGAAAATCACATTATCAAAACAATAAAATGAGGTATTACTTAACATCTTTAAAGTGTTCCTTGAAATAAAAATATGAGTTCATCTAATATTCCCATTCAGTCAATGACCTCTTATTATTTACGAATTGAACATTTTAAGCAATAATTTTTCAATTCTACATCTGAGTATAATTTCAATTTATCAACTTTAATATACAATCACGACCAGTAAACTACACTCAAATGTTAGTTGGCATCAGAATTAAAGTCATTTAAGGTAATGAGCTTTTATCATGTAAAATCAAAGCGAATAGTGTATCAATTGACCCTTTCAGAAAGAAGGAAACATTGATAACCAGTAAATCATTATTCAATTTTCAATGAGTCCTTTGTAAGAAGTACCGATTAAATAATAGAATGGTGAAATGAATTTCCATCATATATCTAACACTTTAATTTCCATCATATCTATCACTTTAATGAGTATTCTATTTTAAATATTCAATTAAATTATTAATAATTAATAAATTTGAATTAAAATGTTTAATTTCATCATTAGTTAAATCCTGATTAATTAATTCCAATACTTGATTACATAATTTAAATAAATTAAATAAACAATTAATAAAATAATTATACCTTTGCCAAATTTCATTATTTAAACTTTCTTTATCTTGATAATTAATTTTTGAAATTTTTTCAATACATGATTTATTATAATCAAAAATATCATTCCTTAAATTTGGTAAAATTTTTTCAATTATGAAAAATTCATAATCTTGATAAATCTTTAATAATTCATGATTTTTAAAATTATTTATTTTTTTCAATGTTTTTAATTTATCATTATCAATTAATAATTGTTTAATCTTTGGATTTTTTATATGATTATAATCTTTTGTTGGTTTTATTTTATCGAATTGATATTTTTTATTTAATAAATTAGTTAAGGGTAATTCATTGATGATGCTATTATCATTTATTTTCTTTTCGTTATCATTATTGTCATTATTGTCATTATTTTCGTTATAGAAATTCAATTCAATATCATCATTACTATTATGATCTTCAATATCAATTGAATTTATTTGATCAGGAAATTTTAAATTAATATCAATTAAATTAGTTAATCTATTTATAATTTTTTGATTTTTTTCAATTTTTTTATTTAATTTATTAACTAGTATGATTAAAGGTTGAACATTTTCAGTTTTAAGAAAGAAAAAATGTGGGAATGATTCATTCATAGTTTTAAAATAATAATTTTCTGTGGGAATTGATTGTATATGTCTTATCAAATTTAAGTATGTATCAATTGATTTAAATCAAGTTTTATTTATCGATAAAAAAGTTTTGGCGCACAAAATGAAAATAAATAAAAATACGAAATACGAAAATACAAAAATACAAAAATGCAAAAAAAAAAACAATTAAAGAATATTTGCTATGAATTGAACCACATATGATGAACGACTGAATATGATGAGTTACCATATACATATAATTATTGCTACATTTCTACAAAATTTTCAAATACCCACGTAAGATTTCGTTAGAATAAATTTTTTTATTAAACTATTTATAAGGTTATTGATATATAAGAAATAAAGAAAGATTTGAAAAGGTAATAAATTAGTAGCATTATATGTATATGTGAAAGAAATGAAAAAAATGGGAGAAGAAAGGTGAAGAAAATTTTTTCAAACAAAATTAAAAGGATTGTTGAAAAAGTAGTAATAGGGTAGTTTATGGGAACGTAAAATATAGTAAACTTAAATTATAGTAAATTCAAAGATTATTGGGTAATATGATAAAAGAAACATTGATCGCGTAATTCAATGTTAATGAATTAATTATATCATGCATTGAATGATACCTTATATGAATTAAGTTTCCTTTCAAGGGTAGTAAATGTAATTATTGAATTATGTAAAATCTTAAGTTAATTGAAAATCAAGCTATTGTTTTATCCTTAAAATATGTTGAGTGAATATCTTTGACAAAGGATCAGATGAAATAAAAATAATTCTTAGTATCAATGTTTAACAAGGTAGATTAATTTGAATCAAAATGAATTACACACACATCATTGTATCATATAAGATTTCACACTATCAAACAGTGTGATTTCATTGTATTTCATAATGACAAAGTAATGTAAGTTGAAATTCAATGATGGAGTCTCATTCTTATTAAATCAAAAATCAAAAATCAAAAAGTCAAAATAAACAATCTCGTGAATACAACATTAACAACAGAATTTAGTAAATTATTGTTTCAATTTCAATGTAAGATTTTCAGTAATCAATTGATCTGATTATTGTTAATGAAAGTTGTAATGGATTATCAATTATTGAATCTTGTTCTTTGATATTATTGCACGAATTAATGATGATGTCTAATCAACAAACAATTTAAACTAATTTCAATAAAGAATTAATTTAAATTGGTTGCATGCATAATTGAAATGAAATAAGGTTAAATCCTGATAAAATATAAAAAGATTAAATTAATCAGTGTAATAATCAATCATGAGTCAATAATCAATCATATTAAACAACAAATTGTTGCTGCAAATGGTGATGTTACAGTTGAAGAAATTAAACCAACTGAATCAATAATCAATCATTCAATTCAATCAATATCTTGATAGTTATAATTTAATAATCTTTAATAAATTGATTTGATAAATTGTTAAATCTTATGATTGATGGAATTTAAAGATATATTAATAATTTAGTGTAATTTTCATATTGATTTGAAGAATTGTGAAATTTATGGAACATCAATGTATTATCTGGCTCATTTATTGAAGATATTGCAAAATTAACAAGAAAGATATAATAACGCTCTGGAATTAACTCTAGTTCTTCTTCCCCTTAGATCGTTAATCCCATCGCACTCTAGATGAAAGTCAATGATTAATATTAAACTTCAAAGATAAAGATCAAACATCGGTATCAAAAGCAAAGCAATTCTTTCTTCCCTTTAGATCGCTAACGCTCTGGAATTAACTCTGCGATTAACTCTGCCTCAATTGTTGCTGTTGCAAAATAGCCGATTTCCTCTCTTGTTTACCCCTCTTCATAACCTGTTTTAAAGCAATACTATCCAAAGGATCCAATAATTCAAAAGAACATAATAATTCATCACTAACACTCATAACCGCTCCCCAATTATCAAATTCACCACAATAATTGGGAGCCAGAAACACGGTAACCAAAGTACGATCATTAAAAAATTCATAACCATCTTCAACCACCATATGAGCTCTACAAACTAAATCAAAACCAAATTTAGCGAGAAATTTATTGATGGCAACTTTTGAAAAAACGTATGATACACCTCTTTCATTATCTTCCCATTCATTCATGGTATCTGCTGGATCGGACCACAATAAATCATTTAATAATCCATAATCAGGTACGTCTGTTGGCCTGGCAATATTTCTAATTTCATCTAAATTATTAAGTACGGGACTTAATCCACCATGAACGCAAAAAATTTTACTGGCGACAATGGCGGCAATGGGTAATGTATTAAAGGTATCAATAAACAATTTCCATGTCTTGATATTACATCTTCGTTTACATTCATCATAGAATCCATAAACTCTTGTGACGTTGGCACATTCATGATTGCCCCTTAACAAGAAGAAATTTTCGGGATACTTAATCTTATAACATAACAAGAGTAAAATAGTTTCCAATGATTGTTTACCACGATCAACGTAATCACCCAAGAATAAATAATTCGTCTGGGGTGGGAATCCACATTTGGTAAAAATTCGAATTAAATCACTATATTGACCATGAACATCACCGACAACTTTAACGGGTGGACTTAATTCAAGTAATGATGGTTGACTAAGGAAAATCTCACGAACTTTAGCACAAATTAATTGAATCTCATTGTTTTTAAGACATACGTTTTTCGTTCTTTTACCTGAATAACCGGCGTCAAGTAAACGTTGAATAAGATCTTCTATATCAATGGTGGGACTATATGGCGCAGATGTATTATTGGGAGTTGGAGGGTTTGTATTGTTATCTGATGGATGTATTTGGGGGTGGGTATCGGTTGGTATATCATCAATATGATCATTTATAACGATTTCATGATTAATAATGGGGGAATGAGGAGGAGACAGTGAATCTTGAGTTGTTGGATGGGTTTGTTGCTGATTGATTGAATTGATAGAGTGATTTGTTGATTGTCTGGATAAATTGTTTGTTGATTGTCTGGATAAATTATTATCCGATGAAGTATTTAGAGTTGATAATTTTGGAGATGAAGAAGAAGATGCAACACCATTAAAAGAATAACGTTTTGGAGATATTGGATTCCCATTTGAAGAAGATATATTTAAATCAAAATCGGTATCATTGGTATTACGTCTAATTAATATAGGTTGTTTTGGTTCAATTTGAATCATGGAAGGAGGTAAGAAAGAATTATCAGATTGATTTAGGGCCAAGTTGGAAAATGAACTTGAAAGGTTGGGGTTGTGGTTGGGGTTGTGGTTGGCGTTGTGGTTGTGATTGTGATTGTCATTATTGTGATTGTCGTTAGTGTGATTATCATTAGTGTTGGTATTATTATCATTATTATTATCATTATTTATATTATCATTAGTGGTATTATTCGGTAGATTGGTTGAATTTGATGAATTTTTTCTTGATAGTATTTTAGGAGATTTTGGAGTTAATTTGGGAGAATTTGAATTGGAATTAACCACTGAATTTGAATTTAGGTTGTTGGTGGAAGTAGAATCATCCCTTGATATTCTTGATCTTATTGAACGCAGAGATTTTGCCAGATTACCAGTATCCGATCTTGCTAATGGTATACCACCATTTCTATGATCTTTTGAAGAAGAATTACCCATATTAAGCGAGGGATGGATATGCTAGTTATACTATAGATATATGGATATAGTATATAATCAGGAAGAAGTATATAGATTGATATAAGAATATCAATGGGTATAGATTAGTGAGTTAGATGAATGGGTTAGATGAATTGACAATAGATAATTGATATGATATTGATTATTGATTAATAGATGATAATGGAAGAAAAAAAAGGTCGTGTATTGCGTGGAAAAGCGGCGAAATTGAAGTGTCAGTTATAAACCACAAAATAGAAATGTAAGACAAGAGAGAGCAACTACAAGAACCATACTATATACTAGAATACACTAGAATACACTAGTATAATACACTAGAATATGATATAGAGTAGAGTATGGGTAAAGGGTTAGAATAGTATAATATGTACTAGTGTGTAGTGTGTAGTGTATAGCGTATAGTGTATATTAGTGTAGGGTAGAGAACACCCGTGCACCGGTAGTATACAGTAGTATAATACAGTATCTAATACAGTATATAAGATAAGTAGAGAAATCAATGTTGTATATAGTATAGTATAGTGTAGTATATTATATTATATTATTATATTATTATAGTATATATTATATTATAGTATAGTGCATTATAGTATGATATGGTTTAAAGAGGGGAAAGACAAGAGACAGAAAAAGACCACCGGCACCAAAGGGCTAGACCCGCCCTGGCGTGCCCCCTTCCCCACACTTGGCGTGCTGCAATCTACGCGCGCACCCGTGCTGCAATGTACGGTGGCTAACCATCAGGGTATCCCACACTCTACCTTTCTACACCATACATACTATGTACTACACCATATTCATACTATATACTACTATTCACATCATACTATTCATATCATAACATTGACACATCACATGATACATCTGGTACTGCAATCATATAGTACTATAGTATTGAGCATTGACATAGAAGTATATGATATAGTATAGTATAGTATATAGTATTATAGAGTGTATGATATAATGGTGATTTCTCCTTTTGATACATTGTAAGCGGTGCACTCTTCCTGCACACAGCTTATCTCTAATCCACCCTGTTTGTTCTGCTTATGTAAGCACCCACAGATAACCTTAACCCATAACCTTAAGCTAATCTATATCTAATTGAAATTGAAACTTGAAATTAGCCATTCACCTTCAACGCTAATTTATACTTAACTATATCTTCACAAGAATAACTGATATATATACTTTATTAATATACTTATCTTAATATACTTATCTTAATATATATATATTAATATACCATTTACAAATGATTAAATATGTTTACTCTAATTCAAGAAGAAATTAATGATTTAAATAAAGATAAACCACGACTGAATTTGTCTCAGAGTAATAAAAATAAAAATAAAAATAAAAATAAATTTAATCAATTTATTACTCTGAGACTTATAAATAAAGATAAAGATAAAGATAAATTTATTAATAATAATGAATTTAATATTCAGTCAAATATTCAGTCAAATATTCAGTCAAAGGTTGTTAATGACAAATTTAATAAAAATCATGAATTGAATAATGTTATTAATAAAAATATTAATCAATTTAACGATATCATTTTTAATAAACATAATGATAAGGTTAATTTAATTAAATCAAAGGTTAATGATGAATCAGTGAATAATGATAAATCGAAGGTTTTGAATAATGATAAATCAGTGAATAATGATAAATCGAAGGTTTTGAATAATGATAAATCAGTGAATAATGATAAATCGAAGGTTTTGAATAAAGATAAATCAAAGGTTGATATCAATTCATTATCACATTCACATTGTAAAACAAAGGTAAATTACAATAATCTCCCAATCAATCAAAATTCAAAATCAATTTCAATTGTCATTGGTTTAATTAAAGATTATCATAGAATTGCTCAAACTTTAACAATATCATTTTATAATGATCCATTTGTAAATTATATCTTGAATACATCAATTAATTCCACCACCAAATTTAAAACAAATTTAATGATTTCATTCTTTGAAATTTCAATTATTGAATGTTTTTCAAATGGGGGGATTATCCTAATTATAAAAGATGATCAATTAGAATTGGATTTATATAATAATAAAATTAAATCATCCGATTATAATAAATTACCATTTTTAGGTGTTGCATGTTGGAATAAATTGACATCTACGAATGATACATTTACCACCACATCCACCAATGACTCATCCATCAATGATACTTTTTCAAAATTTCATCCACTGAGTGTTAAATTTAATTTATTCTCTCGTTTAGCTAAATGTAGAGGTAAAATATTAAACAAAACATTCCCACAATTAATTAATATTAGAAATGAGATATTATTAAATACCACAGACTCTCATTCAACTGGTCATTCAATTTGGTATTTAAATGATATTGGAATATTACCAAATTTTCAAGGTTTAGGATTAGCCAGAAAAATTTTCCAGTTTAGTTTTGATAATTTTATTAATGATGGTGATGATTTTATTTATTTAGAATCTTCAAATTTAATTAATCGTGGATTTTATAAAAAAATTGATTTTAAAATTATGTTAACTTTTTTAATTAATGATGAGGATAACAGTGGTTGTGAGACTGTTGATGAGGCGAATGATGATTTAATTTATATGGATGCAATGATTAAATTTCCAAAAAATTGGGAATTTAAACTGAAACAGAAACCGGAACTGAAAATGAATTAATTTGATTTATTTCGATGATTTGATAAATTTGAATTGGAATGATGTTCATTTAATTACTTCAACTTAAATTATTGTGTTCCTCTTCTCACTTTTCAAAGTTTTTTGCAATTGACATACATTTATTCAATCACTTTATTATTTTATATCATTGAACGTGGTGAAGATTAAACAGCCCAAAGATTGTTGGAAATTTTTATGACTTATTCATCACTATGCTTTGGGTATGCACTCTATATATTATATTATCAACATTGTTACTCTTAACCATATATTGTACTATCAATAGAATGTACTGATTTTTTGTTTTAATGATTATCATAGTGATTATTTCGTAGGGTAGAATAATTAGGATAATGAAATAACCAGGATAATGAAATAACCAGTATAATAGCTATGTTCAAGGCAGCAAAAGCAAACTCAAAGCATTAGAAGATTGAAGCCAGATCAACTGGCTCGTCTGAAATAACCAGGATAATGAAATAACCAGTATAATAGCTATGTTCAAGGCAGCAAAAGCAAACTCAAAGCATTAGAAGATTGAAGCCAGATCAACTAGCTCGTCTGAAATAACCAGGATAATGAAATAACCAGTATAATAGCTATGTTCAAGGCAGCAAAAGCAAACTCAAAGCATTAGAAGATTGAAGCCAGATCAACTAGCTCGTCTCAGATCACTCACACTACAAAAACTTAATTGAACAAGCTAATCATGTCTTTGTGAAAAACAAAACAAGGCAAGTATTCGAATCATTGAATAATATCATCCAAATATACATTTAATTTTTTCAATAATTCATTGGGGATTTACATAACTGTAATAGCATTTTAAAGAAACTATGCTACTTTATAACATACAATCTGACCTATATAAGATGAGCGTTTAAACAGAAATTTGTAATTGTTACATGGGCACGTTGAATCAATGAAAGTTAGGGCAATTAATTATTTTCAAAAAATATGTACTCTGACTATGATAATTTTAAATTTAAGTCATTGGATAAAGTGGGATGTATTTTTTTGTAATAACAAATGAATACTAACATGTTTCAAAATGACCCATTGCAAATTAATACATTGACTATCAAAATTAATCTACCAAAATCACATCAAGATTCTACTTTCATAATGACAATATTTACTTAATCATTACCTGTTGTTAATTATAATTCAATGTATTCTGTAAAATTGATTACCCCCCAATTCAAATTCAATCGCTAGTGACAATTTTAACTTGTACTTACAATATATTTATTGTTTGAAATAATTTGACTTTTTCATTACACTTAAATAATTCTAACCCTCTACTTGTAATGTTATTTGATACATTCATAAATATTAAAAAAAACTACAATTAACTAAGATGGTATAACTTTACAACACCTTATCAAAGTTTATATTTTATTTTATATTTTTACATTCTTATTTTTTTAAAGTTTTTTTTCTTGTCATTGATAAGATTTACACTATACAATATACCATATTATAATGTACAATAATATAATAATAAATGATTTACAATAAAAGTGAATGATCTAGATTATATTTGAATCGACGTGATGACAATTATTATAATCACACGAAATAATTAAAATAAGTATATAAGTATAATCAGGACAAGATATAGATGATCGAATACTAATAATAATTTAAATATAATAGTCGCAATTAATTACTAATTGGAAATGAATATCGGAAAAATAAAATATTAAATTTCAAATCAAATTAGTGATGAGACCCGAATGATATGAAATTTAAAAAATGAAAATATTTATACAAAATGTACTTGTATATATATATGATGTTAATTGATATAGTATATTGATTAGAATATTTATTGGCAGATTCATATAATATAAATAAATATATTAGATTAAAATAGAAGTAGTACAAAAGACAGACAATAACAAATGACAAATACAGGACAAAAAACACACTAAATTGACATAAACAAGGTGTAACATAAAAAGAAACGATAAACAATTTACAAAGTAAAAGTAATAGTAATAGTGATTGTAAAAAATTTTATATAAAAAGAAAAAGAAAATTTTGGAAAAAATTACCGTTATTTAAGGTGATGATGATGATGTTATAAATATACGTCAATAAATTTAAAGTAAATCCGTTATGATGAAATTGTAGTTGTAACCGGTCATATTGATACACATATATTAATAATTGACATAGATTTATAATAAATGTATATATGTTTATGAATTTGAATGGATATTGAAGAGCAATATACTTGCTGCAAATTAGTATCATAAACATACAATAACAATAACATAATAATATAATAATAATACTAGTTAAAGGGGAGAAATGTCGCACGGCTTGATGTTGATCCGGGAGGGTGGTGTACACATCCGGGGGTGCACATACAACACATCCGGGAACATGCCGGTCCCCATATAACGCAATTACCCGACACGGCAGAACAATCAGAATAAAACATTAGAGGCGTGCACGTGACCCATACTCTAATTTATAATAAGAATGGCTTATATTCAATATAGCAACCTTAATATAATCATTCTTTATTACCATTTTTATTCAATTACATTAACAATAACATCAATAATACATTAACAATAACATCACGGTAACACTTACACCAATAATTTAACAATAAAATGAAATCCCGTCGTTAATTTTTACTCTAATTTTTACTATATTCTAAAATTTTCATTTCTAATTTCTGGTTGTAGATTCAAGTGTGGACCAAATAATATAAATCGTTTACTTGATCGTTAATCGTTAACTTGATACATATTTATACTTAATTATACATATATTATATAAGTAATTTTGCTATCGATATCTTAACATATATATCTAATTGTTAATTGTTAATTGTTAATTATTAATTAATTTCAATTAACTTATATATGCACGTGCTTTTCGATATGGCCTAAAATTACGTAATTACGTAATTATACCAAATATAAATCATTTATTAAAATTAAAATATATTACACTTAAAATCAAATTAAATCAAATCAAATCAAATCATTTGTAGTTAATTATTTATCATAATTTTAATAATTTTATCTTTTCTTTATTTCATTATTACATATACCTATTATTGATATTTTACCCTATATTCTTATTTCTTTAAAATCAAATCCTTAATCTTTAATCATTCTTTGAATCTTATTCGATAACGTCTCTTTAACTCACTTATTTGACCATTTTATACCTTATTTGTAGTTCATTTACCATATCTCTCTTTTTGTTCACCTATAAATTAACAACATCATCAACTGAAATTAAATCAATATTATTTAATTTAACTAATTTCAATAAATTTTTAAATTCTTCTTCATCATTTTTATTACCAATATTATTCTTACTTAAAATTTCTAAATTTTTTTCGAAAAATGAATTATATTTTTTAAATAAAATTTCAAATTTTTTAATTTTATCTTGTTGATTGGTCATTTCATTTTCAAATTTTGATATATTTTCTTGTAATTGTTGTTGTGCATGTTTCTTTCTTTGTCTACATTTTGATGCTGCAATTCTATTTCTTTCTAATAATCTTTCTTTTTTCCATGCTGCTGTTCCTGGTATTGGTCCATTATTTGGATTATATATAACTTCATTATTATATATTAATTGATGATTTGGTGGTGGAACACCTGCTGCATTTATTGAATTGGTTGATTGATTGTTATTGTTATTGGTATTGGTATTGGTATTGGTATTGGTATTGGTATTGGTATTGGTATTGGTATTGGTATTGGTATTGGTATTGGTATTGGTATTGGTATTGGTATTGGTATTGGTATTGGTATTGGTATTGGTATTGGTATTGGTATTGGTGTTATTATTATTATTATTTAAATTAATATTATTAACACCATTATTAACATTGGTTGTTGGTGGATTATTAATTATATCAATTGGTAATCCACTTTGTTGACCAATTATTGGGAAATTATTAATATCATTATAAATTCCTCCAATTTTTCCATTCATTGGTGCATTAATTTGTCCAATTGATCCATGATGAGTTTGAGTACTGGTATTATTATTATTATTATTATTATTTTGATTATTTTGATTATTTTGATTATTATAATCGAAAAATGGACTATTATCTCCATCACTATCAAAATATGCTTCATTATTAGTAATTTGTCCAATTTGCCCATTGGCAATTGAGATTCTTCTTCTTCTTGGTATACCTTCGGAATTATTATATGGTATCATCATTGTTGAATCAAATATTGGTGGATTGGTCATCGGATATGAATTTAAATCAAATGCATTATGAAATTGTGAAAAAAATTGATGATGTCCATGATTATTGCTAGTTGTTGGATTATTAACGGTGGGGTTTGCTGGATTAACTTGTTGAACCGCTTGTTGTGCAACTTGTTGAGCAGCTTGAACTTGTGCTTGAGCAACTGCAACTTGAACTTGTGCTGCTTGGGCTTGGGCTTGGGCTTGGGCTTGTGCCTGTGCCTGTGCTTGTGCTTGTGCTTGTGCTTGCGCTTGTGCTCTTACATCATGTACATCTTTATTAACCTTATCATGTTCTACCTGAACCTGTCCCTGATTTTGTAAACTTGGAAATGGTTGTGGTTCATCAAGTTTATTATTAATTGGTATTGTTGAATTATTATTTGATGATATATTAAAATTTGAATTTGAATTGGAATTGGTTTGAGAATTTGATATTGATGTTAAATTTGATGTTGAATTTGAATGTGAATTTGGATGTGAATGTGATGTTGTTAAATTATTATTGTTATTACCATTATAATCTAATGTTAATGAATCATCAAGTATACTATTGGCCTTATGATTAATTGATGAGGTAGTATTGGTTACTAAATCATTGGTGATAGGTAATGAATTAGGTGCAACCCCTGATATCGAAGTTACTGATGTTGATGATGATGCTTGATTTGGGAAATGATCATATAAAACATGATTTATATTATTATTGGAAGATGCAAAGTTCATAATGAAGAAAATTTAAAGTTAATTATGTGATAAATGTTATTTATGTTATTGATTATGTTATTGATTAACATATGCTTTTTTAAGTAAATTTAACTGACAAATGGAAGGTTAAAGTGTAGTGGCGTAACGTTGTTCACAGTTTTCAAACTAATATTACAACGATGTCTATAATATAATGAATAGTTCCCAATAAATAAATGATTAAAGGAGGTGGTTGAAGTAGAAATGAATTAATAAAGTGGACGAAGAAATGAACAATACTTATAAATTATTTTATATATATTAGGTGGTATTATATATATATATATTATACTATTTCAATGTAAATTATTTTATCAAATCTTCATATTAATTATTTTCTGGTGTGTGAAATTACAATTTTGATATCCACAAACAAAAAAAAAAAAAAAAAATTAAAACATTCCCAAAAAAGAAATAAAAAAGAGTTTAAAAATTAATTTTAAACAACATAAAAAATACCCAACTATTTCACCCTTACTGGAAAGCTAGATGTAGATGAAGTACCATTGAGGAAATGTAATCTAGGATCACCACAAGTTACTAATATCACGTTCATATAACCCCATAGACCATACAAGATCATACATCTATCCTGAATCATCAAGCATAATATTATATGTACATGTATGGAAAAGCAATTAGATCGCACACAATTAAAAAAGTGCCTCTTCGAATAACTCCGCTGCATTTTAACTGTAGTTTCTGCGACATTTCAACTCTACTACACGACATTTCTTTTTCCCTCTTCACCCCGGAAATGCAGGGCACAGTCTGCCCCCACTTCCGGTGACAATGCTATCGGAACTCAACTAAGATTTTGCGAGGAGGTGGTGTACGGATCTATTACATTGCATTTTGCTATTAAACACAGATAACAATAATAAGAAAATTAAATATGTAAAGCATATATATAAAGCCATATACTATTTCAAGACACCATTATAATCTAAAGCACATTGTATTATTTATGTCAATTAGAAGAAGTCGTCAAAGCTTCATTCATAAAAGTAATAAATACGACTATGACTTATCTACTAACAAACTGAGCGATCTTGATAATGATAAATATTATTCATTCACCATTAATAAAAAATACTTTAAATTTAGGAATTCAGTTCAATTAAATCATTTAATTAAATATTTAAATAGTTATGCTATTGATATTACTCATCTTCAATCGATTTTAGCTAGTTATGCTTGTTCATCGATTTTAAATACCGTTGAAAATAATAATAATGTAAATCCAACACTGAGAAATTCAAGTACAGATACAGATACAACTACAAATTCCGATTCCAATTCCAATTCCAATTCCAATTCCAATTACAAATCTAATTCCAATTCCAATTCAATATTATCAATGGATAATGTGATTCATGACTTTGATTTCTTAGTCGAAAATCAAAGAGGTTTAAAATTATTTGGTATCCCATTATTTTCAAATAAAACTTTATTACCATTTTTAGATCCATCAAATTATCAATTATTTAATGGTAATGATATTATTCTAAATTATAACAATATTATGAATTATCCATTACCTGACTTAAATTGGAATTGGAGCTGGCCCAATTGGTATGTTTTCATGATTAATGATGTTGATGATCAAGGTTGGATTTATTCTCATATGTTATTTCGTTCAAGTCATAGATGGAAGGGTAAATATCACTTTGGTAATTTTATAAGAAAAAGAATTTGGATTAGAATGAGACATCAATATTATGATGATGACCTAGAAAATGATCTTGATTTTAATCAAAATACTATTATTGTAAATGATAACGGTAAGGCATAAATTATAGTATATTTAATTCAATGAAATGTCACATAACATCACATACAATTCAATGAAAGATAACTTGAAAAAGGTATCATAACTTTTCCTATTCGTATATGAATATTCATCTGTCTCACATCAAGAGTCATCATCATATCTATAAGTCATCCTATATTACTTTCCATTAATTTTTCAATTTATCTTCATCATATTAACTAACAATGATCACTCATATTATGTTTCCATCCTATGCTCCATCACTTTCATTTCATCTAATCATCATTAATTACTATGATATATAATTCCTCATTTACATCGCCTAATATCTATCCAATCTTTCATATCTTAAACTTAACTAGTTATACTAGCTCAAACTTTTTCCCATTGCATTCATTCAATTCTCTAATTACCTTCTTTTTATATACCATTATGAAATCTACATCTTTCAATATCAACTTACCTATCTATCTTTCATATATAATCTCGTAATAAATTTTTCTCAATCAGCCGTAACATTTAGCCGCCAAAACAAAAAAAATCTAAGGGAAAAAAGATAAAATTACGATAGATCATATATATTTTTCTTTTGACAACCAAACACTTATCATCTTTAAATGAACTATTAATGAACTATTAATGAATATGAATCACAAACAGGATATAGAGCTATCGTTGTCGCTACTTGTGATTAAATATAAAAATAAGCTACACCATCAGTCAGTATCACAAACATGTAATCACCTATATGATTTATTGCAACCATTAATCAATGCCAAACCCATACAAAAAGGATATAGTGTTGGACATTTAATTGAAAAATATGGATTAACAGCAAATAAAACTAGTTCGGTAACTTATGATTTCAATACTGATAATTGTTTGGACTTATTAAGAATTATAAAATATCTTAATCGTGAAGCAACCAGTTCAATAAATTTTTGTCAAATTGAAAAATCACATGAAATGCTAGTTAAATTAATAAAATTGAATTGTTTGAAAGATATTAAATCGTTGAAGTTTGATCATTTACATAATTTAATCAATGATTGTTTGATACACATCCATTCATATGAGTTAAATCTTCGAGTGATTGATTTCAAGTCTCGTTTATTATTTACAACTCAATTGAATATACTCAAGAACTTCAAATATTTGATCAATGATGAAATTATTTCAAATTACACTATACGGAATCATTTCCAAAATCACACTATATGCATTGGTTATATAAATGTTATGTTTAAAGTAGTTATTGGTACACTATCAAAAAAGTCATTCTTAGACGTTGATATATCGTGTTTCCAAAATTTAAATAAAGAATTAAGTGAATCAAGTTTGCGTATACTCATTACTATGTTTAATGAATTAGTATCAGTCGAAAGTCAAGCATGTTTCACAAAATTGGTGAATCAGTTCAATCAACAATTGTGTAAGAAAATTTCAACCTTGAAATTCCCTCTGATTTTATTGAAAAATTATTTATTATTGATTGAGAATTATCATCAAGTTTTTCCTATATCTGATAATTATGAAATTAAGTCAAAATTATTATCTGTGCTTTTATTATACGATGATAATACATTGGTAAAATATTATCAAAAAAAATTCACATAACAAGATGTATGAGTTGCTTCTGATTATTGTATGATTACTTCGATTGATAATATTCATTGCACGGTAATATTCTAATAGTATTACTTTATATATTTGACTGAATTTTTTGAAAACAAATAACTTAATCCACTTGAAAATGTAGTACCAGCAACAACCAATTGAAACACATTGAAAAATTGTTGCAACAATAAGATTTGATCATTGATTATCATCATTTCCAATCCTGGTTTTAAAACCAATCCTCCAATAAGTATCATTTGTAATCCTGTATTGATTTTACCTAATAAATTTGGATGAACACTAACTGCAGTTTGTCTAAAATCTAAAAATTTTTTAAATGTTTTCGGTAATGGCATCGTTTTATATCTTATCCAAAATCCCCAAAAGCTAAGCATTACATCTCTACCAATTATTAATATTGCAAGGTATGGTGACATTATATGTTGATAACTAAGTGCCAATGTACAAACTGTCATTAAAAATTTATCTGCCATTGGATCAAGTATTGATCCTACAATAGATTTCATATTAAATTTTCTTGCAATATATCCATCAATGAAATCAGTTATACTTGAATATATGAATAATGATATCGCTGTTTTATTATCTCCGTTTATTATACAGTATCCAATAATAGGTGTGGTGATTATTCTTGTCATGGTAAGTATATTTGGAATAGTATATATATTTTCCGTTATCTTAGGTGATGATGATGATGAATTTTGTATTAATTGATCATTAATAGTAGTATCAATTGACTTTACATCGTTCGTTGTGTTGCTTATATGAGCATTGGTTGATGATTTGAATTGAATTTCATGTTTACCTTGATCTGTTAAAGATTTATTCATCTTTATATCATTATCTTTATGATTTGTTGTATATAATCTGTTATAATTCCATGCTATGTTCGGAACTAATGGAGCACATCTGCTCATCATTGTAGCCCTATAATAGCCAGGGTTACTGATGTTAATTGATGCATTTTTACCAAATCTTAGTAGCTGGCTGGTCAATTTTCTAGAACTAAATAATATTAGACTCATTTTGATGAATAAACTTTGTTATTTTATAATGCTTGAAACTATTGAAATTTGAAATTGATTGAAATGTTGTATTTTTTTGCCTTTAATTCAAATTAGTCAATTGAAATTGACATTTATATCACGTCTCTCAAATTAAACCTATACTCTGAAAAAGCCAAACGTTTATTGATCATTGCTGCTTCTTGAAATACGCATTGTGATAAATTCTCAACCGTTATTAGCGAAAGTGAAAGAGAAAAAAAAGTCTTATTGGGGTACGGATGTTCAACTTTGTTTCGAAATAGTTGCAAATTTATAGACGTAGTTTCACACAATTGGTAAACTTATTAAGATTATTCTACTTTACGTTGAGTTTATTCAACTGTATAATCATTATTATATTATGTATTTTGAGTGGAAAACGAAAACGAAAATGAAAAATGTGAAATAAATACTATTCTATACTATACCCTATAATTATTGAGACTTTGGTAAACCTTGATCATTAACTAAACTTTCATTAGTATCTTGAGGTCCATTACCGATACTAGTTAAAATGATTTTTGAAACACCATTATAAATTTGATCATCGGCAATTACTTTAACATCCTCAGAATTGACTTTTGAATTATCAAATTTTTCCCAACCAGAAACTTGATGGAAATATTTATATAAATTACCTAAAACTTTAAGTTCATTTTGAGATTCATAATATATTACTGCATTAGGACCAGCATCAAAAGTATAAGCAGCAATAATTTTACCTTCAATTTCATTTAATTGATGAATAAATTTAATGATTTTTTTGGAAGTATCATTTAAATAAAAAATTGGTGGTGAAGAATCCAAACAAACTGAATGAAATGAATTTGAATCTTTCATTGTTAAATCACCAAACGTTTCAAAATCTTTATCTAAAATTGATTTTTTCATTTCTTCAAATCTTTTAGGAACAACTTCTTTAATTCTATGCTGAAATAAATCAGAGGTAGCAACAGTTGTTTGCATACCACTTGTTGATGGAGTATCTTTTTTATCATCACTAACAACCAAAATAGCTGCTTTCATATTTGGCCAATGACTAATTGGAGCAACTTCAATTGCTTTGGAATCTTCACCATTTTCTAAATGTCCCATTTCCCATGCAACATAACCACCAAATAATGATCTACAAGCTGATCCACTACCCTTTCTAGCAATTTTAGAAATTTCTGACATGTCTTGGGGTAATTCATATAATTTTGCTATAGCTACAACAAGTGCAGCAAAACCAGCAGCTGATGATGCTAAACCAGCAGCAGTTGGAAAATTATTTTCACTAACTATATGTAAACCCCATTGTGAAATTTTTGGTAAATTTGAATTTTTTGATTCTAATTCAATTCTTAATTTTTTCAAATCATTCAAACATGCTTTGGTTCTTGGTGAATCAATTGATTCTAATTTATTATTAAGCCATAATTTATCTTCTTTAAAACTTTCACTAGTTGCAACTGATGTTAATGTTCTTAAATCATCTTGAGATAATGTAACTGATATAGAGGAGTTGGTTGGTAAATTGAGATCTTTATCTCTTTTCCCCCAGTATTTCAAAGTCTAAAGAATGTGTTAGTACTATTAATTCTTTTTGATAATCGTTCTATATATTATAATATACGAAAAAAATGATCTATAACATACGGCAATATTGACAGGAGCGGTAGTTGAAGCAGTATACACGGTCATTATGAATTAAACCTAGTCTTATGTATCTGATATGATATTACAAAGAAGGTCAAAAAGAAAGTAATTGACTTATCTGTAAACTTTGAAAAATTGAAATGAAATTTGACTGCTAATCGTATTAATTCACGTCTGATTGTAGTATTTTTTTTTGTTGAAGTAAAATTGAGTGTTGTTTTTTTTCTCCTGTACGATGGCACTAATCTAAATCGTCGTTTAATTCATGTTGGTCGTCAACCCGTACACCATAGAAGTTAATATATGACAATTCAATACTTTGATGTAAATACGTCAACTTCAAAAAGTTTTTAAAGGCAAAATATTATTACAATTATATAGATACGAGATAAATTTTTATATAAATATAAAGAAAAGAGGAGATTGATTTGAAAGGTTTTAAAATGTACAAAAAAAGAGAATGAAAGAATAAAAAGGAAAAGAATGAAAGAATGAAAAAGAAAAATTAAGATTAGGATAATCACTTTTAATGGGTAGCAAATCAAAATGAGAGATGGAAAATACAGTTTTATGAGATTTATTACAATGAAGATGATCCAATAACTTAAATTTAAATTTAAAGACGTTTTTAAATAATTTGTTGCATTTTTTTTTTAATTGTTATATTATAATTTTTTAATTTTAGTTGACAATTCGGATTTTTAAAATTTTAGATTTTTTTGTTTTTTTTATTTTTGTTTTTTTGATGATTTAATGTAAAATTATGATCTTGTCCATTTCCATAATCTTGCTTTACAATCACCACTACCAGTTGCAAAGATACCTTCAGTTCCTTCAGAATTTTGAGAAACTGCAACTGAAATAACAGAATTACGATGACCTTGTAACATTAATAAAGGATTACCAGAAATTTGATCCCAAAATATAACACCACGATCTTTTGAACCTGATAATATATATTCATTATGAGGAGTTGCACAAACGGAAAGTACAAAATCTTTATGACCAATATAAGTAACTTCACAAAATGATTTTTTACTTAAAGATTGATTATTATTATTTGATTGATTGTTTGAATTGTTTAATTCTTGTTTACCTTCTAAATTCCATAATTTAACTGTACGATCTAATGAACCTGATGCAATTTGTTTACCATTGGTTAAAAATGCAACTGAATAAACTGAATCTTCATGACCATTACCATTTTCATTACCTGAATCTAATCTTTCAACTAAAAATCCAGTTGTTGAATCCCAAACTCTAACGGTACGATCTAATGAACCAGCAGCAATTAATTTACCATCAGGTGAAACTGCAACTGTTGTAACACCATCTTCAATTGATAAAGTTAATGAACATTGTGAAGATCTTAAATCCCAAATTCTAACAGTTCTATCACCTGATCCACTAACTAAACGATCACCATCAGGGAAAAAATCTAATGAATAAATATCTTGTTCATGACCTCTTAAAATTTTAATAATTCTTTTAGTTGTTAAATCCCAAATTCTAATTAATTTATCTTCAGCACCTGTTGCTAATAATTTACCATCAGGTGAAAAACAAACTGATCTAATATATAAATCACCATTTGAATTGGCAGCTGCAGCAGTTGTCGTTGTAGTAGTATTTGATGCATTTTCGTTATTTGATGAACCATTACCTGAATTTTCACCATTAGTTGAACTTTCACCATTATTATTTGAATTTTCACCATTTTCAATATTTTCTGTATTATTTAATGAATTTGATGAATTATCATCAATTAATTTTGCAATTAATGCACCAGTTTTAACATTGAAAACCTGGGTTGTTTTGTTACAACCAGTTGCAATAAATTCACCATTCTTTGAGAAACGAACACAACAAACAACTGATGAATGATCTAATGAATGAATTAAATCAACATCTAAATCACGTTTAAATGCAGGGTTATATAAAACATAATAACCAGGTTTTTGCTTTTTAAAATCAGGATTTGCTTTTGAAACATCTAAGTCAGATAAAAATGGAGGAATTTCTTTAATGTGAACTGCTTTTTGTTGAGGATTGACTAAATATTGAGATTTATCAGTAATAGTTAAGGCAGTTGAAGTTTCAGGTTGTTGAGATTGTTGTTGTTGTTGAATAGTAGCATCAACTTGATTAGTAGCAACACCAGCTGTTGAAGATGGAACTGGATGACCAGTTACTGGTTCGATTTTAACAGGATCAGATTTTTGAACTTGAGGACTTGAAAGTTTTGATTCTTGATTTTGAGGTGAATGTTTTGTTGAAATTGATGGTGATTGATTTGATTGAGGTGGTTGTTGATAAACACCGTAAGGTACTTGACCATTTGCTTTTTGTTGCTGTTGTTGTTGAACTTGTTGTTGTTGCTGGGCTTGTTGTTGTTGAGCTTGAGCTTGAGCTTGTTGTTGCGCCTGTTGTTGTTGCTGAGCTTGAGCTTGAGCTTGAGCCTGTTGTTGAGCCTGTTGTTGTTGCTGAGCTTGAGCTTGAGCTTGAGCTTGTTGTTGCGCTTGTTGTTGAGCTTGTTGATGTTGTTGAACTTGATGAGCTTGTTGTTGTTGAGCTTGTCTATCTCTTGAATCTAATTCAGTTTTCAATCTTAAAATTTCTTCTTCATAAGCTTCTTTAATTTTTCTATGAGCCATTTCCAATTCATAAACGGTTTGTCTTATTTGTTGCATTTCAGCAGTTTGTTGACTACATTTTAAATCATAATCTTCTTTAACTTGTTTGAAATTTGAAGCCTCTGTTAAAGCAAAATCGAATTCTTGTTTAACAGCATCAAGTAATTCACTTAATCTTTGTTGATGTCTTTGTTGTTGTTGTTGCTGTTGTTGTTGAACTTGTTGTTGTTGAGCTTGAGCAGCTTGTTGTTGAGCTTGAGCTTGGGCCTGAGCTTGAGCTTGAGCAGCCTGTTGTTGTTGAACGGCAGAATTTGCAGTATAAACAGACATATTGCTATATTATTATTATTATTATTATGATAAAATTATTGAATAATATTTTTCAATGATATAAATTCTTATTATTGTTGTTATATTAGTGCAAATTTAGGGACATATGTTGTCGAAAAAAAGTACAAAAAAAAACAAAAAAAAAAAATAAAAATATAAAGTGTGAGGTATCAAAGATATATTTTTAAAGATTTAATTGAGATTTTTCTCTTAATTATTTATCGTTATTTATTTTTTTGAGGGGAACGGAGTTGAAAAGTTGATGATTGACAATACACAGATGAACTTTTAGTGTGTGTTGATTAGGAATTTGCAACTATAATACAAAAAGATTGAGATTAAATCGATTGGATAACTATAGAAACGGACGAGTAATCAATGGTATTATCTAGTATACAATACAATACAATATAAAACAGTCAAAGATCGAGAATCAATTAATATAAAGTGGGCGGGTAAAATTTTATATGGAGATGCGAAGATAAGTAGTACAAGAGGATAGGATGAATAACTTGATGGATTGATTGAAATAAGACGAATTGGATTGATTGAAATGAAAAGAACAAGAAACAAGAAATAAAACGAATATATAAAGAATTAAATTACAATTTTACAAAAAGTCAAAAAAAGTCAAAAAGTCAAAAAGTCAAAAAGTCAAAATGACAAAAAAAGACAAAAAAAAAAATGAAAAACAACAAAAAAAAAGATCAAAAAATCAGAAAAATCAGAAAAAATAAAAAAAAGTGGAATTTTTACTGAAATGGAACAAAACAAAAAAAATGCACAACCGAAAAAACTAACAAAAGAACAAAAAACGGAAAAAGGGAAAAGGGAAAAGGGAAAAGGGAAGGGAATAATTTACTAAACTGTACGTAATTCACCCGCCATTTGGCATATTCATTATATCTGACCACTCACGGTCAATCCAGTCAAGTGAACTCAATTGCCACACACTGTAAATGTAGTTGTAGCCTGATTATAATCATAATTCTAGTGTAATTGCAAGTGTGTTCTTTGAATATGCTGATGGGTAATGGTATGTTTATTATTATGTCATGATTTAAATAGGGGGTGTGGATGGTCCTATCCGTACATCAAAGCTGACACCCCGTGTTTATGTTTTATTTTTCTTTATTTTTGTTATTATTCTTTCTTTATTTCTTTTTTTTTTTGTTGCAGGTCGTGTGCCCGGATAAACGTGGCTGGCGTGTCACGTGATGAGTCGTGTGACTCGGCGTCAAGATGCCGACGTCGGCTAAATCAAGATTAGTTTCCGGTCACGTGAAAGCTGCAAATGTCGTAGTCATAATGTCGGCGTATGTCGTTTAATTATGTCGCGAAAATTAATGTCGTGACAATAACGTCGTTTATGTCGCTTTTATGTAAATTGTTTATTAACGGATAACTAAATATCTACTTCAAACTCTTTCAGTATAATCTCACCACAATCCTCAATAATGGTTCATCTTGGTAATAAAATATTTAGAGGAAAAAGAGCTCAAAAAGCTTATGATCATACTTTCGCTGGTAAATATCAACATGCTTTACGTAAAAATCATTTCCTTTTCTTTGGTTTACCATTTATGTTATCAATAGTTGCTGGTTCCATTTATTTACAAAAATTTACGGCTGTTAAATGGGAAAGATATGATGATAAATATCGTCAATTAAATGAAGATGAAATGTTAAGTATGATTGAAAATAAAAGATCGGTTGATAAAAAGAATGATTATTATAGATTACAAGGTTTATTAACTGATCATGTTGATAAAGAAGTTAAATCAAATGATGATTATGAAATTGTAAGAGTGGCAAGAAAGAAGGAAGATGAACCTGTTTGGTAATTCCATGGTAAGTCAAATTTATAAGTATAAGATTTATAATCTTATTTACTAATTTGTCTTTTACAACTTTAGTTATATCAGTTTCAAGAAATTGTCGAATAACTATATTATTGGTTACTGGTCTCATTTACTCATTGCAATCCCATTCATATTCTTCTATTTCAAACTACCAGTAACTATCCCTGTAAATACTTTATTTCCCGTCATAAACTACCAATAATTATCAATGTATATACCCATCTCAATTTCCCATCCGTACACCAAAGAAGTTCAAAAAAAAATTATTAATAAAAAAAAAAAAATAGTTGTCTCATCTCCGAATATTTCACAGCTTTTCTTATCAATACTATATTTTTACTTCAGTTCAACCCCCACTGAAGTTTATAATTATTAATTTCTCACTTCATATTACCCATCCTTGTTAATATCATATAATGGTCTCATTCTCTTGTGAAGTCTGTAACGATACAGTACAAAAAAAAAAACTTGATCAACATAAACAAAGATGTTATGGTGCATATTATACATGTATTGATTGTTCAGTTACATTTCAAGGAAATGATTATGCTAAACATACAAGTTGTATAAGTGAAGCTGAAAAATATGAAAAGGGTTTATATAAAGGTAAAAAACATAATGCAAAACCAGTTCAACCAGTTAAAAAGATTGAAATTAAAACAACTGAAATTGAAGTTGAACCAATAAAGGAAGATAAAAAAGATGATAAAAAGGATAAAAAATCATCAAAAGATAAAAAATCAAAGAAGGAACAAAAGCAAAAATCATTCGATTCTTATATATCATCAAATGATAATTTGTATAAAGTTTTGAAAAATTATTCCAAAGATTCAAAAATTGATAAGAAAGATTTATTAAAAAAATTAACTTTATCAAAGAATGAAAACGGTGAAGTTATAATAAAATTGTAATAACTTCACCTTTAATTTTACCTTCAAGTTATACATATTTGCATATTAGTTCTTACATTTAATATACTGTCATCATCAATCATTGTAACTTTAATATCGAAATAGTGTAACTTTAATATCGAAATAGTGTAACTTATCTTATTCTTTTTCATTTCATTAAAATCCCTGTATTTGATTATTCTTTGACCATATTTATTCCACTCGTACTGTTAATTTTTCTTTTGTTACAAATAGTTTGCTCTAGTAATAACTTATCTTACTCAATCTTTACAATTTTATAATTTTACGTTCATGTACATTATGTTTATAAAATAAATATTGAAATAGTCTTAATTATTGCTAAACACTATAATTGTTTTCATTGTCTTTTGGAAATTTAATTGGCCATGTTATTGAAAATCACGAAATTATATCATATTTCTTTTAAGTTCATCGAAAAGTCTTAATCACTCGATGTTCTTTATACGATTCTTGAATCTTTGATATTGTTTATTGTAAGTATGATAAATTTGGTAGTTTCATGTTTGTTGATGTAATGCATACATATAACGATGTCTTAATGTACATCACCTTTGGGTAATTGATTTACCCTGTTTTACGTTATTTAGTACACTAGATGAAATTTGCTCTTATGCATTTATTGACTCTAATGAAAATTTATGTGATTTAGATCAATCTTTCGTTTATGTTATAATTTTTAATTCATAACCCAATTTCAATTCTCATTTGAGATGTCTCACTTTTTAACTCCTTTATTCAAAGCTTTATTCATCTTTGTATAGAATTGAGCTAATGTATTGTATGGAAATGATAAATTATCACAAAAGTAATTAGGTAATATTTCCATTAAAGTTTCTGAATTCGATTTTCTAAAGTTTTTATCATCATCATCCTCGTCATCTTCATCTTCTTCTTCATCATTCAAATCATTCAAAAATGTCGGTATATAATTTACTTCAGCTTCAATTTCAAATCTTTTCAGTATAACTAATTTATATTCAATACTTATTGAATTAATTCCATTATCATTATTTGATGTACTTACTTGTTTAACATCAAAATAAAATTTTGTTTTATCTTCTTCATAATTAATTATTCTTAATCCCGTTAATAATTCAATCATATCAATTATAATTCCAATTGTTTTCAATTCTTGATGTAATTGATTCTCATTTATAACTTCTGGCTCATTTGTAAATTGTTTATTATTTTTAGTATCTCTTTTCTTCCTGATTGGTGACTCATATGTGAGTTGTGTAGAATTTATTGATAAATCAGTATTTTCAATTCTTTTTAACGGAGTTTCCATGATAGTTGTATCTTCTTCATCATCTTCGTCATCTTCGTCATTTTTCTGTCGTTGACCTTTCCTCAACTCTTTCACCTCTTGTAATAAATCATATATCGTATTTTGTTGAACTTCAACTTTATCGTATAATGAATCTATTAATTCAGAATTATTTAAATTGGATTTTTCATTCATTTGTTTATATTCTTTAAAGAGTTCTTCTTGTTTATTCCCAGTTAATTGATTTATAAAATTAATTAAGTTTTTCGTATTGTTTGACTCGATTATATCTTCTTCACTAATCGTTTCATACTTCAATTTCTTGGTATTTGGTGAATTTTGTTTGTTACTTGATGATATTTTTCTCTTTATTGGTGTGGTCTTTTTAATTGGGACATTCTTCTTGGGGGTGGACTTAGATTTCTTCTCGTCGTTACTTTTATCCTTAGACCCTTTACTCTTTTTTCTTTCGGGGCTTTCCTTATGTTTAGCTTTCCCATTATTTGAAGATTTCGATGTTGGACGTGATGATCCTTCTGGGGTAGGCAATATCGCTTCGGGACTTAAACTCACGTCCTTCCTCCTGCTAGACCTCCTAGCCTTACTGCCGGCTCCTGAACTTAAACGAGTGGTCACCATTGTCTTGATTGAAAAGTGTTGCTTTATATTCTTGTCTCTGTTTGTAAATCAAAAAATAAACAATCATAAATGTTTTTGATTTTTGTATTCGCGTCTTTTCTTAATTTGCAGTTTTTGGGGCCTTATATATATTTTGGTACTAACCAAGACCTTTTATAATAAGTTGAATCTATTTCTTTCGTCAGCAGGACCTGCTTAATTTGAAGCTATTATATTAGCTTGTGTTTCACAATCATTTAGCTTATTGTGGATGGTGGTGTGGTACAATTGAAAAGTTAATTCATCACCGGCTCGACACCCGTACATCTTTTCGTGGTCTTCACTCAAAATTAAAAGATGCTTAAAAACCTCCTCATAAAATACAAGTTAAAATTGAAAACCAAAAGTCAAGTCAAAAATCAAAGATCAAAAATCAAACCCAAAGTCTTGACAACTTCACGGTTATTCAACTATACAGCCTTCCCTTTGCTATCTAATATAATTAATTGATATCCACGTCCATTGAACTTTTTCAATTTAACTGAAACCTCATTTGAAAATGTCATTTTCTTCTGATATCTTCAATAAAAAATTATCATCTTTACAAGAAACTCAAGAATCAATTGTAACTATATCACAATGGGTTTTATTTCATCATAAACATTGTAAAGATTTAGCTGATATTTGGTCAAGTTTTATTCTTCAATCCAATCAACCTTCAAATAAAAAACTATCCTTACTTTATCTTTGTAACGATGTTGTTCAACAAGCCAGACACAAAAGAAAAGGAGAATTTATTACTGAATTTGGTAGAGTTTTACCACAGGTTTTAAACAAAATTCACAATAAATTAGACAGACAAATAGTTCCAAAAGTTGATAGATTAATTAATGTTTGGGAACAACGTAACGTTTTCAGTTTGAATGATATTAAAAAATTTCGTAAAGCTATTGAATTATCTAAAGCCAATAAGCCAATTCCTACTGAAAGTACAGAATTGGACAGAGATGAAAAGACACAAATTTCAGAAGATTCAGTTGCTCCGGATTTAAAACAGTTGAATGAGACATATACTCATATGAATAAACTTCTTGATACAAGTCAATCAAATTTAAATCAAGTTGGAATTCAATCAAAAACTTATTTACCTTCTAAACCAGGATTATCAGATAATTTACCATCACCTGAAATTTATATTTCAAAATTAAATACCTTAGAAAAACTATGTAATATCGCTAAGAAAAACATTGAAGATGTTAAATTTGATAAAGCTGAAATTGTTAAAATTTTAAATAATTTAAAGTCTATAATCGTTGATTCTACTACAATTGATGACTCAAAATTAAATATAATAAACTCAAAATTAGAAAAATTGAATTCCACAAGATCTATGTTGATACCGCTTTTACATGATGAAAATGCATACAATAATAATAATGTTGAAGAAGAAGAAGCGTCACCTGCTTTCGATGACGGAGAGGAAGAAGAGACGTCACCCGCATACGATGATAATGAAGAGGAGCCATCTCCAAATACCCACTCGGCTAGCAATACCAATAATAATGATTATGATAATGATGAGGATGAGGATATGATACCGACTTATGAAAATGACAATAACGAAAGTGACGATGACGATGATGATGATGATAAACCCTCTCTTAAAAGACAAAAGACTAGCTCGTCAAGTTCAACTCCAAATAACACACCAACTCCAACTTCAAACTCAGGTAATTCAACACCATCAAGTAAAAAATCAGTTGCATTTTCAGAAAATATTGAAATAAAAGAGTACGATCGTGAAGAACAAACAGATGTTATTAAAATTGTCAAAAGTGATGATGATAATGATATTAATGAATCAATTGAAGATGATGAATACTTAGTTGAATCTAAAACCAATATTGGTGAAAATATTGATGAATTTGGAAAACATCATAAGGATGCTTTGGAATTAAAGCATGAACAGGATAACCAAACGCCTAAATCAAATGACAATAACCAAAATAGTTATAGTCCGTATGATGACGAAAGTTATGATCCTAATCATGATAACGTTGAAGCTTCAGAATCAAACTCAACGAGTGGTTTGGTTAACGAGGAAGAAGAATCAAGCAATTCAGCTGTTTTAGATTTGTTATCAAAACTTAGATAGTTTATAGATATATCTATTTCAGCTGAATTTCATCTAAGTATATCTATTTTTCGAGTCTATTTATAAGATTATTGCTCTGTTGTCATTCATACCCCTTAAATAATGAGAAAATGTTGAACACAACTCCACTGAAATGAATTTTCTCAATTTTTAAAGTTTTCAAAAATAGACTGTAACTCAGTTGTATATTGCAATGCACTCTAACACATGATTTGTATTGTGTTTAAAGTTAAATGTATTTTTATTGTATTCTAATGTAAATTTATTTTCAACAATGTATTAAAGTATCAATGTATTTACAGCGTGTTTAGACGGGTTGTCATTCAACTTGTACTCGAATATGAAAAGCATTGTGTAGTAATCAATTATATGTTGTAGATAACATACAGCTCATAATATTCATTGGTGAAATATGTACATATATGTATAAAAAACTAAATAATTGAAGCTTGCAATAATACATAAGAACGTTCATCAAAATAAAGTCAAAAGCTAGATAAAAAATAAACTTCGTTAGTCAATTCAAGATTTTATCAAAATCATTTTTATGCCTTTTGGGCTTAGGAAATTGCGATTGCTGTTCATAATTATCAAACCTCTCTATATCTGCTGATATTGTAGATTGTTTTTCATTATTAGCAGGAAGTCTCTCATACGATGAATAGATATCCTTATTTATGAGCCGATATTGCCACTGAGGCTGTGGCTGTGAGTGTGCTTGTGATTGTTTCATTTCTGAGTCTAGTTGTGGTCTCACCATCATATTTGGTAATGATGACCTTTTTCTTGAAATTGTCCTGAAATTGTCTTTATCATTAAATTTTTGTGAAAACAGGTAAAAGTTTGAATCTTGGTCTATTGAGCATTGCAGAATCGGCGGTGGTACTTCATTACCCATAACGGGCAGATTTTCCCAAGAAATATCATTTTTACTTTCAAAATTCGATACTGACGTTGTTGTTGATACCGACGTTCGTGTGGGTGTTGGCGTAGATGTGGGTGTTGGTGTTGTTATCAACTTATCAATACTCATTGAATTATCATCTATAAGAGATTGTTTTTTACGTTTATCATTTTTGGTACTCTTCATTTTCCTAGGTAAATAAACACATAACTCGTCTGAGTTAACACAGTTAGAACATTCTGGTAATGACCTCGTACATTTCTTTTTAGACTTTCGACATCTCAAGCAACTTACTTTTGATTTCGAATCATCATAATTGTCTATATCTGGCGTTGATAAATTATGAGTGTATATGTTTTTGCCACTTGTCAAATGTGATAGCTTTTTCTTTTTGAAAACAATTATTGAAGGTTTCATTTTCACTTTGGATAGATTACTCAGCGAAAGTGTTTTGTTGATCTCACTATATTTGCCTTCTGTACCAACACTTTCATTTCTTTTAGACTCAACGTCACTATGCGATTTGGATTTTGATGTAATTCCTTCTACTGCCAAGTTCCAATCAATTGATGCATTTTCTTTTAAATTGATTTGAAACTCGTTTATATATTTGGGAATATCAGGATACTCATTATACACATTTTCAAACAAGTCTGAAATATCTCCATTTTCAAATACTTTGGGCCCTGATGATCGTTGTTGATGTCTTGAGCTGGATGTGATTGGGGTATTTATTGGATCAGCTCCAGCTTTGAACAATCGAGGATGGTGTTTATGAACGGCAGCCATGAAGTTCTGAGTTTTTTATTGTATGATTTAATCGATTAGCGTAATTGAGTGATTTGTAACGAGCTTGAGCTAAAATGACAAGACAAACTATATATAAGATACTAGTTTTTAAAATCAAAAATAACCAATCATAAAAAACTTCAGTCGATAAGTATTATATATAAGTATAGCCAATTGTGTAAGTGCCTAATACTTACAGGTTCGAATACGTAAATGAGTGAAAGCCAAGAACTATGTTATCAAAATATTGGGGTTAGAAGCTAAAAATAAAGGATGGATTATTATCAGTAACACAATCGCCAAACAGAACTGAAATAGACTGGTACTAATTCAACCTTTAAATAGATTCACACTGAAAAAAAAAATATCAGTTGACTAGGTTGAATTTATTTCGTGGGGGATTTAATAATATTTTATTTACCGTTAAAGTAATTTTGGGATTTGAAGTTTAACTGCATCTATGTCACACACACTCAATAATTTAACTAATTTTCTCTATCTACCGTATATGATTCCATGTTTTTTAGAATGTTTACGACTTTCGATTTGTTATCATTGCAACAACCGCTTTTTTTTTTCGATGTTATTAACTTGCTCCGAGTCACAGCTAATCTAGACTCGGAGTCACCAGTATTGCAACCAAAACAGTTCCACAATTGAAAGTGCGAACTTTTGAAAAGAAGAAAAGTAAAAATAACAGTACTCATGTGTGCAGGTTGAACTAGAGGCGACTTTATACTTTAATCCTGGCAAAAGATAAAACAAAGTCACGGCAACAAGTTTGGGGGCACTCATCACTTATCTCAATTTATGTATTATGTTTCTCGTATCGTGACGTTTTTCGCATAAATTTTAGAGGGAGTTTTTGACACAACCCTGTAGAAATTAAGATTGTCTGCATAACCATTGATAAGAGTGCCTCGCGACTGACGTGACAGTTTTCAATGGGAGAGTATTTCGATAAGTTGACCTCGAAATAAACATCAAGCAAAGTTTCAATGCAGGAATTGTACAAGCCAGATCAACTGATTGATGATAGTGTCTGATATGGCTCATTTTGCTGTACAATTTGTTTTTATAATCTTTACTTATGTTGGTCTTATGGCTTTTGGAGCCAAGAGCGAGTTTGTTGTATAAAAACAGTCCCTCATTTATCTTATCGCTTTCAGGATACGGTCTTTTCAAGTCCAAGCTGAGCTGTTTCAAAAGAGGGCGCCCATTTATTGTATCACCATTGTCATCATGCTTACTTTCTTGATTAATGATTGGTAGCTTGTTAGTGAAGTTATTCTTGACAGATTTAGAAAGTTCCTCGAATTTTTTCGTGGTACCAGTATATAGTAAATTTCTTGCCCTGGTACAAGCAACATAAAACAATCTTGCTTTTGAGGGTTCACTAGAATCTCCAGCTTCCTTTAGAAGAAGAGATTCCCAATATGGTCTACTACCCAAGAAAGATGTGGTACCTACCACGAAAACAATGGGGAATTCTAAACCTTTGGCCGTATGGATAGTTGAAATGTTGACGGTATTTTCTGAAGATATTGGAACTTCATCATTGTATGTTCGCAAAAAATATTCCAAAAATAAGGTTTCCTGAGTGGAATTTGCGCTCGAAATTTTGAAATTAAGGTAAGAATTTTGAAGTGAAGAATTAAACGATTTCAAGCCTCCCAGTAACACATCCTTGTAATCTGCTTCGCTTTGACTGACTTTACCTTTCTTTGGTTTTTCCGGTTCATTAATATAATCTATAAGCCCCAGTGCATTTAATGTATTGACCAATGACTGCAATACTCGATGTGGCATGTACGAAGATACCTCTTCATTTGACTTTTCACTCAAATATTCATCTAAGTTTGAGTGCAACATAGTTCTTTCTGCTTTCACTTGCTTCAAAAATTTGTATAATTTATTTAATGTGTCCTCATGATCGGGTACTTTATAAATGGAATAAAGCAGCTTTTTACTGTGCTTCTTTCTACTTTTACTTGCTTCAGTTTTCATGTCACTTAGTTCAGCAATTGGACTCAATTGATCAAGAAGGAAAGTTTCCAAGGGGTTATTAGATGGTTTGGTATTCTTTTGGTTATCCTTCAAGGTATTACTCAAATTAAACAATTGACCCACTCTTGATTTATTCCCTACCTTGTTATCGAGTATAGTGAGAATGCAAAGTAAACTAAATTCGGAACTTGAAGAGTTGTTTAAAACATTGATTATGTCTGGTAAAATATGTAATTTACTTTTGATCCATTCATTGCTTGGCGCTAATTTTTGGCATTTGATATCATAAGTATTCTTAAGTAATTTGGTGATCTCATCTATTTCCTTATTCGACCGCGTTAAAATTACAAAGTCAGAAAAGTTGAGTAATCCACCCAGCTCGAAAATCAACCTAATGATTTCTTGAGCAATGAATCGATACTCCTGATGTTCGGAAGAGTGTTGTCTAATGATCGGTGGGTAACCTGTACCCCTAATTGCATTGATATTGGCGTCAGCTTCAGAGAATAGTCCATTTAATTTCAAGCACACAGCCGTTGACCCTTGCGCAATTTCTTGAGTTGAACGGAATGACTCTTTAATCAGTTTTTGTTCAACTTCAACGTTTCCAATTACTCTGCTTAAATCTGCCATTAATTCTGGTTTAGACCCAAGAAACTCATAAATGCTTTGGTTGGGATCGCCTGCTAAAGTCAAATGCTTTTTTGTATTAGGCTTAAGACCGTCAGAGGGATATTTCATCACAGCTTGAACGACTGATAGTAATTGGTGATACATATCTTGAAACTCATCAACTACAACTACCTTATAACGCGTCAATTGTGGTATAAGTTGAGGATCGCCTGCCTCGTTGGTAAGGTTAAGAGACTGATTCATCAAATCGATAGCGTTTGTAATAAGATCATTATATCTTATCATCCCGTTTTGGTTCAAGTAATCTATGAGGGACAGGAGGTACTCCTCACTAATTCTGAAGTTTTTAGATGCGTCAGAAATACTCATCAGCCCACTTTTAATTTCTGATATCAATCTCTCTAAAGTAGGAGCCGTCAAATTACCCTCTATATTCTTGCCTTTCAAGTGAATCCTACTACCCAGAAAAAGAGATGAAAAATTTCTCCAGCTCAAATCATCCATTAATCTCATCTTGCTGTAATTTGAGTCATAAAATTCTCCATAAGTATCAATTAAGCTACCGCAAAACGAATGGAAAGTATTAATTGACATCTCTTTACAAGTCTCTTCTCCAAGTGTTGCTGACAATGTAATTTGTAACGATTTAACTGATCTGTTGCTCATTGACAAAACTAGGATCTCGCTGGGTTTCACATCATGATGTTTAATGAGATAAGCAATTCGGTTCACCAATGTATATGTCTTCCCGCTACCTGGACCGGCATTTATCTTCAATACAGTATTTGGTTTGGCGGGATGTGTTATAATATCAAATTGTGAAGCAGTGGCCTCTATAGTTACATTTTCATATTGACGTACTTCATCTTCGAGATTTGACTTGTATGAGGCTCCTCCATTTGTTTGTTCCTCAATCGAAGACATAACCTATCTCTTGTGCTTAAAATCATTCTCTCAAGCAATTAAAATTATTTGAGCATTAAAAAAATGTTGGTGCACTCGTAGCATCAAAACAAAATCTAAACACATAAGAGCATGAGTGTTAGATAACAATACATGACTTTTTTTTTTGTCGTTTCTATTGATTGAATAGCTAATATGAGTGCATTGCTGTCTCTTCAAAAGCTTCTCCCACTTCAAAATGAGGCCGATGCTTTAACAGGCCTGAAATCAACAGCACACCTCGAAAACCTTGGGAAGTATACCACGTATCTGAAAGCGAAGCTTATTTCAACCCCCCAATTACTCGAGCAAGCCAGAATAGATGCCTTAGCGGCAAGCAATTTAGAGCAGTCTTATATAAACTCGCTAACTCAAACAGATATAAGCAAATTAATACGTAAATTTCAAAGATATCAAGACAACATAAAAACTTTCAGAGGTAAACTAGAACCAATAGAATCAATCCTTAATGATTTTAATAGAGAACTAGAGGATTTATCGTCCACTCTTACATCACTCAAGGAACAATCGAGTCAATTGACAAATGACTTGGACTCACAACGTGCACTTTCCAATCAATTAAACCCCATCATATTGGACCTCATGATTCCTCCTGAAATTGTCAAGTCGGTGATAAGTGATCCAATAGATATCAAGTGGCTAGAAAATTTAAGGTTTATCAATGAAAAGTCTCAGTTGATAGAATCTGTAAAAACTCAAAATGGTAAGAATGAAAAGGTTATCAATTCATACAAAGACTCCAAAGCTATAGATCAACTAGAATCAGGTATTCAATTGCTCATAGCGAAAGCTGTTGAAAGGATTAGAGATTTCATCATCAGACATATAAAACAATTGAGATCTTCATCGAAACTATCATCACAAAAAATACAGCAAAAACTTCTACAAGTCAAAGAAGTGGTCGTCTTTTTGAAGTTACACCAAAGTGAGTTGGCCAATCAATTGCAATTGGCATATATATATACAATGAGATGGTATTACCATGTCAGGTTTGCGAAATATCTATACGCCTTGGAAAAGGTTCACCTCAGAAACATTGATACATCTTTTGTCATAGGTACCTCAGAATCTGCCGTTGATGATAAGCTCGGACTCTTAGGCTCTGGTTTGAAAGGTTGGCTTTACGCACCTACTCAATCAAATCCAATTCATACACCACCTTCACAAAATCCACAACAAGCGCAACAAATGCACCAAAGTAAAATAACCATTTCAGACTATCTCCTGTCAATCGACAAGCGTCTTGAAATACTAAAAAGTAAGAATAACGCTGAAAAATCGCAAGATGCTATTCCCTCACAGATTGCAGAAACAACGCCATTCCATTATTGGCTTGAATTCGTATATAATCAGTGGACCATTGCACTCGTTGACAATATTGTAGTAGAGTATTTGTTCATGGTAGAGTTTTTTTATCAAGGAAATGAAAAGTTTGATAAAGTCGATAATCTAGGTGCTTTTTCCTCTGATTCTGATACCTCCACTCACAAAGGTGATTGGGCTACCATAATGTTTGAAAATGTGTATGAGCTTGGTTATAACTTTGTTCAATGGTTGATATCTTATCAGCCAGCAACAATAGGTTCTAGAATTACATCAGGTACCACATCCAATAGATCTGGGTACCAAGCTTCCTCCTCTTCGGTGCATGGAACTTGTGATGCGTATGCTATATTGCTTATGATTCGTATGATTCAAAATACGCAATCAACTTTGCATAATGAATTTCACATTCCAGTTTTAGATGATCACCTAAATGCGGTCTTACTCAAATTGTGGCCACATTTCACTAAGATAATAGATCTTAACTGTGATTCCATGAAAAAAATAGTCATGAGATCATTTTCATCCAAATCAAAAGATTTACATCTTGCTCCTGTAAGTGTCACTCAACAATTTGCTAATTTTCTACTGGGCTTGTTGAAACTAGCTTTCACTCCAGCCAAGGACAAGGATATAGAGCAGTTAAGAGGAGAGCCATTATTTACTTCAGTTACAAGATTGAGAAATGATTTCGAAAGTGTTTTGACGAAATTAAGTAATCATTTGTTCGGAAGTAAGACTCAATCTACTCAAAAGGAGATATTTTTATACAATAATTACTTTTTGATTGTTACTATTCTCAAAAATGAAAATGGATCAATCCCAGAGAGCAACGAATTCATCGATGAACAAATTAAACATTTCGAATTATTATGTGAAGCATATAAAGCTAATTAAGTATATTATACATAGACAAGAAAAACTTATTGTAATTCACAAAGCTTTGCGTAAAGTCCGCACAATTGTAAATAAGATGAAACACCTTCTAATACTCTCATATGTGCAAATCCAACTTCTTTCAACATCTCTAATCTTTTCAGTTCACTGATACCTGGTAAAGTTTTAGCAACTTTAAATGTCAGTGTTACTATATCAATGGCTGAGTAACCTTTGCTCCATATACTATCTAAATACTCAAGTGCTTCATTTATGTTACCACCTTTACCCGAAACACATGCTGACAAAATTCTTTTAATTATTAAAGGATGAGGTTGGTCAACAATCTTGAATACATTAACGTCGTTTACAAAGCCAAACCCAGCTACAGTACTTTGTAAATTGTTGATTGCTTGTCTCATATCTCCCTCAGCAGTAAAAATTAAAGCTTTTAACCCTTCTGCGTTATATTTAACATCTTCTTCTTTTGTTATTTCCAATAAACGAGCCAAAACTTGATCATCCGCTAATTTGTTGTACCTTAGTATAGCGCAACGAGATTGCAAAGGTTCGATAATCTTACTTGATTCATTACAAGCAAACGCGAATCTGGTGGTATTGGAATAAATCTCCATGGTTCTTCTGAGTGCCTGTTGAGCACCTTGAGTCATTGAATCAGCTTCATCTAGGATGATGATCTTGTGTCTACCTGGCGGTAACAGGATTTTGGTTTGTGCAAATTGTTTTATCTTATTACGAACGATATCGATACCACGATCATCAGATGCGTTTAACTCTAAAGTGGCCTGATGATATAAGTCAGGGCCAAGTAACTCATGAGCAAGGCAATGAATAGACGTAGTTTTACCAATACCAGGAAATCCAGATATGATCATGTGTGGTATATTACCGTCTTCTGCTATCAACTTTAATCTTTCGATTGTTTCTTCATTACCGACTATATCGTTTAACTTATGCGGACGGTACTTTTCTACCCAGGGTAACTCTAATGAAAGCGAAAAGTTCTTGGTCATTTTAGTATATTTTCAGTGATCAGATCAGTGTTATATCTGACCGATAGCTAGGTAATTTTTATTTCTGTTCATTTAACATTTTTGGGACGCGTCATAATTTTTTCAACCCGTACACTACGAAACTACTACTTCGTTGCTTCATTACAAGAACTACTTCAACACCGCCATTGAGTCTATAATACAGTTTAATTGATCTATTTGGCTATAAACTACTTTACAGAAGACTTACGTTCTTGCGTTTTTTTTTCTGATCATTCTTCTTTGGGATTATTGGAGCAGATGTAAGTAGCATCTTCACTGCTGGTTTGTGAAATAGGTTATTTATGTTTGCAGATTCATCGAAGATTCCCGATAACCAGGGTATATCGATATCGGTTATGTTCAGGTTGACCAAGTCGTACAATGGTTTTGCCTCTTTGGCATTATTGGTAAGACCAATGATTCCTATGTTTTTCATATTCAATGATTCTGAAAGCTTATTCATGGCACCTTTTGGTAGTTCAACTAACTTTATACGATTTCCTAAAGATTCTGATGCGGTGAATGAAAGAACAGGGAATGACTGTGTCAAAAGAGCAGGTTGAATATCTGATTTTGCAACAAAAATATATTTGAGCTGTGTAGAGTTTTCGATCACTTTTAGTTTTTTATGCTTTTTAGTGGTGGATTTATGTCTCATTTTGCATGAAGCCTGACTCTCAAGTTTTTTGACTGTGGAATTGAAACCAATAGTCATTTGTGACTGAATTGCAGGAGCATCTGGTGTTTTATGTGACTTGTCGACTTTCTTTTTCTCATTAGCTTCTTTCAATATGGAAGAATACTTTCCCACCCTCAGTAGTAGCAGACATAGTAAGTCGAGTATATCTGTGGCTGCTTTTTGATCCATTTCGGGCCATTGATTCGTTTGGGTATAGGGATTATCAAGAATAGGCTTAAAAACTTGTCTCCTCTTCTGTTCTACGTCCTTGAGAGAGCCAGGTAAAGGTCCCATTAAACCCGGCTTCCCGCTTTTCTCGCGTTTGATTCCTTCCATAATGTTATAGATTCTGTAAATAAGTTGATAAAAGCTTCTGTGCCCATTTCATGTACGATTTAGCGATGAGTTAAATAAATTTTGATCGTTCGGTTTTCGCGATAAACAAAGTATGATAAACAAAATAACGTCTGCGTGCGTGATCTTACGAAAATGACTACATTTTAAATTTATCAATGTTTTAATTTATCGTATATATACATACATAATTTTAGAGAAATTTTTTTAATTATGAGATCAGATGGCTATGAGCGCTGACTAATTTTCTATCTTTTTATTTTTTAGTTCTTCGATTTTTTATAAGTGAGTTAAAGTACAAATTGTTAGTATTAAATATAAAACAGACTCAATCTTTTTTATTGGAATCTGGAGAATACTCAGGTGATTTTGGAGCATAAGATGGTGATGTTGGTGAATATGATGGTGATGTTGGTGAATATTGAGGTGATGTTGGTGAATATTGAGGTGATGTTGGTGAGTATGAAGGTGATGTTGGTGAATATGATGGTGATGTTGGTGAGTATGAAGGCGAAGTTGGTGAGTAAGATGGTGATGTTGGTGAATATGATGGTGATGTAGGAGAGTATGAAGGCGATGTTGGTGAATATGATGGTGATGTTGGTGAATATGATGGTGATGTAGGAGAGTATGATGGTGATGTAGGTGAGTATGATGGTGATGTAGGTGAGTATGATGGGGATGTTGGTGAGTAAGATGGGGATGTTGGCGAGTAAGAAGGCGATGTAGGGGAGTATGATGGGGATGTAGGGGAGTATGATGGTGATGTAGGTGAGTATGATGGGGATGTTGGTGAGTATGATGGGGATGTTGGTGAGTATGATGGGGATGTTGGTGAGTAAGAAGGCGATGTTGGTGAGTAAGATGGAGATGTAGGAGAGTATGATGGGGATGTTGGTGAGTATGATGGGGATGTTGGTGAGTATTGAGGAGAAGCACCGCCATATGTTGGAGAAGAAACCCCGTACGAGAATGGTGATGTTGGAGAAGGTGATGTTGGTTGACCACCATAAGATGTGAGAGCACCAGAGCCTTCTGAAATTGGGGCAGTATGAATTGGAGAAAATCCAGCACCTTCTTCGAATTGAATCTTATCATCTTCCATTTCGTATTCTCTGTAAGGTGTAGCACTACCGTCGGCATAACCACCAGCTTCATTAGCATCAGATACCACATCGACATTTGAGCTTGCTGATTGTAACATTTTGTCGTCAACCATAACATCGAAAGCACCAGTACCTAATGGAGCCATTTGACCTAACATAACATTTTCTGAAATACCACGACAATCATCGAGCTCAGCAGAAGCACCTGCATCTAATAAAATTTCAACAGTTTCTTCGAATGAACAACGCATCAAAGCACCAGTATCAGCTCTGTTAATACCATGACGAGTAATGGCCATTAAGTGACCACGAGAAGTCATAACATCAACTAACAACGCCATATGACGATAATTAACGTAGGAACCATCAAAAGCAATAACATTCAAAATTTCCTTGAATAAAGCATAACGAGTAGCTTCTATACCTAAAACAGAAAGAATTTCAATGAAATTATTTGAATAGGTACGAGTACCATCAACACCCGGTACAGCCATGACATCTGCTAAATTACAACCATCGGTTTCTAAAACCCATTCTTGACCTTGTTTAAATTCACCAGAAACATCAGGAGCACTAACCTTATGTTGCATCATAAAAACTCTACTAATACCAGGGATACCACGTAAAGAGATTGTTTCTAGCATATGAGCCTCGACACGTTTCAATATTTGGTCTTCTTCATGATCACCTTCTTCTTCTAATTTAGGATCACGAATGACACGACAACGAATAATCAACTTATCAGCAGTATCGTCAGACCAGATAACGAATAAATCTTCTCCAAAATTTTGGGAGATTTTTTCTGCAACTTGAGACATTGTTAATTGTTTATCTAACATTTTTGCACGATCTAATTCAAGACGAAGTAACCATGGAGATTGATTTTCGATTGTTTCTTCAACTTTTTCATCGGGAATGGCGAAGTACGCTTCAACTGTATCATAATCTTCTTCAATAACAGTACTTCTTGGATCTGGATCATAGAAAATTTCTGTAGCTGAAGTGACATTTTTAAGTGTAGTATGTTCAATTGCTGATTGAACAACTTTAGCCTTTTCGATATCGGCAGCAATTTCTTTATCTAAATAGACAGTAAGAGCTGGAGTTTTAATATTTTTAGCAACATTAAGAATTTCCTTAAGACGGGGAACACCCAATGTAACATTCTTGGAAGAGACACCGGCATAATGGAAAGTGTTTAATGTCATTTGTGTAGCTGGTTCACCAATGGATTGTGCTGCGATGACACCGACCATTTCACCTGGGTGAACCACAGATTTTTGAAATTGTGTTTCAATTTCACCAATAACCCATTCAAATGAAATTCTACTTAATTTGAATTCTTCTATAACACGACGAGATGCTAATCTAGAACGTAACAAACATTGGAATAAAAGAGTAGCATTTTCTTGTGCTTCTTTAACCAACGCAGTATTCCCACGAACAATCAAAAGTTTTGTACAAAGTTCTTTAACACTTTCAACAATTTCATCTAATCTTAAATCAGATGCTTTATGACGACCATTGTGAAATATTTGCTGGGCATTCTGAATAATACGACGTAAATTTACTGGTAAAGGCCAATTGAAATCACCATTGGGGAAACATACGTCTCTTAAATAGCGACGATCATCTTGCAACTGGTTGAATTCTTCATCTAAAACTTTTTGAAGTTTAACATCCCCTTTGATTTCTTTACCGGATTCCAATAAAGATTCGGCGATGGATCTTGATGGATCCAAAACATCGACACGATAACGTCTTTCGAAACTATCATCCGATCCAGGTATAGTGTCAACTGATTGCTTTTCAACCTGAGTACCATCAATACCATCTTCACCGTAGACGAATTGAATAATATCACCTAAAGAATTTCTGGTTGTACCATCGTAATGAACCATTATATCTTCCAACGCTTTAACCAAACGACGTTGAATATAACCTGTTTCCGCAGTTTTGACAGCAGTATCGATAAGACCTTCTCTACCGGCCATAGCATGGAAAAAGAACTCTTGTGGGGTTAAACCTCTCAAGTAAGAATTTTCAACGAACCCCTTTGACTCTGGTGAATAATCATCTTTGGTAAAATGTGGTAACGACCTATCAGCAAAACCGAAAGGAATACGCTTACCTTCAACAATTTGTTGACCGACACAAGCGGACATTTGTGAAATATTAATGAAAGAACCTTTAGAACCAGACGTCACCATTTGTTTAACATTATTCAAATCTTTCAAATTCATTTCTGCAGACCGACCAGCAGTATCACGAGCTTGATTTAAAACACGAGAAACATTATGTTCGAAAGATTCACGTAATGTCATACCAGGTTCAGGGTCCAATGTATTTTGTTGAGCATCTAAAATAATTTCCTGAACTTTATCCTTGGCTTCTTGAATAGTATCAGTAACTGTTCTCATAGTTTCGGAGTCGGCGATGGTATCACCTATACCAATGGAAAACCCATTGTGTAATAACCAAAAATTGACAACCTTTTGGATGGAACTAAATAATTGGGCACATACTTGTGGTCCTTTTTCTCTCATAACTGTATGGATTAAACCACCACCTGTAGCACCTACTGTTTTTTTGTCTACAACACCAAACATTATTTCACCATCGACAATTAACATACCATTATCTTTAGGACTTAACAAATTTTTACCATCATCAAATCTTTGTAAATGTATACCCTTAGGAATGGCCATTGATAAAATTTGTTTACCAGACCAGAGTGGTTTTGGTTTGACGATAGCAGGAGGTGGAATGACACCATCCCAATTTGGGATCCAGTATAACATATTCATAACTTGATCAAATTCAATGAAATTATCACGTAACGTCATTTTACGAACACCACATAAAGTATCTTGAACAATACCCATGACTGGCTTATTAGATTGCGCTGACACAATTTGCAAAGGCACCGCACATATTTGTGATAATTCTGCTCTAGTCTCAGGAGATTGAGGAACATGTAAATTCATTTCATCACCATCAAAATCGGCGTTATATGGTGATGTGACAGATAAATTCATTCTAAATGTGGAGTAAGGCATAACCTTAACTTTATGGGCCATCATAGACATTTTATGTAAAGAAGGTTGACGGTTAAATAAAACAGGATCATCATCCATCAAATGACGTTCAACTTTCCAACCGTATTGCAAAGCTATATCACCAGCTCTTTTATTATATCTTAAATCAATACGATCACCCGTATCTCTGATTACGTACTTCGCACCGGGGTGCTCGTTAGGACCATTACGAACGTATTCAGTTAAACGATGAATGTTATACGGAGTGACAATTTCAGGATATGATAAAGTTCTTGCAATAGATATTGGTACACCAACTTGATCTAAATCTAGATTTGGATCACCAGAAATAACGGTACGAGCTGAGAAATCCACACGCTTACCCATTAAATTACCTCTTAATCTACCTTCTTTACCCTTAAGTCTAGCTCTAATAGATTTGATAGGACGACCAGTTTTTTGAAGAGCTTGGGGCTGACCAGCTATATCATTATCCATATATGTCGCAACATGAAATTGTAATAAGGCTTCGAATTCACTGATGACGTGCTGAGGAGACCCGTCTAATTCTAATCTTTGAACATTTATGTTGGCTTTTAAAACATCCGCTAATTTGAAAGTAAGATCATCTTCCCCTCTAGCAGTATCATTAAATGCAATAGAGGGTCTAACAGGTGGAGGAGGAACTGGCAATACCGTTATTAACATCCATTCAGGTCTTGCGTAATCTTCATTGAATCCTAATTTTAGGCAATCTTCTGAGCTTATATGTTTGAAAACACTTAAAATTTCTGCTGGAGTCAATAAACGACGTTCAGGTTGTTCGTTTTCTTCAAAACTCTTATTTTGCTTCCAAGTACCCCATAATTTGAGCCCATCTCTACGAACGGTCGGTTGAGTGTGGCCACATCCACCTCTACCAGTTGGAGCTGGTTCACCTTTCATTTGGTTTTCTTCGGGTATGATATCGGCCTCACAAATCATTTTGGTTTTACAAGTATTCCAAACGGCATTAAACCTCTTTTTGGGATCTCTTATCTTGATTGCTTGAGCCATCAAAGGATTTGTTTCGTCCAATAATAGCTTACCGCAATGCATACATACACACTCGCAAACTTTTTTGATTTTAGCAATAAAACCTATATGGAAAACGGGTTTAGCTAACTCAATATGACCAAAATGACCTGGACATTCGGCCATGTCTTCACTACATGTTTGACATTTGAAATTACGATCGATGGAACCTAGTCTTGGATCATTTAAACCACCATCTCTTGGTTTTTTTGTTGCTTGATCCATTGTCTCTGGATACTCAATTTTGGCAACTGAAATTGCACGAACTTCTTCTGGAGATAAAAGACCGAATTGGACCTGAATAAATTGTTAATATTTTTGAACATCAAGAAAAGAGAAAATGATTTAGAAAAAAAATACTTACTTCTTTCACTGAACGAAGAGGAGCACTGGAATATGGAAATTGACGACTCATTATGGATTAAAAATTATAATACTGAAAAAAAAAAGTGTGTAAATTAATAAATAAGAAGGCTGATTTTTTTTTTTTTGAATTTTCCTTATATTTAACGAAGAATTGATTGTTGGGTAGAAAAAAATTTGATAGGAATACAGTTTTGATATGAGGTTTTTCGATTTTTTTTATATTGTTTGTTTTATTGACAATTAATAATCAATTTCTCGAATTCAATAATAGCGAATAATATGGAAACAAGTAGTTCTTTTTATATTCTATTGAAACGAAATCAAGTAAAAAGTATTGGCACCCCTTTTACGAGCAAAGCAGTCAAATAAATGAGTGCTTGGTATATGGTTGGTTGTTTGTTACCAAGAAAGTTATGCAAATTGGAAAAGTGTGATGACCACGTATATATTCAATCAAAAATATATATTAGGATGATTACCCAGTAGTTCTAAAATAAAATACAACAACTGTTTATTTGTTATTGAGAATCTAGAGGATAGATGGGAGTGATTGATGTGATTTATGGGGGGTGTGACGGTTATGGGTAAGGTAAGGCTTGATGAAAAGTATTCAATGCTATGTTATTATTAATTATTCACTTTTTGTCTTCAAAAGTGGGCGGCGACAAATTTTCGGTCAGCAGTGCATTTTTTTTTGTACATTTACGTGCGCTAACCAGAAAGTCAACATGGAACAAAAGTAAGGAACTATCATGTTGCTAAATTTTAAGTACGATCAAGTAAAACTGTCTATGATGAAATATAGTCATATTTTCAGTAAAGCTACACCAGAAATCTTGTATATGGAGTGGCAAGAGCAAATAATTGTTCAGATAAAATCAATGGTTGTTGGACCTGGAATTTTGTCAAGTTTAGTGAAATTTTGTAAATATTAGAGAAAAAAGTTGCAACTTTGAGAAAAATATTTACAATTCATGTAAATAAAACGCATGCATATTCGATCTGTCGAAAGACAAGTAATTATATGTATGAAAACATTTCGTTCTGTTATGTTTTCCATGATATCGATTTCTTGATTTTTCTTGAAGGCCTACATAGGCCACAGCTTCTACAGTGTCTTGTACCCTACCCCTTTATGAATTATAGTTTTACCTATTCTTTCTTCTAAAATGGTTCTCTTTCAATTTGAAAACTTTTAATACCTCTTTCTATGATTTTTCATATCTTATAAATAAGGGGTTTTCAGATTTTCACCCTACTCTTCCAAGGTATATACATAGTGTTTATAGTTAAATATATAGATAGTCAAAGAAAACAGAAAAAAAACAAGAGAATAGTTTTTAAGGGAGGTTTTATGACTTCTTTTTCTGTTATAACCATTGCAACCGTTGAAAAGCTTGTTGATAGATTCTACAATGCCGATCATGATGTTCATGAATTAAAAATTGTCTTACATATGAAAGAAAAAAAAAAAACAGCTTTACGCAGTTTTCGAATAAATATATATAGAATTAAATTAGTAGCTTTGACCGAATAATTGCGTTGCTACATGTGATGATGGTCCACCAGTGTATCCATCTTCTAAACTTTCGACTTGATCATTAAGCCAAAAACCAATCAAAACGACGAAGTAACTCAACATCAAAATTACACCTTTAAAATAATTGGATTTACCTTCAGCGTAAACATAAGTGAACAAATAAATTGCAATCAAAGTTGCTATTATATCCCATCTAGGAAATATTAATGAGAATATTTTATCAACGTCATCAAATCCTTTGAGTATTGAATAAACCACTAAACTTGGAATTTGAATCAAAACAACTTGTAACGCATAAGCACTACCAATCTCCATTGACAATGCAACATTACCACCAACTGCAAACGATATTGCATTCAAAAACTCAGTTGTGTTTGGCACTAATGCAAAAACTGTTAATCCTAAAAATTTTGGATTTATTGGGAAATCGGAAAGAACTGCATCAACGTTGTCCACCAATATCTCAGCAATAATTGCATACAAAAGTGTAGCACCTAGTAAAATGACAGTGGATTTATTCCTCGACCAATTAGGCGCATCATGTCCTCCACCTTCTTCTTCAACATCAGGTTCTTTCTGAATAACACTGGATTGTCTCATTGGTGTAACAGGTGGTTCAGCTAAATTTGGTGATGTTATCGAGCTTTTCGATGTTTCATTCTTGGGATATCGATTTTTTGCAACTTCAGCGTATGGGGATGGTAATGCGGTGGTCACTATTGAATTAAGATTTGAGCCTTTGCTGTTCTGTTGCTGATCGGTACTACTGGAAATGGCAGATGAGGCAGACGGTGGTAGTGTCATAAGTTTTGATGGGATTTTACTACTTTTTGGTAGTTGTTGAGGAGTATCAAAACTCATAATACTTGGTGATCTCATATAATTATTCTCTTCTTTTTTATTCAAAGCAGCTTGCTCATGCGAGTTTGTTGCCCAAATCAATGAAGCATGAGTTCTCAAAGTGAAAAACAACCCACATACATAAGCTAAGAATAGAGCACATGCCACAATCACCGAAAATGGTTTCACAATTGAATAATATAATGCATCTAATGCAAAGGAAGGTTGAATGAATCTACATTTAACACAATCATCGCCACCAGAGGAAACAAAGTCAAACGCACACTGTTTGCACTTAATTTCATAGGGTCCATATAACTGATAGAAAAATGAAGGCGCAAACATAATAACCATAGCAAACAATAACATTGTTGAAGAAACACCAGCAGAACGCGGATTGTACCTTTGCGTTTTTCTTTTGAAAGCACCTCCACACATCGATAAACCGGGTAATAATAGTACACCTCCTAAAATGGACCCAATCATTGAACCTTCAACTAACTTACCTTTACCTTGATTTAATGCCACACAGTATAAAAAGATTTCAACAACAGTGGAAAAGAATGCATTTATTACAGCACCAACACCCATAGACGATTGCGCTGAAATCGAGGCCACTGCTTGACCAATGAAGTATGCTAATGGGATGATTGAAAATAAACAAGCACAGAATAAAAATGTAGAGTCAGTATACCAACTATTCCAATGTAACCTCTCCTTTAGTACAAAATAGTCGAAAATGACATATACAACAGCTGCTAATAAATTTATGAAAAAAATGTTTGTACCGTCAATTGTGTACTTATAATAATGAAATCCGCAACATCTGTATGTACACAATATAATTGATTGGTTCCTCAATGTTTTCAGAGAGGCTTCATCATTAAGTTTATCATAATAATTTTTCTCTAATTCAAAGTGTAATGCTAAAGGATGACGTCTTAAATGATCACATATGGTATTAGTAATATTAGCCATTGGAATCGTGAAAACAAATAGCCAACAGAATATACCAATCAAAAAAAGAATTGGCTGTAATATTCCATAGAAAAACAAATAGAAAATTAAGCGACCAGTGGACCAACTTCCTCTACCGAAAAATCTTACTTTGATATCATTACCTCCACTCGAAAATTCATCTTCATCATCTTGTGAATTAAAGGCGTCCAGTTCATCTTCAAAAGTTGAGTTGTTTTCCGTGTTGTTGGCACCGTTGCCATTATTCAGATTACCGAAATTGTCATTATCATTTTGCTCGAACCTAACGTTGGTATTTTGTCTCGAAGTCTCACCAAGAGAAGAATAAGCATCTCTCAAAGCTCTACCCTTATGATCTTTCATAAGAGGGCGAGATTCGTCATTGCCACTGGTATATCTTCTTGGAGGAGCAAAAAATAATCTACCTTCTTCTTGTAATCTCCATCTTTCGAATTCTGAGATTGATCTACCATCTAATTCGTCTTCATCTAAGTAGTTTTTATCTTTGTTAAGTAAAACAAATTTCCCGAATGGTGAAAACCAGTATCTACCAAGCTTGAATAATAATTTTACATAAGGTCTCAGATGATGATGGTATGCAAAGCCAGAAAATAAGAATACAAAAATAGCACCAATTGTGCATACAAGAAATAGAGCTAAACCAATCGTCAATGACCAAATGAGATTGGTTACGAATACACCCCAAAATATATTTTCAGTTGTTTTCTGAGGGTCGAAATCATGAATATCTTCTTGAGCTCTTGCAGCTACCGATCTATTCTTTTTATACAAAGAAGGCTTCCAAATTTTGATACCAAAAGGATGAGTTGAGTTGATAGCATTTTGTCTTTCCCGCAAGTTCAAAGACTCGATTGTTTCATTTGAAGACGACGTCTTCATGGAATCAGTATCATTAATATCTTCAATGTCTTCTTCTGTTTCATCAATTTCTTCAATGATTTCATCCTCATTACTATTACTTATGTTATTATCGGAGTAATACGCTTTATCAGCTTTATTCGCATTAGTTAAACGAAGCTTTTCTTCGCCAGATTGTAAGTTCGAAAGAGTATTTGATTCAATCGTAGATTTATTTGTTGATCTTTGAGGTCGATAGTTATTAATATCATCAGTTTTTAAATTATTTTGATCAATTTTGGAGCCAGCATCGGGAAAATATCCAATTGGAGTTCCAGGTGCTGAATTATTGGAAGAGTTCTTACCCCGTTTCTGCAAGACTTTCAATGCATCACTATAACCTTCAAAATAATCTCGATCATTTAATTTTGAGTTAATTTCTTCAGGTTTAATGTCTATCGCGACGACGTCATCTCCTATATCATCGTCAACCGAAAAGACCAATTTGGAATGTCCACCATTGACTCCCGAGGTAATCCTTTTCAAGTGAGGTCTTGACTTTTTTCTTAGTTTTGATGAAGATCTTGCTCTTAAGTTGGGAGAGTGTAATATGTTAGCACCGCTATTTGTTCTGGAACCCACTACTGAACTATTATTACTATTCAGATAACCGTTTGTAATAGAAGCCACGTTCGGATTAGTAGCAGTGTTTACATTTGGTCTGTAAGTTTGATCCCTTTGTTCCACCAGATTTATTGGTCTGATACGGGGTGATGGTCGATCCGAGGATTGGGAATTATCCAGGGTATTGAGTTGACCTGACATAACAGACAAGTTGACTTTGATGTTTATGGGTTAATATCAAAAAGATTTCGATTTAAGTCGTTGCTTTAAAATGAATATGGAAGGCGTGCTTTCGTTAACTCTCAGAGAAGAAAGAAAACAAAGAATGGAAAAAACAATGACGAAAAAGCTGAAGCACTAAAGCACAAACAAAGTAGTCGGTAGGTGTAAGTCTACTTATAGAATACCACTAAAGACTTCAAACAAGTCCACGGCAGTCAATTGGAATAGAGGTTAAGAAAGGAATAACAGGTGAGTCTAAAGAAGTTGTGAAGTAAAAAAACAGAATTACGATAGCTGGGATTTATCTGTTTTGAACCGTACGTCCGTACACCGCTAATTACTACAAGCAGACTACAATTTTTTATGTGATTTATACTACTTCAAAATGATTGATTCATTTAACTGTATGTTTATTCAAAAGCTATTTGCATTGATCAAGTTGTTTGGAAACGATAATCGTAACCTAATCACCCAATCGATGTCCTTTTCCTTTGAAAGCATTTTTTTCACCAAACCAGGAAAAGCCAGATGAATGTCCCATTGAGTGTTCATCATTACCAAGACTTGCAGAAGATCTCGCTCTGGAACCCGCTGCTGTAGATGTCGAAGGTGCATTTACAGTCACCCCTCCACCACCCGTAACAAATTGCTGACGAGGATAAAATGCTGTAGTTCTTTGTGAACTATTTATAGGGTAATTCAATAATTTATATAACCATAATGGAGCTTTTAAATAACCCTTATCGAAGATGGAATCATCAATATTGTTATCACCAAACCCAGCCACGTTGCTACTGGAATTGTTTGATGTTTCGACATTTTGAAACAAAGTACCAACTCTTCTTCCTGCTCTGTTATTATTCGAGCTTAAAAACGCTGAATATGCACCTGGATATAAATTGTAAATAGGGAGGGTATCAGATTGAATACATTGATATAAGTAGCCACCAAAAATACCGATGGAAGTATCAACAAATGAGGAGTACCCATTTACCATCAATTTGAAAAACAAATTGAAAAGTGGTAAATAATACGCTTTGATAGGAACTAAGCCCAAAAAGTTGATCAATGAATTTTTCAGTGACCTTGACCATATATAAGTAACACAAGACAACATCATTTGATGATGAATTGGGAAATGATTTGCATCAATAAAGGCATTGTATGCCAATGACGAAAAAACAATTATCGTTCCAGTAACTAATGTGAACCAAAGACAATCAGGAAAATTACCATGAAACTTACCTTGATAGCTTTCACAGTGATTTGCAAAAGTATAGAAGAAATATATATCTAATATAGCTTGAAATGGTTGACCTACCAATATACCGACAGGTAATAAAAACGCAGTAAAGAAACGATGGGTTTGGAATAGAAGGTATGCCACGGCTGAAACCATTTGAAGGTAGCCACCGCTTTTAAACATACCAGAAGCATATTCAAATCGCTCTACCAATAAGGGCAAATAACACATCATATGGTGAGGATTGATTATGTTTAATGAATTGGCAAAACAAACAATCATGGTTGTTATAGTGAAAAACCTAGTGACAGGCGGGATGTTCCGTATGCTATCAGCAAGAGTATCTTGGGCAGGGGGCATGATCTGAATTGGTAACCTTGATTATATATTCGATAGAGATTTGATTATACATGATGAACAATTCACCAAATATATATAATTACATGAATGGTGTCAATAAGCCAAGGTGTACGGATAATTTGTGGTCTGGATCGCATTTCCGGGGTGTACTTTTCAGTCCAATTACGGTCATAACAGAAAATAAAAATTATTAAAAAGTGAAAACTGAATGTCACTAGTTGTATAATTGATTGATAGAATAGGTCGAGAAGAATAATTTAACATCTCCATAAGTTAGTCATAAGCAAACAAATAATAGAGTACAAAGATGAAGTTGGTTCGGTTTTTAATGAATTTACCAAATGCCACTAATCAACCAGCCACTGTTGAATTAAAGAATGGTAACTCTATAAATGGTCAAATATTATCGTGTTCCCCTCTGATGAATTTATCAATGAAAAATATAAAGCTTATTCAACCACACCAAGATCCGCAATTACTTCAATTTATAAGTATAAGAGGAAGTCAAATAAGACAAATCATTTTACCCGATGATTTGAATATTGAAAGCGTATTAGCTAAGAGTGTTGTCAAAATAAAGGGTCACGGGGCCGGACCTGGAAATAAAGACGCTGCAGAAAGTAGTAGTATCAGAGGTGGAACAAGAGGAGGCAGAGGAGGTGCTAGAGGAGGCAGAGGAGGCACTAGAGGAGGTAGAGGCGGTAGTAGAGGAAGTAGAGGTGGGAGACCTTCAAGAGCATTTTAAGAATATTCACTGACAACTGTTCTTTACTTCATAGAAGTAACTCTCGTTATTTGTTTTTTGTATAATATACCTAGCATTTTGTAAATTTAGTTTCATAATTTTTAATAACATTAATTAAAATTTTTACAAGATATTTTTAAGATAATATTGAGTGTAATGTAGATTTTTATAAATATATTTACATGATTTGGAAAGAAATGAAGTTTTGGATGAGTCGTATAGAGTCATTGCAAAGTGTAAGTTGTAAGTGTAAAAGCAAAGCTCCTCGATTACCACCAAGTTCTCTTTCTTTCTTCTTTCTTTTGGAGCAATTTTCTATATCTTGGTCTAGCAGCAATGATAGTTTCGTCCATCTTAGAAAGAGCTTCTTTTCTTGCCTCCAATTTAGCTGGCAATTCTCTTTCCCATTTTTGTTTCTTTTGTTTCAAAACACCTCTCATCCAATTTTTACTATTATATTTATCTTCATAAAATTTCTTTTGAGGAAGTGGTGGTAACAAATCTTGTATACCGAATTTATAAGCCATTTTGAATAAATCGGATGATCTTCTTAATGAATATTTTGATCCTTGCCATCTACCAGTTTCAGCATTCTTATTAGCTAAAAATGGATTCATTTTTGGATCTTGGATTGTTGATGCTTTACTCGAGTATTCTGCAAATGGTCTAGGTGGATATTTTAAAAAAAAGTTATGAAGCTTTTGAGGAAGCTTGGAAAAAGCTTCTTTGGCCGTTAATGACATCGGAATAATTGTTTCGTTTGCTTAAATGATATAATGTATCTATCCCAATATATTGACTTCCTTTCATAAAAGAACCACTACAAAAAAAAAAAAACGTGAAAATTTGTTAGTGCACTATATTTCTTGTATACAGGTTTAAAGATCTCTTGCAACCTGATTTTTTAGTTTATGAAGCTTTCTGAAACTATACATTTGATAATAAGTGTAACTAAATATGAATTTACTTAATATATATATGCATTGGTTAAAACGTGAAGCAAGTTGAGCTAAAACTTTGATGCTGGCACACAGCAGTTTTGACTTATAAGAACAAAGGGTCACTGTTAGCATGTCATTTATTCAGGGCCATCGATAATACATTTTACTGCTCCTGAACCTGACCTTACTAAATCGTAAGCTTTGATTGCGTCCTTAAATTTGAATCTATGAGTTATCAAAGCTTCGAAGTCAATTGGAGCTTTTTCTTTACCGTTCTTGTAATTTTCATCTACAATTGCCACTGCTGTTTTATAATCTTCGAAACCATATCTGAATGATCCAAAAAGAGTAGCTTCTTTAGTTGCAAGTTCGGTGATTGGGAAACTTACGTAACCTCCTGCGTTACCCACTTGAACAAATCTACCCCCTTGAGCTAATGCAAGAACTCCCAATTGAATACATGGTTGAGCACCAGTACATTCTAGTACCACCGATGGTTCACGACCATCAAATGCTTCAACTAATTTACTGGCATCACCACCAGTTTTTGAGTTAAATACGTGCGTAGCAACACCAATATCTTTTGCTAATTGAAGCTTATTATCAAATATATCAACTATCATAACGCTTGAAGCACCAAATGTTTTAGCGACACCTGCAGCTAATAACCCAACTGGTCCAGCACCAAATACAACAACTCTATCAGCAAATTTGATGGAAGCCAATTTTGAAGCATGCACACCAACACTTAAAGGTTCAACCAAAGCACCCAATTCAAGAGAAACATGATCGGGTAATTTCACCAAGAAATCTTCAGGACTCTTATAATATTTGCATAGAGTACCAGGTGGATTTGGTACACCTTCAACAGATGGAGTAGCTGCAAAAACCATATTAGGGCAAAGATTGTAATGTCCGCCTTTGTAAGCATCACTTAATCTTGATGGAACACCAGGTTCAATGGCGACTTTATCACCTACTTTAACACTTGTAACTTTATCACCAATTGCGCTCACAATACCACTTGATTCATGACCTAAAACCATTGGTTTGTTTAAAACGAAATTTCCAATTTTACCATGAGCATAATAATGAATATCAGAGCCACAAATCCCTGTTTTCTTGACTTCGACTAACACATCATTAGGATCTGTTATAGTTGGAGCGTCAAATTCCTCGAATGAGATATCGTTGATTTTATTTAATACTAAGGAAGGGTTGGATACCATTGTGAAATGTAATTAAGGTTTTGTTGATTGATGGATACGTATACTATAATTTTAAATAAGAGTTACGATAAAAACAAGACTAAACAATTAGGGATACAGTGAAGTATAAATACGTTCATTGAAAATGTACCCAACTTTTCAGTATTGTCTCGCAATTTACCCCATACAAAATGGAACAATTGCCTATATTCTCACCAAAAAACTCTCCGTCTGTGATTATGTCATCGAACATTTTATTTAATTCACTGATAGTTTACTGTTTCTGACTATATTACTCTAAAATGAGCAAAGCTTTAGATGTGGATTACGTTGTATTATATTATGTAGCCATGCCGATGATTTCAATTGAGGATTGTTGAATATAAAAGCTACTCATTGTCATTGGTTATAAAAGAAAAGAGACGAATTTATTTAGTGAAAAAAATAAAAAACTACTAAGAAGCAGTTGGATGTTTCCCTGCCTGAAGTCTACACAATTTCGATTGATATTATATAATTATCAATTGAAACACATAAGTTTAATATTTTTTTTGTATATTTTGATGTGATATATCTAAGTCATGACTAAAAATACACTCCTCAAAAGAATGATTTCATTGGTGATTTCTCATAGTTTTCGTATATTTTTGATTTTTTTGATCGATTGATAGGATCAATGATTTTTGTTCATTGTTTTATGTTTGTGTGTGATGATTGTGATTAAGATTTTTGATCGTAATACGATACTTCAGATTAATATTGGATGATAATGATACCATTATTTATTCACTTATTTAGCTACATGTTGTAAAGCTTCTAAGACTTCTAATTCAATGTTAGCTTCGGCGACAACTACTTCATCAGAAGAAGCAGCTCTCTTTTGAGCATCAGCAATTAAGTCTTTGACAGATTGAGCATCAAATTGTTCAGGTTTGAAGGCTTCAATGGCACTGATAGTTAATTTATTACCTGGTTGAACGGTAGCTAAACCACCACTGACAAAGTATTGTTCAGTTTCACCACCTTTTGAGATGATTTCTAATAAACCTGGTCTTAATTGTTCAACAATTGGAATATGATTTGATAAAATACCTAAATCACCATTGATGGATGGTAAATTGACTTGTTGGACTTCAGAATCGGCATATAAAGTTTGGTGAGGTAAAGCTAATGACAATTTTAAAGCTTCAGAAGCAGTGGCAGCTTCGGTGGCGTAAGTTCTTCTGATGACATTAGAAGACCTAGCAGCTTGACGTAAGGATTGTCTAAACATTGTTAACGATATATTAATTTATAAATACTGAAATCAAAACTAAGATAAGTGTTGTGATTTTATGATATTTGATTATATTTCAAGTTACTAGCATTTTTTTTTCCCAATGGTGGCCGAACAAACATCAATTCCGATTATTTAGCGGGTTTTCGATATTTTCGTTGTTCACACGTCAAAAATAGTTGATTTTAATTGGGTGAACACAGAACTGCATACAGTCTAGCTGTAAATACACACCCGTACATCACCACAGCATACAAATTACACCAGAATCGACGGTGCTTTGGATGCAAATATCAATCATTAGGTTTTAACATCAGTAAATGAGTATATGTCGGTCAACTTTGCATTAGATCTGCTACGCTTGATTACGCATATGACTGTACCTTTGAAGACGGTATATGGGCTTGTCATTTATATATTACTAATTCGATTAATGGGAAAATTCGGTATCACTTTATGAAGTATATAAACTCATCCATACTTTAATTTTCATCAACAATTAACCATTTTACAAAGCACACTTTACACATTTGAAATATTACTAAATTATAGTTTGCGTTCAATTAATCTAAGACTATCGTTACATACATAAATACGATTATTTTACAGCAAGAATATAGTTCAATCACCACCTCCGAATTGATTGAGAAAATTTTCAACATCGAATTCTTCTTCTTCCATATTAGTGGCCCCATTGCTAACTCCATTATCGGTACCAAAACCTTGGTCTAGCAAGCTCATATTTAACCCATCCAAAATCAGCTCATCATTATCCAATAAATTATTCATATCTAGATCAAGGTCGTTATTGTCAATATTGTTACCATTAGTATTGGTGTCATTATTATCGTATCCGTTATTATTGTTGTTGTCTTGAATCTTGTTACTATTTTTGTCAGTACTATTATTCGTATTGGATGCTGCATTATTTGCTTTTTCGCTGTTGGCATCATTTGCTCCTGGATAAGTGATAGAAGATAAAATGTCCGATGGATTAGGTATATCGATTCCTTGTTTATTACCATTGTCTGTTGTATCTCCATCTCCCATCATGAAGTCAAATTCAGATGACATGAAATCATTCACGTTATTATTATTATTATTATCATTGTTATTATTAGCATTATTATTAAGATTATTATTTTCATCACTACTACTCTTATTCTTCTTAGTATCATCGTTATTTTTGTCATTACTATTGTTGTCATTGCCAGACTTTTGTTCTAGTTCTTTTTTACGTAATTCTTCCTCTTTTTTACGCTCAGCTTCTTCTAAATCTTTCTTTCTCTTTTCTTCTTCTTTCTTAAGCTTAGCTGCTTCGATAGCAGCGTTCTTTGCTTCTTCTTCTTTACGCACACGCTCTTCCTCTTCTTTACGTATACGATCTTCCTCTTCTTTACGTTTACGTTCTTCCTCTTCCTTCTGTCGTCTTTCTTCTTCTTCCTTACGCTTATGTCTTTCAATTTCCTCCTTCAACTTCATCTCCTCTTGTTTTTGCTTGTTTTCAATGATTTGTTCAATGCACCATTTTGCATCATTGAATTTCGAAATTGTTTCATCAAGTATATCATCAAACTTAGTTATACTATTTTGTAGATGAACTGTTATGGCAGGTGTTATGAGTTGATTATTGCTACCTGTTATTAGATTACTTTGCTTTTTATTATTATTGATGATTTCGAAGATATAGCCTGACGATCTTAACACATCATTCAATGAATCGTTAAGTTTAGCCTCTAAATTCATTACAGCGAATAATCTTAATCGCTAATATGTTGTGTGAATTATGATAAATGAAAGTGAAAGAATATTTGACGAATATCTTCAAATTGGCTTTGACTTGGTTATTTTGCTTTTATTTTTGTTATTATTGTGGTTTTTATTTTTTGTTTGATATTCTATATAATTTATAATTTGTCTCTCTCCTCTTTTTGTATGGAGTTCTTTCTGGTACAGTCTCAAGTAGTTAAACAGAGCCAGTGAATATTGGAAATTGAGTTATATCGTCTAGTCAATACACGAAAGAAATAAAAGTATTAAGTCTAAAATTCAATAATTTGAATCTAGGTATCTCGATCGTTAAGTAGAATAGGTTTTTGATATTCTTGTATTTCTGATTAATTAGACTGAATAAGTTTTGGCTAAAACACGACTTCATCTATATCGATTACATAATCTGATTGATTAGAGTATCGAGAAAATGAGCCACAAAAACGAGTCTGTATTTTACATAACCAGCAAGAACGCGTTTGAATCGCGTAACATATGAAGAAGAGGGACTAAATAGATTGATGTTTTTTTTTTTGTTCATTTTGAATACTTCGTTTATTTCATAAACAAGACTTGATCTCTTTGATTTAATTGAATTTAGTCCAGTCAGATTGTCCATTATTTCATACTTACCATGGATTCAGTTCAATTATTGTCTAAACAAGGACCACTAGCTCATGTTTGGTTAGCTGCCAATTATGAAAAAAAATTATCAAAACAACAATTATTGAATACAAATATCATAGCTTCATCAAAATACATATCCACTCAGCCCAGACTGAGTCAAAGTCAAAGTCAGAATCAAGAACAAGACCAAAGTCAACAAAGTGGCAAAGCAGGTACTATCACATTAAGGCTCTCTGGTCAATTATTATTGGGTATAGTAAGAATCTATTCCAGAAAGACGAAATATTTACTTGACGATGTGAATGATACCTTATTCAAATTGAAAAATTCTTTCAAATATGCCACCGGAGGAAATATACTTCTCGGTAGTGATAACACCAATAATCCAAATATTAATTTACCTCCTCAAAAAACTATTATAACAAATGTTTCAAATATCATATTGACTGATCAAGCTACAGATTTTGATTTGCTTTATCAAGAAGATTTAAATTTGGACGACGATACTCAAAATGCTTCAACGACACAAACTTTATTTAGCCAGTTAAACAATTCTGTTAATAATGATGATAGTTTTAACTATGATCAATCAATTGAATATCCAAGATATGATGACGTTGGTATGGGAATGGATGATGGTGTAGGAATTAACAATAACAATGAAGACTTTGATCTAGAACTTGATTTCAATCTTGATGACGAAGAAGATGTTAATGATGGCGAGTCAGATAGGTCAATCGAAGTTGGAAGAAATGCTCCATCCAACCAAGTAACAGTAGATCATCCCGATATTTCATTAGTAGATTTTAATGAAAAACAAGAAAATAATGATCAAATTGAATTTGATTTCGGTAATCCATTAGAAACAATCGATGAACTTCATCAGGATACAAATGTTGCACAAGAACCATTAACCCCTCCATCTCAACCTGAGCAAACCCAAAAAAGACCAAGAAAAGCGACCACTGGTATTACCGAAAACGGTGAATTGAGAACCAATAAACGTAAAATAGCAATTGATTCGGTCAATGACATAGAGTCAGGTATATCATCCAGAACCTTGAGAGATATACAACAACAACAAATGAGTAATGAATTTGGTGAAGAATTTTTAATTGTTACTTTATCTGAATCTGATAAATTACAATTGATTCACGAATTATCAACACCCGTTTCTTTGAATAATAAAAGAAGAAAATTGTGGAATGTGGATGATCATTTACAGCGAGAATGTTTGAGATTATCTGAAGAAGAGAAACAAAAAGAACAAGAGAAGGAACGAGAACTCGAAAATCAACAATGGGATCAAGAAAATGATTTCAATAATGATTTTGACTTATCATTACCTGGATTAGAATCGGATTACGAATCTCCACAAAACTTTGATTCTTCAATTCCTCTCGAGGAATTAGCAAATGAAAACGAAGAATTCGAAGAAGAACATTCGAAAGAAAATTCAACTAAAGCATCAATTCAAATTGCAGGTCATCTTAGAGATGCTTTCACTACAAAAAACAATATCACTAATCTATCGGAGTTAATCCAAAAAGATCTTAATATCACCAAAAAAGATTTCAGCTCTGCTAATCCAGAATCGTTGCCCTTAGGTACTGTACATCACTCGAGTGATAGTATCAACGTCAATCAAAGAAGAGAGGCTACTAAATGTTTCTTTGAGTTATTAGTCTTAGCATCTCAAGACTGTATCACACTTGATCAAAGAACGTCAGAAGACAAAAGGGAACTAGGTGGTGAGATTAGTATCACTTCAAGAGATAAACTATTTAGCAGTTTTCTTTAAGCTCAAAGCTGAATTTATTATTACCATTATAATTATTATATAATTTCTTATGTACATTAGTTTAGACACTTTCTTGACAGAACAATTTCTTAATCAAAACTTTATCAGTAATTTGGATTAGTTTCTACTCAAATCTGCGAAACATCTACTTCGAACGGCCAAGGAAAATAGTAGCTCCGTCATCAATCTCAGGTTCTGTGACATATTTAATTGTTTCATTCAATGCACCATCATCGATAAGGAAAACGCTGGCCGACCCATCGTCAAACCCAACGATGAACTTATCTCCAACGCTATTGAACTTAACAGTAGTAGCATTATTTGGATTAGAGTTCACATCTTTATACTCAGTATACAAAATTTCCCTAATCGGACTCCACATTTTACAATTCAAGTCCCAAAATTGGATTACAGGAGTCAATTCATTTTGATGAATGAATCCAGTTGTTACAAATTGATGTGGATGACTTGAACGGACACAAATATCAGTTATAATCGTGGATGTCGGTATCGTAGCTATAGGTGTATCCGTTGAAAGGTTCCATAATCTCAAACACCAATCCAAATGAGAGCTCAAAATCATTGGCTCATTGTTTAATTGAACTTCAACCATTGAATTAATTTTACTGATTTGAAATTCGTCATGAATCTTATGATTTGTCGGTTCATGAATTGATTCAATGTTATTGGTTTCTTTATTGTTCTCCAATTTGTAAATTGTACCCGTCACTGAACCAATAATCATCCTATCTAAGAACTTATATTCTGGCTCATGGCTAACTGCACTTTTTTTGTATTTGGTTAAGCTAGTTAGACTATTATTTCCGACTATCATGGCTTTTCCAATCAATATTGGTTCTGCAATATTTGAATTGAGATAATCAGATTCATTTGCCTTGGTCAATTTGACGGAGTTGAGTTTAGGTGACGCTAAAAGACTTGTAGACCAAACATTGATAATTCCATCTGTAGAGATTGATATCAAAGAAGCATTGGTATCTGAGTCTACTTGATCTAGGTGTATAATTGGTGAAGTATGATGACTATAAATAGCAGACCCATCGGTATTATTGCCCCTATTAGCTAGTGAAGCCCCAATTGAAGATATAACTGATGTTTTCAAAGTAGGTAATATACTAATGGCATTTGCTTCAATTTCAGCCAAATCCCAAACGACTACCGTACCATCAGAAAGACCCCCCATGATTTTCGAATTTGTGGTTTTATCGAATTTAATTATAGTAATTGCCGTTGTACATTCCAAAAAAAATTCGGGAAATGGTTTATTATTCTTCAAACTATATATCACCGCCAAACCCAGGGAGCTTCGAATATGAGTTGCAGGTGACTTCTTGTGCTTTGTATCTAATCTGTTGATTTGCTTAGAATCAGACGAGTATGATACTACCATGATGTCGTCTCCTTGACTTGAAACGTCAATTGAGACTACACTTCGACCCGGAACTGATGGTAAATACTGGTCCAATCTCAAGTCGGTATTTTTATTTGTATCGGAGTCTTTCGAATCAATCTTTAATGGGACTGTTTTCGAGAAGTCTGCAAATAATGATGGATAATCAGCATCATCTGCAAGCACCTTGTTCAATCTCTTCAATGACGAAGTAAGCTGAGGATTGAGATTGGTTTCATCAAGATCAATTTCTTCCTCATTGGCCGGCTGATCACTTTCAACCTCTTTTTGATCCTCATTTATACTTAATGGTTTATTCTCAATTACATCTAGGACAACTGGATCAACCTGTATGGCTTTGTCATATGTAACATGGTTTCCACGTTTTGTGGGTGAAATATCGACTGTATCGCTTTGTTCAGATTGTTTTGATTCGACTATAACGTCTGTCTGAATGGCAACACTGATACGCTTTAAATCATCAGTTGGTCGTTGCAAACTGTCAACAAGGTCTTCGAGTGATCTGTTCTCATTAGTAGTGCCTATACCTCCGACTCGTTTTAGTTTTAGCTCCTGAAGTCTTTGTCGTTTTTTCTCTAGTAGAGACTGTCGATCCATCTTTAGAGCGGGAAGGTATTTGTATAATCGGATGAAGATCAATTACTCAAGGGTAATTCAAATATCAAGATTCGAGTGTTGATAAAACGCACAAAGAAATAACGCGTACTGATCTTTTTTCGATTTAGCTCATTTTCTTCAACTCCATATTTTAGTATATCATCTATCTGAATCTACATATATATATTATATACGACAGGATAAACAATTCAAACAAGAAAATGGCTGCTCACATGAATATTGACGATATTTTGGATGAGTTTCAACAACAAGCAACTGCACCACCAAAAGGATTCAGAAGTGATCGTAATATTTCCAATGAACTATTGACTGCAATGTTAAATGAAAGAATGGCCCCTGAACTTCTTCCATACAAGCACAATCTCATGGATGAAGTTTTGAGACAACTATCCAACCAACAGCAATATTTGCTAGACTCTCATGAGTATGGAGACTCAAACGTCGACTCAGGAATGCTAAGTACTGACTTCAAACTACAATTAATGATAATAGAGACTGATATAGAAAGACTAACATATATGCTCAGATTATATTTGAGAACAAGATTACAAAAAGTTGATAACTTCACTATTTACTACATGAATGAAACAGCTGAAGACTCACAACATCCAGATCAGCCTTCTATACTATCTACAGAAGAATCCGAATATATGCACAAACATTTCAAGATTTTGACACAGCTCTATAATAATAGTTTCTTAAAAAAATTACCACAATTCTTGACTTTATTGGATGATGAGGCCGGAAACCAATCCATGGTAACTAAACCAGACTTAGAGTTGCCTGTGTTCATAAAAGTGAAATCTGATGTTCCAATAATTATATCATTAGGAAGTGATGAAGAATTAGAATTGGCGAAAGGTGGGATTTATGTTGTAAAGTATAGATTCGTCAAAAAATATATTGAAATGGATGATATAGAACTAATATAAATAGACATGCTATTAACTACTCAATTTCGAAATAGGCTTTCTCATTTAATACAACTTTACATAGAATAACGCTAAATTTATACAAATACCAGTTCATCACATCCTCCTGGACATTCTAAATTTTCATCATCCACGAACCACTCTCTCAAACATCCAAAATGACCTCGGTGACCACATCTTAAACTGATAACGACATTTAAACCTTTACAAGGCTCATTACAATAAATACAGTTATGCTGTTTTTTAGAGCAATTATCACAATACCAATAACCGAATTCCTCTGGATTTCCTTTACCATTATTCAAGTTTATCTTTGATTTTTCATTGACCAATAATTTTTCACACCAACTACAATAAAATCTCAAATTTACTTCATTGTTAGTTAGTTTACTGAGCTCTGATCTTAATTCTGGAGGTGAAACTTTGATTACATTCACAGCATTAATGAATAATTGTTTTTTGCGAAGGATTTCCACGTAAAGCGATATGCATTCCAAACTACCGCGTTGATTTAATTTACCTCCAACTTTTTCATTGAAGTATTGATAAAACAATAATATGAGAGTTGAGCTCATAATGATGTCTCCTTGATTTTTTGCATAATCTAATGATTCATATAATAAGTTTGCAGTACGCCAAGGGACAGCTAAGCCAGGATTTTTTTCTTTCAGGGTGGTGTCAGAGAATGCTTCTGTTAATTTGGATTTTGCATTCATGCTTTGACTTGTGTCGAATGACCTTACATCTTCAGGTCTTTCATCTAAATCAAGTAATTGATCATCTTTGTTTTCGGATGAGGTTACAACTGAAGGTCTGACATTATTAAAAGATGATTTACTACTACCACTTAAAAATCCATGAGTCACATTAACCACGGCTGAATTTCTTCTTGACAGATTTGATCCATATGACATTGTTCCACTATAATGTGAATGATGAGGAGAACCTTGTCTTTGAGAGTAGTGTGAAAAATTATTGTTGCCTGGTAGTTGAGGGGTTTGAAAGAACGCATTATTCGTCATTACGTTTGAGATATTATTTGTCATGTTAAAGTTTTCATTATCCAAATCCTCTGATCCTGATTGACTAATTCTTGAAAATCTATTTTGGAAAGTGCTAGCTCCAAAAGAATGCCTTGCTTTTTGGGGATAAAACCTACCACTAGTTATATTTCTTGGTGAGCCATCTGGATCAACCATGTTGATTTCAGGAGCTTTAACCTTCATTGGAGAAGATATCAAACTACCGGCGTTTGATTTATCATCATCTTCGAGTTTTGGAGGCGAAATTGTGTCGCTTTCTGATCTCTGCTTCGAAGACCTTTCAAGTTTATCGGAATCTCCCGTATTATTATCATCATCATCGTCAGCTATAACGGCACTTTCATTATCATTTGATTCAGCATTACTGAAATCATTGGGTGTGTTATTATTGGTGAAACCCATATTTGGTCTCGTCGAGGAAGGACTTGGATTGATAGAATTTGAGCGATTGTGGGTCTCAATGAGACTTTGCGATGAATTGTTCTTGGGATCTGTAAAGGCTTGGAAATTATTAGTATATCGAGGTGTTGACAAACTATTAGTATTTCTTGATTCAACGCTGTTACCCGTTCCAGCACCACCAGTTGCTGTTCCCGTGCCGTTTCCACCATAGTTAGTAGTCAGAGTTGAGTTTGAGTTATAAGAGCCAACTAAATTTCCCAAATCTGACAGAATTGAATCGTGATAATGACTATCTCTACGACCATGATCATCAAGTTTCGTTTTATCTATGCGACCATTATCATTATCGGGTGCTTGATTATTATGGTCAATATCATCCTCATAATGTATGGATTCTTGTTCAAGACTTATAGCCAATAATCTCCAAATTTGACAGTCACGAAACTTATTCACACCGGCCGCAATTCTTGCATTTATCAAGCATACATCCATAATATTAAATGATTCGGGGACTTCCATAAGATAAGCGTCGGATAATGATTTAAATGATTGTTCATCGTTAAGTGGTATAGGAATAGATATAGGAACCAAGTAAGGTGATGGATGGGTTACGTTTATAATTTTTCTTTGTTGATGCTGATGAGGGAAATAACCAAGATTATGTTGAATTGGTGATGAACTTAATGATTTACCTGATCCTTGCGTAGATTGAGAATTATTTCTTTTTAAATGTGGGCGATGTAAACTATTTGAACTTGAATAACCACCAGTCCCACTATATATATCCATAGGATTAGCATTACGTGGCTGAGATATAGGAGAGGATGCTTTATTTGTTAATTGTAATGGGGCATGGGAGTTTGATCTTATCATATTCGGTTTTTCAATAGGTGATGATGTGAGTGGACTTGTCAATGAATTAATGGCAACCGGAACTGACCCAACATTTAGCCTTGACTGATTATATACATAGGAATTATCAAGGGAAATAGCTGAAGATTGATGCTCCAAATTACGATTATCATTTGAAGTTTCATCCCAAACAAAGTTACCACCACTTATATTATTACTTGAATTATGGCTATGAATTTTATTTTCATTCAATTCATTTGAATGATCATTATCAAATTCAACTTTCGAACTTGAATCATGATCAGTATTAGGATTATACTGGAACTCATTTTTCTTTTGACTCACGAAACAGAAATCTGTTAATCCATTATTCCAAGTAACGGAAATATTTGATAAATGTTCTAAGGGTCTCATAACATTTGATGAAGAAGTAGAATCCAAATTATAAGATGCAAAAATATTTGATTTTGTAATGGTCCATAATTTTCTAGTTTGATCGTTATTTTTTGACCATATAAAATTTTGAAATGGTTTATGAGAAGTTGTTGATATGATTTCTTGAGGTATGTATTTCCTTTTTAAGTTATAAACCGTTATTGTGGTATCTTCATTAAGATACAGACATGCAAAATCATAATTTGATAAAGGATTGTTTTTGATGGAGTTATCAAATTCATCAATAAAATCATCGTTATTTGACCAATTTTCATTTGTATTCAAATTTGTGTTTTGATATTGACTCCATCTAACTTTCATTACCGGTCCATATGTATTAACCATATAATCAGGACTTACTTTATTTTGATGAGAAATAGAATCTCCATAATTCCAAATACATAACTTTTTATCTCTACCACCAGTAATAACAAATTCTTTTTCTGGATGAATATGTAAAGATAATGCAGGACCAGTATGAAAATTCCATTTTTTTTCTGGCATTGAAATTTGATGTTGAGATTGATTATAAAAATTGGCAGCATTGTTATTATTAATTTGTGAACGTAAATCATATTTACATAATGAACCTGAATCATGAACTGATAAAACAGTTAATTTGTTTTTAACCGATGAATGAGGAGAGTACTGACAAGATCTAATTGGATCTGAATGAGATGACGAAACAATAGACATTACTGGTTTCAAAGAAGCTGATCTTAAATCCCATAATTTTATGGAACCATCTTGAGAACCAGAAAGTAATTGATTTGAATTTTCAAAATTTGATGCTGAAGGTGATAATGATGAATCAGTTATAAAATCTAATGAATTGATACAACGTTTATGATCGTTTAATTTTGTAATTAATTTTGATTTCCCATTATTAGCCATTTTATAAATTGATATACCACCACTTGATAAACCACAAGCTATCAAATCATTTTGAGATTTTATGGTATTAACATTAGTCAATTTATTTGAAGATTGAATTCTTGATTTATTATACATTGTATTATTTTGATCAAGAATATTTATTTCATTCAAGATTGAGGATTGATCATTATTTAAAGCTAATAGTTTAAGGTAATTTTTACCACCAATTATAACATGATGTGAAGGTACTATAGTATTATTATAAGACTCAACTATATTATGTAAAGGATAATTCAATTCAGATAAACAAGATACTTCACGCTCACAATTATAAACTAATTTCGAAGAGTCAGACGTAAACGTTCCATTGTGATTTAGTGAAGGAGAAATATTACGATCTGATAGTTTTGATTTTATTGAGTCAGCTGGAGTCGACATAACATTCTCAGTTTGATTTAAGGTTCCGTATATATTAAACGCAAATTTTGCTAGACTCAGATGATTGGAACTATGATTATCGGCCGACATACGATTTCAAAGTTCATCTAGATATGAGATTGTACTATACAGGCGAATCAAATATTAATATATGTATATAGATTTATATATATTTTCCTGGATTCAATGATTGTTTGTTTTGGGGATGTGTTTTAAAAAAAAAATAGATTATCTAAGTCTAAAAATGATATTCGGAAAATCTCAACTATATCATAGATATATATTTTTTAATTTTTCGTTATTTGATGGGGAAAAATCGTTAATTTTAAATTTTCAGACACTTCGAGTTTGATATTATTAAACAACTATATTTTTATACTTTGTCAAGAGCCGAATCGTAAATTGTCAATCTCGCAATCACAAACTTCAACAAAATCCATGACAATTCCCATAATATTCTTCAAACTGCTTAAAGTTTTCAAGGTATTAACGCAAATAAGTGTTACTCTTGCACTTCTACTGTTACTTGGGTTATACTCATATCAAAAGACGTTAATTTATCCAGCCAGTTTAAACGATGGTCATGGATATTGTGCAACACCCGATGAATATGATATGCCTGAATATGAAGAAATTAATTTAAAAACTGAAGATGGTGAAACGTTACATTGTTATTCATTAAAACAAGATGCTAATAAATTAAATTATACAAATAAAACTATACTTATATTGAGTCCAAATGCAGGTAATATTGGTCATGCATTACCAATAGTTTCAATTTTTTATAAAAATTTTGGATATAATGTTTTCATTTATTCTTATCGTGGATATGGTAAATCAACGGGTAAACCATTTGAAAAAGGATTAAAAATTGATGCTATGAGAATAATGACATACTTAACAAGTGAAGATGAACAATTTGGTGATAGTTCAATAATTTTATTCGGACGTTCATTAGGAGGAGCAGTTGCAATTTATATAGCGGCAACCATGTCATCATTAATTGATGGAATTATATTAGAAAATACATTTCTTTCAATTCCCAAAACAGTTCCCCATATTTTCCCACCCTTGAAATTTTTTACAAGTTTAGTTCATGAAACTTGGGATCTGGAAAAATTAGTTCCTCAAATACCGGCAAATTTACCAGTTTTATTATTTAGTGCTAGAAAAGATGAAATTGTTCCTCCAAATCATATGGATACTATATTTAATTTATTGAAAACTGAAGATAAGATTTTCTATAAGTTTGCAAATGCTGTTCATAATGATACTGTCATACAACCTTCTTATTGGGATAAGGTTCATTCTTTCATAAAAGAAAATGTAAATCCAGTGGGTTATTGAATTCAAGTTAATGGTTTTTCACAAATAAAGGGGTATACAAGAATGAGTAAAAAGTTTATGAAGATAAATGAATCAAAGAAGTTGCAAATCATATGAATAATGGATCGAATACAGAAACATAGAGGCTAGATCAAGTTGAGGTGAGAATTCCTTACATTATAATTATACTTAGAATGAATAAATCATTTTTCATGAATCTTGAAATAGTAACAAGATTAGACTTTAGAAAATCAAAGTCAGTCAGTGGTTTGAAATGTAGTTGATTCTCCAATATGCAGATGAGAACAAACAACATGAATCTTGAAATAGTAACAAGATTAGACTTTAGAAAATCAAAGTCAGTCAGTGGTTTGAAATGTAGTTGATTCTCCAATATGCAGATGAGAACAAACAATTGAACTTAAAAACTTAGTTAAATGAATTGACGTAAATTTATATGTATACAGTAATAAAATAACAAATCAAGAAGAATGTTAAATAGTGTAAAAGAAAAAAAAAAAAAACGAATAAAGAACAACAGCAACAATAAAAATTTGAAATGATGAATTGATATAAAAAATGGAAATAAATTCGAAATTGATTGATATTTAAATTTAAGATGAATGTGGATTTGGCATTGGCATTGGCATTTAAAATCAAATATCACGTCTTCATTTCCATTACGAAAAACTTTATTAATTTAAAGTAAATTTTTGAAAAATCGTTTCCTCATCAATTAGTATAAAATTATTGCAAATTAATTTATTCCTTTTGTAATTCTTTATTATTATTAATATTATTTATATTATTTTTTTTCTTTTAAGTAAGATTTTATAATTATTTTTATTTTAAAATTCTCTAAATTAAATTAAATTAAAATTTGAGGAGAAGAACCCTTTTTATTTGATTCATCATGAGACATAAAATCAATTTTTTGATCATCAGATAATTTTAAAACTTTTTTCAATCTTTCACCAACAGTTTTTAATTTTGAATCATCACAATCTTTTGTCCAAACTCCAATTCTAATGGCTGATTTTCTAACATTAAGAACAATACCATTGACTTCATCTTCATCATCTTCAATGGTTTCACCAATGACAGATAATAAACCTCTTAACCATAAATCATTAATAACAGGTAAAACAATTCTTTTGTTAGTAAAAGAATATTGCCATCTACCACCTTTTGAATTTGCATCATCTTCCCATTCAGGTTTAATACCTTCTTTAAATAAATGATAATCTGATTTTGGAGGTAATTGATTTGCAGTTGGAATTGAATTATAGATACCCCAAAATTCTTCAACTGATGAAAAAGTAATAACAGGTTTTAATAAATCATGCCAATTTTCATTAGTGGTTGTTTGTGGTTTTGTATACCATAATGTCCATTTATTATTTAATGGATGTTTAACATTAAATTCTTCTTTACTTGATAAAACAGTATCTTGTTTTTCTAATGATAAATCTTCAGTTTTTTGAGTCAATTCTTCAGACATCTTTTAATTACTAATGTTAGTATATGTGATTCATATAGGTTTTTTTGTTGAAAAAAAAAAAAAAAGAAAAAAAAAAAATTTAGGCCAGAGAAGAAGAAAATCCATCAATCAATCAAGCGTTATAAGATAACAATGATAGACAATACATCTCTCTGTGACTATCATGACCATTTGTGTGACGGTATCAAGTACATACTTTTCAAATTTATTATTAGTAATGAGTAAAATAAATAGAATTTAAATTAATATTTAAACGCTTTAAACCTTCAAAGTAATGATGGTTTTAATTTTACCAGTGATTTTGATCAAAATTTCTCACTAGGAAAATTAAAATAAATTTACTATGTACGCTCTTTTTTTTTTTATTTTTTTTTTTTTTATTTTTTAATTTTTTTATTTGTTTTTGTTCTTGTTTAAAGAGAGGCAAATAGTCCACAAAACCGAGGATTTGATGAGTAAATTTGAGAATAAGGATATGGGTATATTTGAGTATGCAATAACCATACTATGACATGGTTTAAAGATTGTCACATTATGAATGGATTGTGGATGGAAAGATCGAGATGAAATAGAAAAAGAGAAGAATGATGAAAGAATGGAATGAGCTTGGAAATGAAAATGAAATTAAAGTAAGATCAAGTAAGATCAAGTAAGATCAAATATTATAACAAGATAAGATTAAAAAAATAATATTAAGTAATATTAAGCAAGATCAAGCAAAGTTTATGAAATTAAACAAGACCAAGTTGGATGAAATGTTATTCGCTAACTAAATATATATATATTACATAATACTAAATTTCAATTCAGTGATTAATATAGCGCAATGGTAGGAATTAGTTATTAAAGAAATAACTATTTAACTACCATAGGACACGCTGCCCCAACTGAAACATCTACAGGTACTAAAGTTGTTGGATGTAAGTTCGAGTATAGTGTAATGATATCTGTTGATACCAGAGTTATTGCAGGTCCAATATTGAAACAATTGATGTTTTTAATAATAAAATAATGTTGCAATTTGATTATGGATCAAAATAATTAATGGGGAATTGAGTATGTTTGATATAAGGTCTTATTATAACGATCGTCATGTAATCATTAGTGTTGAGTCAACCTAACTTTCAGATAACCAACACTAACACTCAAGATAGTATTTTCACTTATTTGACATTTGTTCAACCCATTTGTTTTTATAAAACCAATCTATTCATTAAATAATAGATGAAATTGAATTATGAATCATTTCAAGAAAGATCATTTTTCATATCTATTGTTATAGAGCGTAGGTTCTTGGATTGGTTATATCATTACGTATGATATATCAATTACTGACCACATTATATCCTTGTACGATTCGAGAATCTAGTTGTAGATATTCACCTTTACAACATTTATTATCAAGATAGTACAAAAATATATTAAGACCCAGGGAGGTATGATTAAATAAAAGAGGATTTGTTGCGGAATACTAACTAGCTCAAGTATAAATCAATAAACCTTTTAAATATTTGATCTCGAGTAAATTATTTTTTGCACCCAATAATACTTTGATGAAAATATTAACCGATGGAGTAGTATAAGCGATTTGAATAAAAATAGAAGGATATAATATTATTATTGATTTAATTAAGTATTACGATAAACTTGTTTTATTTGAATGTAATTTGTTGTCATTTTACAAGGGTAAACCCCATAAATTTACTCTCAATCTAACATGCATTGACTTTGTAATATTCAACATTAAAATAATTCTTATCCATGCCATTCAATTAATTTTGTTCAAGATTGTTCGTATGAAAACCCACCAATTTTAAAAATAATCATTAGCTAATTTATAAATATCGTTCTGTTACATTATAAGTACGATATGAATAACTGACCTCACATATATTCAAGTCATTTCAAAATTGTGTATGATTCACCTGGAATGGGTATACAATAGTAATCATTTTGAAAAATGATCTTGTGGCAAAAAAAATCATCCAATTGTAGCATAAGTTGTATGAAATATTTTCTTTTACCATAATCAATGTCAATCAAACAGTGGGGGTGTTTATTGTATTATTTCAAATTATACGAAATAAACCGGTCATGTCAATCAAATTTAATTCAGAAGCGTGATAGGTATACCCATCAACATGAACAGTAATTAAAGATAATTCACTCTCCTTAACGATGTCAATTAAATTAAACAATGAATGTATCAAAAACAACTTAAATTATCATCAAAGGTGAAAATCATTTAATAGCCTGGTCGTGATATTAACGTTAAAAACTTTAATAGCCTGGTCGTGATATTAACGTTAAAATAATTCAATGGTGTAATTAAAATAAACTGAAGTAGATTATCTCTTCTAACCTACCACTCTAGTTCATTACTTTCATTAGTTGGTACCTTTATTTTGTTCAAGCTGTTTAGTCTCGATCATTAAGGTTATTACCTCACATTCGTTAAGGATCTTCAGTCTCTATCGTTAAATTTGGTATCTAACTTTCGTTCAGACTCTTCAATTTATATCATTAAGGTAGTACATTTATTTCTAACATGGGGATTTTTTGCAACTTTTTCTCTCCCACAATTCAACGGTACATAGGTAATTTATAGTTAAATGTATATTCATTATGGTGAAAAAAAAAAAAAAAAAAGGTTGTTACTTTCATTCAGGGTCTTTAGTCTATATCATTAGATTGGAACCTTACTTTTCTTCAGTCTCTATTTCTGATTAAACATGAATTAGCTATGAGCGAAGTGAACAATTAACAAGAGTTAGCTGTTCACTTCGCTCATAGCTAACTCTAATACCATTTACTTCTTAGTTCACAGTTAACACTAACAATATTTAGTTCTTAGTTAACTGTGAACTGTGAACTAAGTGAACAGTTAACTCTGACACCGTTTACTTCTTAGTTGACTATTGTTGGTTAACTAAGTGAACAGTTAACTCTGACACCGTTTACTTCTTAGTTAACTATTGTTGGTTAACTAAGTGAACAGTTAACTCTGACACCATTTACTTCTTAGTTCACAGTTAACTTTGACACCGTTTACTTCTTAGTTCACAGTTAACTCTGACACCGTTTACTTCTTAGTTCACAGTTAACTCTGACACCGTTTACTTCTTAGTTCACAGTTAACTCTGACACCGTTTACTTCTTAGTTCACAGTTAACTCTGACACCGTTTACTTCTTAGTTCACAGTTAACTCTGACACCGTTTACTTCTTAGTTAACTATTGTTCGTTAACTATTCGCTTCGCTCATAGTTAACTCTTGTAACACACTCTCTAATCCTCATAATCATTTTTTGAATCACCAATACCATATTCATAAATTGCGAAAAAACATTCACTTTCAGGTAAACAAGGACTATCATAATTTTTACAAATTCTTTGTTCAGCTTTACCATTTTCAAAACTTAATCTTGTTGTTGAAAAATGAGCGATTATATTACCACCAATGGGTTTTTTTTTTTTGGATCAGGATTAAATATCCCACCACTACCATCAACTTGAGTCACGACTTGAGTCACGACTTGATTGATTATAACCACAGCAATACCAAATTCATCAGCTAATCTTTATGAATGTGTCATATATTTTGCAACATGAGTTTGTCTTGCTGATAATTTACCTCTACCACTATAATCGGTTCTATATAAAGACATAATTGAATCAACGATAAGAAGAGAAAATTTTGATTCATACATCATTTGAGCTGCATGATGTAATATTGTGAAAGCAAGTAGTAGACTATAAACTGGGTTAATAGGAATACACTGATACAATATTATGAAAGCAAGTAGTAGACTATAAAATGGGTTAATAGGAATACACTGATACAATATTATGAAAGCAAGTAGTAGACTTTAAACTGGGTTTATAGGAATACACTGATACAATATTGTGAACGCACATAGTAGACTATAAAATGGGTTAATTGGAATACACTGATACAATATTGTGAAAGCACGTAGTAGACTTTAAACTGGGTTTATAGGAATACACTGATACAATATTGTGAAAGCACGTAGTAGACTTTAAACTGGGTTAATAGGAATACACTGATACAATATTATGAAAGCAAGTAGTAGACTATAAAATGGGTTAATAGGAATACACTGATACAATATTATGAAAGCAAGTAGTAGACTTTAAACTGGGTTTATAGGAATACACTGATGTAATATTGTGAAAGCACATAGTAGACTTTAAACTGGGTTAATAGGAATACACTGATACAATATTGTGAAAGCACATAGTAGACTTTAAATTGGGCTAATAAGGTTACAATGAAATAGATAATTTACAGGAGTAATTTCATCAAGATTTTTAAATTATAAAATTAATGACCAATGTCTAATGTCTAAATTATTGATTAAGTTATCAATAAAGATTAACATTATTATCAAATTTAAATCATTATGATCAATTACAACGAAATTTAATAATTGAATAATCCAATTGATATTAAATTCAGTCATTTCCACATACCATTGATTAATACCAATTTTATTAATTGAATAAAATTAAAATTCATGTTAATTGATATATTATAGGTTTTTATCAAGTTCATTACAATAAATCGGTGTTTTAATAATATAATGATATCAAAACCCCTTTAATAAAAGATACCACATTAATATCAATATTGATATACATTAATGATACTACAGATATTGGAAATATATCATTGTTGTATCATATCGTAGAACTTATTCATGACTTAGTATAGATCTCTAAATAATGAAATAATCAATGTGTAATCCAATAATGAAATAACCAATGTGTAATCCAATAATGAAATAACCAATGTGTAATCCAATAATGAAACTTAAGAGTATAATCGGTGTTATATCATATCTTAGATCTAAGTAATGACTTGGTTTACTTATAACATAGATGTAAAAATTCATGAAAATAACGAAGTATAATCCAATAATGAAAATAACGAAGTATAATTCAATAATCAAATTGTAATCATTGTTATATAATATCATAGATAATATTAAACTAATAAAATCCTAATGATTATATATTTTAATTAATAATATATCATCACTAATTAATTAATTAAAAACAATAGAATATAGAATGAATGATCTTTAATATAAGTTGATTATATTATTTACAATGTTATGACATTCTCAAATAATTTATGATATATCATATATAAAAATAATCAATATGTAACATTTTTAAATATTTATAATAGTGATATAAATCTAACACATCTGTGACATCTCTAACACATCTGTGACACACTAGTATATACAGGGGGTGATCCAATGGTCAATATCAATAGTCAATATCAATATCAATAATTGTATGTTTATGAGCGGGTTAATAATTTTACATCCACGGTTTAATAAATACGCGATTGTAAAAAATATAATATTTTAACCAGTACTTAGATAGTTATAGATATATAATGAATAAAATGAATAAATGAATAAATGAATAAACATTCATATATGTATACTATGTTTTAATATAAGTATGATTATAATTATCTGTTTTAATATAAGTATAATTATGGAATTGACCACTGTAAGTATACTAAGAATTCAATCAGTAAATCTTATAAGTAATTGATTAATTCATATTAATATTCTCAATAGTACTTAATAAATATAAATTACTGGGTTATTCATATTACATTATCATTTTATTTTATTTTATTTATTATAGTACATAATATATACATTAATAGATTCACGTTAGTGAATCTATCAATGTCTGTAGTATCATTAATGTATATCATTAATGGGTATTAGTATTAGTATATCATTATAAATGTAGTATTAGTACATTAATGAATTCACATGTAGTATTAGTACATTAAAGAATTCACTTACGTGAATCCATTAATGTTCATTAATGTTCATTAATGTATCTATAATATAATACCAATCAACATAATTCCCCCACCAATCAAACCACTATATAAAGAATCACCATAATTGGCATTGGCATGACCTCCACCATTTGATTTAATAGTTGTTTGTTCATAAGATCTAATACCACCAACTTCACCAGATATTGAACCTAAACCAATACCACCAGATTTTATATCTGCAGTGGCAGAAGTATGAGTAATTGTAAAAGTTTGTTTAAATGCAGATGGAGCCGTGGTTAATTTACCCTTTGATGTTAAAGTTACCCAAACTGTTGTTTCTGTAGTTGTTTTAGCACAATTTGAAATTGAAAATAGAGTGAAGATGGAGATTATAAATATTATTGATTTATTAAAGTTCATGATGTGATGTGATATGTGATGTATGTGTATGTGTATGTATATGGTATGAAGAATTGGGTATAAGTAGTATAATATGGGGTACAGCAATAATAGAAGTGGGGAGTAATATGTATTATCGGGTGAGAAACGAGGGTGGTGTATGAAGGAGGAGGAAGAGAAGAGTGAAAGAGAGAGTAAAAGAGAAGAGTAGAAGAGTAGAAGAGTAGAAGTAGTTTATGATATGTTGTTATGATATAGATTGGCATAATATAATATAATATAGTATAGTATACCATAGCCACATAATAATAATTCAGTGCATATTCCCATACATAGAATATCAGAATATTACAATATGGTGGATTGTGCTGTTTACTATAATAGTGTATACAGTAATATAATATATATTGTATATAATATAGTGTATACAGTAATATAATATAGTGTATAATAGTGTATATTAGAATATAGTATGGTGTGGTGTACGGATGGCACAGCAAGGGTAATGGTCGTGTGCGGGGCCAACAAGTGGGAACCCTGGGCGTGTTTGCAGGTTACACCCACACAAAAGTATTACAGGTTGGCTGTTGAACAAGCCTTTATTGTATTATTGTTATTATTATATTATTGCTATTGTTATATTATGGTCCAATGCCCCATACTCCACTAACACTTCACTAACTACTCTAAGCCATATCATCTATATCATCTACCATCTACTCTACACTCTACTCTACTCTACACTCTACTCTTATATCACCTTATTACAATCTACCATATCTCATCACAGTATACCAATCTACTCTTGTATACATGTTTTGTATTCATATTCATATTCATATTCATATTCATATTCATATTGGTATTGGTATTGGTATTTCTTCAATCTCATTCTATTTGTTTGCATTTCTTTACTTCTCGTCAAATATTAACAATATAAAATTATATTAACCATGTTAATCATACATTATATAATGTACAATTCTCATATATAATGTACAAATCTCATATATAATGTACTGTTATGACGTACTAAATTGATATATGTTATTGTCACTTTTTATTAATGTCACCTTTTCTTTCTGTGTACTTTAATTTTCAATGCTCAATTTTCAATTTTTAATTATCCGATTGTTCTTTTTTTTATGTAATTTTTCTTGGTTTTAATCTGTATAAAAGTGTCAATATTGTGTTTTAGATGGTGTATGGATCTTATGTTGTATGCACGGATCTCTTCTGGTGGTGTATGGATTTATATTGTATGTACGGATCTTTTCTTTCTTTATTTCTGTCTCGTGGTGTACGGATCTCTCTTCTCTTATTTTTTGATATTATTTTTATATCTCATTATATACAGGTCCATCTCAATTTATAACCTATTGAAAAAAAATATATACTAGATGAGATATACAAATATATACTTGATGAGATATATATACATACACATATATTAAATAATCGATATAATATATAATATATAATATATAATATGGTTAAAAAATCATTGGCTGAACAAATAGCTTCATTAAGTAAACCACAGACTGATTTTGATATAGAAGATAATGAATTCAATCAACAACATGATCAAAGTGGATCAGATAAAGATGGGTCAGATGAGTTTGATGAATCTGATGATGAATTAGAAAAACAACATTATGTTAAGGTTAATAAATCAAAGTTGAGATCGGTGCATGATGATGAAGAAAATCAAGCTATGTTACAGGGTAAATATAAGGGATCAAAAGTTGATAGAAGTGCATTAATTGATGGGGAAGATGAAGAGGAGGAAGATGAAGAGGAGGAAGTCAGTGGTGATGATGATGGAGAAGTCAGTGGTGATGATGGAGAACTTAGTGGTGATGATGAAGAACTTAGTGGTGAAGAAGATGTTGTTAGTGATGTCAGTGATGTCAGTGATGATGACGAAGCCAGTGGTAAAGACATCGACAATGAATCAATCAAAAGATCAAAATTAAAATCATTAATGAATAATGAACGTAAACATATAATCAATAGATTATCAACATCAACCATAACTGATTCAATCAAAGGTTATCAAATATTACAACAACATAAATTATTCGATTCAATAATTGATTCAAGATTAAAAATTCAAAAAGCTATAACCAATTCAAATCAATTACCAATAAATCATAAAGCCATGATTAAATCAAATGAATTAAATTTAATCACGGACAAGACCCCAACATTAATTAATGAATCAATCGAAAAAACTTATGATTTATTAGATTCAATTTTCCAATTAAGATCAAAAATATTATCTCAAGATTCAATCATAACCAAACCACCTGCCAAAATAAATCCTAAGAAAAGATCATTGGAATCATATCTTACATCAACAAATAATTATGATGCCATTATTACAAATTATAGTAAATCAGTACTTAATAAATGGTCAATGAAAATTTCAAATAGTTCAGGATCAACGGCAATTAATTCAAATAAATTTAAATCAATTAATCAATCTGCTGATCAACAAGTTGAAAATAATTTAAATGATATGGAAAGATTAATTAAAAAGACAAAATTAAACAGAAGATCAATTAAACCTTTGGCCTTTGATATAATAAAAAAATTACAAGATGATGAACAGAAAAAACAGGAGCAAGAGCAAGACGCCGAGGAAGACGATGAAGATTTAAAAAATCCCGATTTACCAAATAATTTAAATTTAAATTCAAAATCATCAAATTCAATAATTGAATTAAACTCCATCTTTGATGACGAAGATTTTTATAGAATTTTACTTAATGATTTAGTTGATAAAAAAATTCAATCAACCAATCCATCCAATGGTTTAACCATTGCTATTAAACTGGCCCAAAAACTGTCAAAATTAAATAAAAATATTGATACAAAGGCATCAAAGGGTAGAAAATTAAGGTATCATATTCAAGAAGAAATTTCAAATTTTGAAACTCCTCATGATGGTTGGAAATGGAATGATGATCAAATTGATGAATTTTTTGCTTCTTTATTAGGTCAAAAAGTTAATATGAATGAAATTGAAGAAACTGGTGGAAATGATGAGGAAGAAAGTGATGATGATTTAATGGCTAATAATGATGGTATTAAATTATTTGGTTAATTGAATTTAAATATAGATAATTAAATTACTTGATAAATTTCATTTCATTTATATATTGTCATATAGTTGTAAAATAATAATACATACTCAAGAAATTATTAAAAATTTAAATAAATCAGCATACTTATTCAAATTAAATTATCTTGTACATTCAAATAAAATCAGCATACTTGCTTATTAAAATGAGCTTGTACATTCAAATAAATTAGCATACTTTATATTCATAAAAATCAGCATACTTTTGTGCTTACATGAAATGTACATACATGTATATTAAGATAAAATTAGCTTCTACATTCAAATAAAACTAGCTTGTATATTTAAATAAAATTTACTTGTATATTCAAATAAGATTAGCATACTTTTTATTCAAATAAATTAGCACATTTTACATTCAAATATTTAGCTTGCACGTATATTTCATTGGTCTAACAATGCTTTGAACAAAAGTTGAATCTTTTCAATTGTAGAAGTTTAAACTTAATCACCAAACATATTGGCTGTTTCAATCGTTATCATTAAGAACCAGAGGATAATATCATGGTGTACGGTTTCTTTTTTTTGCAAGCATGTTGCAAGCACGTAAAAGGAAAGTCTAGCATCATACAAGAAAGACAGCGTAAGAAGGAAAGGTTAGCTCATGTTAAAATATTTGGACTAATAATCACTCGCTGATATGAAAATGTTATCCCTTGCTTTGATTCTTCTTTTACATTATTCACAATTCAAATCGAATTTTAGAATACTCAAATTAATATAAATTATCTATATTTATCACCAATCATTATAAACTTAAAGTTTCCAGACTTTTAATTAAAATGACAAAATCCCAACTAATCAATGAAAAGGATGAAAAGGAAACTTTGATTGATCAAGAATCACAATTAATTGATGAAAAGGAAAAACTGATTGATCAATATTTTGATGAAAAATCACCATTAATTGATAAAAAGGAACCTATTAATGATCAAGACTTTGATCTTGAATCACAATTAAGTACTAAGACTACTTCAAAATTTAGGTGGTTTACCAATTTTATCAATCCTCACATGGGCTTGAGGTTAGCCAATGTTGTTGTTTTTGCTTTACTTATCGTGGAGATTTGCAAAATGCCTGATTTGCACACAATGAAAGACAAACCCACTTGGATGTTAGTGGTGTACATAATTTCACTTTGTCTTCTTTCACTTGCTTATTTTGCAGGAGATGTGGCTTTTTATTTGAAAACCGATCGTTGTGATTACCCTTTAGATGAAGAAGAGAAAGAAGTAAGAAAACGAACAATGGTTAAATTAGCCATAATTAGTTGTATATTTTTCCTCACAAGTATTGCTTTACACATTTTGGTACAGGAATCATTCCTCATAATGCTTCTATTATTACAAACTTGTCTTTTCTTAGCATGGATCCACGACGTTGATCATAAACGATTAGCTGAAATTGAAGCTGAAGCATATTTTGGTTCAAGACATTCAAATAATTCAGGACAACGTAAGTAAGGTTCACATATTGAGTCAGATGAATGAACTGACAAATAGGGGAACACTAACATTTCATTATTTCACAAGAGATTCATTATTACCGATGTATTCGAAATATTCAAAGACTCTTAAAAAAAATACTATTTGACTTATTTTTGTAAGCAGTATTCTCAGAAGTATTGCTCTATTTCCTCCCTCTCGCTTTCCATTACTTATACTTTTTGCAACTAACAATAATTCCGAGGAAATTGAAAAAAATTTACGCGCAAACCAAAAATCTTTAAAGAATGTTTTTTTTTTTTTATTATCTTCTAAAAGTCACAACTGATAAAATAAACACAGTTTAATTTTAGTATTTTAGTGAAATTTTTAATCTTTGTGATTATATTCGATTTTTTTTTTATGACTTGATTATACTGTTGATATAAACCCTTACATTTATTTTTTTTGTTTATTTATTTATATAAATTTTCAATCCAGATTTAAAATTCAAATAACGAATTACAAATTTTAGAATTTAAACTTCAATTTCAATTTCAAATTTTTGAGTCTTAATTAATCTATTCTTTTCTAATTATATTTCATCAATAACTGATTCATATATTCATGTGTGTATGCTAAAGCTATACTTATCATGTCATCGGTATCACCACCTGTCTCATCTTCACTGTCCTCCTCAATAAAGAAAAGAACGTACAGTAGAAAAGGTTGTCTTGAATGCAAAAGAAGAAAAATAAAAGTATGTATTTTTACATTTACGAATAAATAAGTAAATAATCATTTGATTAATTCATTTTACTAATACGATTAAAACTCATAGTGTGACGAAGCAAAACCAAACTGTGAAAATTGTTTAAAATCAAAGAAAGAATGTTCTTATAATTATTTACCAAAAGTTCAACCACCAAAATTTCAAATTAAACATCAGTTTATAACATTTGATAAAAACGATTATAAATTTGATGAAAAGGGTAAATCAAATTCAAAGGAGGAGAATGATAATAACATAAATAATAATAATAATAATAACAATAATAAGTTATCAAGAAATTTTAAAAAAGTTAAAATAAAATCAGAATTAAATGATTCAAATAAATCATTAAATAAATTTTCACAATCAAATTTAAATTCTCCTAATTTAATTCAATTTAATTCAAATGTAAATAAAAATTCTAATTTAAATCAAATTTTATCCAATTCACAACCTCAATCTCAATCATTACCTCAATCATTACCTCAAAGTCAAATTCAAAGTCAAATTCATAGTCAAGTTCATAGTCAACCCCACAGTCAAACCCATAGTCAACCCCACAGTCAAAGTCCCACCCCTCCAACATTACCTCCAATACAAGTTCTTGATAAACTCAATAATATTAATCAAAATAATAATAATAATTTTCATAATAATGTTCATAATAATGTAAACAATTTTTATAATAATAATACTAATACTAATTCTAATATTAATTCCAATAATAATTCTAATGTGAATGAATCAAATTCAAATAACACATTCTTAAATCCAATAGTTTCAAATTTAAATAAAATAAAAAATCAAAATATTCAATTATCACAATCAAATAATTTATATTCAAATTTATCAATTAATCGATTATCATTACCTCCTAATCCTCCACCACCTCATCCTCATTCTCATTCTCATTCACAAACACATCCTTCAATGAATCAACCAGTAGCTCAACCCATTCTTCAACCATCATCTCATTTCTTACCGTCACAACCTTTACATTTATCACATCAATCTCAATCATTAAAGTTGAACCATGGACAAATCAATGATCACTCGATAAGTAATAATAATAATAATAATAATAATCAAATTGATCGTAATACTATTACTCATAGTAATAGTAATAACAGTATTCATAGTGCTAATAATAATTTTAACATTGATAATAATAATAAAATCAATGAAAGTACTATCAAAAATAATACTATAATAAAGAGCGAAAATAATTCAACCATTAACAAAATTCAACAAACTCCACCAACTCCAACATATCCAATACCTCCAATACCTCCATTACATTCATCTCATCATTCATCAATATCTCATGCTCCTTTAAATTCAATTCCTTCATCTTCACAATTACCAATTATTGGTTCATCCTCATATTCAACTTCAACTTCACCTCAATCAAATAATGATATTAAACAATCAGTATCTTTAAATCAATCAAATACGAATACAAAAACAGATTTAAGTTCAATCATAAATAATTCAAAAGCATCATCATCAAATGGAAATGGAAGTGTAAGTGGACCTGGAACTGGAAATGGACCTGGAACTAGAAATGGAAGTGGAAGCGGAAATGGAAATAGGAATGGAAATGAAAGTAGGAATGGAACTGGAACCGTTATCGAAACTAGAAATGATAATCCAACTAATACTGGTACTGGAGATGGAATATCTGATTTCGATCAAATGGATGATATTTTATTAAATGATGCATCTGAATTAGCTCATGGATTAAATGTACTTATGTCAATGGATGTAAATAAATTACAAAATTTATTTTCAGAAAGTAAAATTCCAGTTCAAATGAAATTTGATGATATTTTAAATCAATATAATCAAATTCCAAATAATTTAACTACAAGTGATTCAAATAATAATAACATTGTTAATAATAATACCAATACTAATATAAATCATAATGATGTTAATAATAATTTAACTAATGAATTTAATAATGGTATGATTGGAATCAATTATAATAAAAGTAATAGCAATGAAAATAATAGTATTCATAATAATAACAATAATAATACTAATAATACTAATAATACTAATAATACTAATAATACTAATAATACTAATAATACTAATAATACTAATAATACTAATAATAATAATTATGGATTAGATTCTCATGAATCAAATGGTTCAGCATCTCCTAATCCTCACGACCCAAATCAATCAATTGAAACATCAATAGCTGCATTTGATATGATTCCAAATCAAAAAAATTATCTTCGATTATTTTATGAAAAATATTCACTTTGGTTAATGACATTATCACCATCAGGTGAAAAAAACTTTTTAAATAAAATTATTTTAAGTCATGCATGGAAAACTCCATTTCTTATGAATGCAATTATTTCAATTACTGCAAGTTATGAATTTTTTATAACAAAAGATCCAAAAGATGATCTGTATAAACAATTATATTTAAATGCTTGTCTTCAAAGTTTAAATAAAATATTTGAAAGTACTGATAAAGTTTCAAAGTATATTGAACCATTAATTTTAACAAGTTTATTATTAGTTACTGATACTGTTGGTACATTAAATGGTAGTTGGAGAGCTCATTTAAAAGGTGCCAATGATTTATTCAAAAAATATGTTGCAATTTATAAACCAATAAGTCCAACAATTATTTTAGCTACAACTTGGTTTGCTTCATTTGAATTTATAGCAGTATTAACTAATCCATTAGGAGGAGCAATTAAAACACAAACTGAATTAGATGATATCTTAAATCCAGTATTATATAAAGATCATTCATCATTAGCAATGCAATCAGGATTTTTATTGCCTAATGGTTATAATGTATTTTTAGGACATTCACTGGAAGCTACAACATTATTCATAAATTTCGTTAAAATATCACTTAAAATTAGACAAAGTGATAATCAACAAATTAGTCCAATTGATTTAGCTTATTTGATAAATTTATATTATACGGCTCATGAATATAAATTAATTAGTCCAGAAATTATAATTTATAAAGAGAATCCTTATTATCCAAAGACTCAAGGTATGTCATATATGCCTGAAGAAGCTTATGGTTATCAAAGAAATATTGTTTTTTCATGGTTTGATTTATCGGATAAAATTCATGTTCAAGCAATTTATTTAACTATGTTAGTTAATAAAGCATTTATTAATTCACCTGTCGATTCACCTCTTGTTCAACAAGTTGTTAAAAAAATTTTAAGTTATTGTTATTTTTTTTATGGTATTAATTTCAATGTTGATAATTTTGATTTTGAAAAAGAAGTTAAATCAATTGATAATACATTAAATGATAAAAGATTAATGATGTGTCACTCATCAATTTTGGTTTGTGGTATGTGTTCAATTGACAAAGTTGATAAATTGAAAGTCGAATTATATTTTAGAAGTATGGAAGCTTTAGGTGTTAGATCAGTTAAAACTTCTTTAGATAAATTGAAAAGTATTTGGGATGGTAAACAAGGAATGCTTGATTATGTTCCATATCTTTAACTTGATTACTTTATTATTGTTTTTTGTTCAACGATTGTATTATTAAAGATGCCGGCTCATTGATTCAGATAATCTAAGCTATGTTATAAAAAGAACAAAAGAGTATAATTTTAGTTTTCTAAAATATTTGTATTATAGAATTTTCTTTTTTTTTTTTTTATAGTTTCATTATTATTCGTTTATATAGTAATATTTAATATACATGGAATTTTAGTCGTTTCTCGTTATGTTATTAAATTAAATAATTAATTACTGTTTGTAAATTATATAAGGTATTATGTTTATATGCAAATATGTAGGGGTTGTTATACTATACATCAGGAAGATCTTTATACGGAATTGAGTATAATTTTGGCGGATATTCAAGGTCATCACAAACAACTTCAAATTCATTCCATGTTGTTTGTAAATAATTTTCAATATCTTTTGCAAATCGTATAAATTCATTTTGATCAAATATTCCTCCTTGTTTCAGATTTTCAAGTATTTTGAGACGTTTGTCATGAAGTCTTTGTTCAATTCTTTCCATTCTATAATTAACCCATTCAGGATAATATTCATTATGTAATGATCTAGGTAATACTGATGGCTTGAATGATGTTAATACAGTAGTATCAGGGATATCCAAACTTTTAGGAATATACCCACAAACTGAACTTATTCTTTCATCATTTGAAATTGGTTTAGGTGCAATATGCCTTATAACTCTACCTTGTAATATAGTTGCATATCCAATTTTTGGATCATCAACTTCAATTATATTTTCATCACCATCTTTTAAACTTGTTTTGCCTCCTTCCATTTCATCATTAGTTGATAACATTAAAACTATGACGAATGAATTAGAATCATAATGCCAATCATAAAGAGTTTTGATTTCACCTTTATCAGAAGTTTTCTTTGTCTGTATTTTATTAGCACCAACCGGTTTTTTGTGATCGATTAGTGATGCATTAATATGAGCAATTTCATAATCAAACATCATCTTTAATTCAACTCCAGCATATTTATCCACAATTTTTTGAGTCTCGGGATGCATCCAAGCATCATAAGTAAAAGGAGCATTTTTTATAAACCCACATATTTGCAAATCAGTGGTTGTATTACCTTTCGCTAATCTTGGTAATTTACCATATTTCTTTATACTTTCGGTTTGAAAAGATTCCCATTTCATTATATCACACGCTTCTTTGGTAAATAAGGGGAATGGTTGAGTAACAGCGGTGTCCGAGATGGGTTCGACGTGTGTTTTAGTGATGTTTAATTCACTTAATTTATATACTTTCGTCTTATCGTAATCTTCATCTTTATGAAGTAAATGAACTTTAGGATCAAATTTAACGTGAGGATCAAATCCTGTTTGAGATTCAAGCTTATTGAGCAATATTGTTATTTCATTATCTATGGTTTCTTGTGGTATATCGTATTGCCTATTGTGATTTAAAACATCATCAGTTAGCATTTTCGTTATGCAATTATTGCTTCGTGAATATATTGCTTTGTTACAGCTACTTTCAGAAGCTCATCACCAATTTTCACCCTTGATTCATTTGAAAGGAATCTTCCGATTTTATATATTTTTAACTTTAGTGGAGATCATTATGATAAAAAAAAAAAAAAAGAAATGGAATAAAACACAATATATAATTTACACCTAAAAGGAATTAAGTCATCGAAAAGGGTCATTTCATGGGCCTTCGGAAAGAAAACCTCTTTCATTTTCTACAACTTCATATTTCGGAATTATTAACAATTTTTTGGTAAGGCGCTTCCGCGCAAAAAAAGCAAAATTAACCGGTTTTGTTATTTGTCATGTTTATTTTCCTTTATTTTTTTTGAAATTTACTTAATGAACCAACGGAATTTCTAAGCTTAATTGAATTAACCGTTTCAAGATCGAACGACGGAATTCTCGACGCCCTCTTGGGAAATATTCCGTAAAGCGAATCTAAGGATCCCCCAGCAGAGCTAGTGTCAACAGCTGTTACAAAATAAGTACACCATCGAGTTGAAATTTGCGGGAAGGAACAGACGATGTTCTAGCGATGTAACATGATCACGGAATGGTTACATTGGATGGGAATGATGCACATAGTGGATTATCACGGTCCTCGAAAGTCTGGTATGCGTTGACTATAATTAAAGAAATGGGGTTTTGTTCTCTTTCTTCGTTTTTTTCCTTTCACATCAACCTTCAACCAGAAGACCAAATTTTACTGGAAAATAAGGTTCGTTAGTGCAACCGTTGATGCAATGTTAATGTATTGTTTGAGTCAATTTTTGATTATTCAGAAACCTTAAATGCCTTTTGATGATGGTGCATGATTAATCATGGTGGATCTAATCAAGGAAAACACAAACAATATCACGATGCATTGATTACTCAAATATGCAATGGCCGCTTAAACTGTGGTGACTTTTTTACTCAATTGGTTTGTGATTTTTAATAATCGTGCTGGAAGTTCCATATTGTAATCGGTTATTAAGTGATTGTTGGAACCGACACGGAGTGTGGATTCCTACCCTACGATAAGCAGACATTGAGTAACGTGTAAATCTTACCAATTACATGATTCCATTTTGATATCTGATTAGACTTCCGTAAATAAACTATTACAGACACACTTGTACTAATCGTTGGGAGTACTCATTGATACCAGATATTTTTCAGAACACAATTCAGGAACCCAAAAATGCTCAACGTTCACAATTTACACAAGTTGTCTATTTCCATATACTAATAACATGATTTCGCAATTTATCTTGATTTCCAGATCGAGACAGACGAATTGAGGATCGAGATGTTGAAGCAGCTTTGAATTATGTATCATTTAGAGTGAACCTAATAATTATTGTTATACATATAGCTTATCTGGCATGAACATAATTAGTATCTTTCTTATAAGACAGCCGGGGCTCGATTTATGAGACGTAGCCTCTGGGCCAGACTAAATATCAAACTTGTTCTTGACCAGACTGAATATGAAACTACTTCTTGACTGGTTCACTTATTCATCAAGATTTTACCTCGCTTCGATAAACCGATATTTCCTCTCTGATAATTTAGGTTTCAGCGTTTGTCTCATTGGAATGTGACAACAAGAGGGTTGCTCGATCAATTACAAGTTGAGTTTTTTCTTTATCGAGTTATCAAATTTTCATTTTTCGGGCGTTGGTAGAGACAGAGATAGTAGTCAAGTTGCTTTTATGAAAATGTGCACCACATTCACCTTCCATGAAATGAAAATACGTGACTCTGATTCTGACGCAAGATAAGCTTAGTCAAAATTCATGCCACTGATAAGCCAGTAGATTATGTTATGTATAATGCAAAGTTCTTTTCAAGCGCTTTGTTACATCAAACTGAATGAATAAATTATTATTATTAACATTTAAGTAACTATATATACAAGAAGAGTATGGTTTGTTTTTCTTTCTTTCTTTTCATCAAACCAAACGATACGGGAATGAAACTAGTTCGCAATTTGAAAAGATTCACGTATACTAAAGATTATATCCAACGTTTTTCGGAAAATTATGTCTATGAACAAGGAAGGTCGCAAGATTTATAAATAATTTCATCTTGAAAGAATGAAGATTGAGATTCATGCGTGATTAACTTTACAAATTCTAGCAAGGAATTAATCTATTGACGATTAATTCTGTTTAATTTTCTGGCAGTAGAAATATTATTTCTAGTTCTTTGACCACGTACAGGTAATCCACCAGCGTGTCTTTGACCAGCGTATGAACCAATAGATCTTTTCATTTGAATATCCTCTATGATTTGTTGTTTTAATGAACCTTCAATTGTTAAATCAGATAATTCTTTATTAATTGACATAATTTGTGGTTCAGTTAATTGATTCATTCTCATTTGTGGATAAATTCCAACTTTTGCACATATTTTTTCAGCTGATTGATAGCCAATACCAAATATTTTTTTGGCTAATCCTATCTATTAAAAGATGTTAGTAAAAAACTTAAGGACTCAGATGTAGTCTTTCATTTTTTTTTTGAAAAGAAATTCATTAGGTTTTCTTATTTCCAGATCAAGAAAAAATCGACATGGTGTAGGGGAATACATACTCTGACCAATGCAGTGTGTTTAATGGATTTACCAAAGATGTGAACACCCATTTTTTTTGTTGTGGTTGAAATATGTTGATTTAAATAAGTATATAAGTAAATAACTTTATCACTTTCATATTTCGAATGAAAAAATCAAAAAGAAAAAAGAAAAAATTAAATGAAAAATTATGTGACAACCCGTACACCCGTATTTGAGGTATAGGTTTAACTTTTCAACTAATATAATTTATGGCATTATGTGATGAAATAATAAATGATTATGAAAAATATAGTAATAACAGATAGAAATAAAAGTGTGATGAGAATGATTAATATAATAAATTAGATGAAATTAAGGAATGAAGTTATGAAGAATTAATGATTTTGCAGATCAATATCTAATCTAAGAATAAGTAAAGACCGTAATAAACCAACCATAGTAATAAAACTTGCTAATCCAACAGGAACAACAGCAAAAACAACAATATTATAAAAATCGAAAAACCTTGCTCTTCGTTTTCCTTTCAAATCAAGATTCGAAGTAACAAAATTTTGAATAATATAAGAAAATGTTAAACAACAACTTATTAAAATCCAAATATGTAAACCATATTTATAACCATTTGCTGAAAAAGTTGAAGCAAGATAGGTTTCAATTGTAATAATCATTGTTGACATTGATAACATTCTAACAATGGCAGCTGATGTCAGATAAGTTACAATCCATCGTATCATTAAACCATCGAGCATTGCATAACTTAAAGAACCAGCAACAATACACCAAACTCCAGTTAAGAAATGTTCACTAACTCTAGCAGTTGTTATGGATTGTTGAAAATGATTTGATAATTGATCAATAACAAATTGATTATCATAAATTGGAGTAAGATTTTGATTGAAAAAGACCCTTTTCCAAGATTGTATCAAGCCAATTAACGGAGGTATTAATGAAAGATCTCTGCAACAGGCAAGCAAAAAATGTTGTCTTGCATTCAAAAATTTGAGACCTAATTTTTTCAATGATCGTTTAGCATCTAATTTTCTGGCACTCAATATACTTTGAGGTTGTTGTTGTGTGGGTTGCGATTGTGATTGCGGTTGTAATTGTAGTGGTTGTTGATGATGTTGATGATGTTGTTGATGTTGTTGATGTTGTTGATGTTGTAAAATTTGTCCTTGTCCTTGTCCTTGTGTTAGTGGTTGTTGAGACATTTGTGATTGTTGTATCTGTGACTGTGACTGTAAATGTAATTGTGATTGTAGCTGTGATTGTAGCTGTGATTGCGATTGTGATTGCGATTGTGATTGTAATTGTAGTTGTGATTGTGATTGTGATTGTGCTTGAGATGGTTGTTGTGTACCAATATTGATTGGAAGATCATCAATACTTTGACGCTCAGAATGAGGACCTGATCTTGATTCAATGAAAGATGGTAAATGCAGTAATGGAGGGGATTGATTATTTAAAGGGTGAATTTCTCTTGTTAAGTTATTATTAATATTCGAAGTAGTCTCAAAATTTTGACCCTGAATTTGGTGTTGTTGATAATGTAATTGAGATGATTCATATGAAGGTACCATTTCGTCAGGATCATAAGGATCTATTATATGATTAAATAAAGTTGAATCATTATTTATTACACCAATATTATGATTTATTGAATTAGATCCACTATGATCTAACGAAGATGTGGAAGATCTTGTGGGAGTTATTGAATAATCATCATCCACGTTATATGAAACAAGTTGATTACTAAATCGATTTCGGAATGATTCTAACATGATTGTTCTGACAAGGACAGCCAGAGATAAGACAAGACAACACTTCTATTTGTTAAAAGTTCTTGTAAATATTCCCTGATACGAAACGTGTGATTTGGAAATTCATGAAATTCACGACAAATGTAGTCTATGTATGATAATTTAACAATATGTTATAGATTAAACTATGTTAATGGTTTTGAATTCACTGTTCTAGAATACTGGAGATCAGGGAGGGCAGTAGTCAGACTATTCGGAGTAATCGTCTTTGATAAATCTACTTACTTTCTATTAATTTTATAGATTGAAGGTTAACGTGTACACACCCTACTTTTATTTGTAGATTAAAAGTTATTTTTTCTTTTTTTTCCTTGATAAAATTCTTGTCAGATCTTTTCAGTAATTAAAAAATGCTCGGGTTATCTTGATTATCTTTCCTTGACATCTTCACCAATTGTAGTACCTCATGAGTTTATATCATGGAGCTGGGTCATTCTGTATTTGAACTAAAGTATTGGCGAGTCTTAGATGCTATTCTTCTACGCTTACATCAAAGAAATATCAGATAGTCTTGCGGTATTGTCATTCTTTACATGATGATAACAGTAATTTCATCGAGTAAGTGATATGATATTAATGTAATATGAATGATAATGGTAATATTTAGTGATGAGTTATAATAACAACTCAAGTACATAGAGATAATTGAGACATATAATGAAATTTATAACAAATGATAGTAGTATTTATAGAAAGAAAGATTAAAAAGGGGTAATGATAAGTAATTTTAATAATAGAAACTAAAATCAAATAGATTCTAATTGTTGACTTATTTCATCTAATTCAGATTTAGCAGAATTATAAGTGGCAGTTAAATCTTCGAATTTCTTTTCCCATTCTTCTTTTTCGGATTCTAAAGAAGCAACTTTTCTTTCTAATTGTTCAGCTTTAATATCAGTTTCTCTTAATTTTTCGGTGGTTTCTTTTAAGTTTTTATCAGCTTCTTCTAATTCTTCTTCTAAAACTTGATTCTTCTTGGTGTAGTTTTCATTTGAAGTTTTCAATGAGTGAGATTCATCTGCAGTTTGTTTGATTTCATCTAAATCAGTTTCAACTTTTTCAACTTGTTCTTCTAAAACTTGGTTTTTTCTGGTTAATGCTTGAATTTGATGATCTTTTTCTAAGTTTTCTTGCTCTAATTCTTTGATACGTTCACCTAAATCATCTGATTTTTCTTGCCATTTTTCGGCGTCTAATTTTAAGTTGTTGATTTTCTAAAAGTCGAAAAAGGTTAGTAATTGCACAAGGCTAGAAAGTAAAGAAAGAACACTCTCGAGATGCATTGATGTGAATGTTTATCATTGAATTAGATCAAATATTAAATAATTCTTGATCAAGATAAATTTCTCAACCCGGCTAAATTTGATAACATCTAGACGAAGCGTAAAGGATCAAACAAGGGGGAAGGCGTGTCCAGTGACTTGTGGGCGGGATGGAAGGTGATACATACTTCTTTAAGTTTATCCATTGTGAATTGATTGATTGATTATCGTAGCAAGCTAGAAGAAAAATTATTAGAAAAGAGAAAAAACAGTGCTATGTGTTCAATAAATCAGATCAATTGGAAACGTATAGAAATCTAAATTTGTGGTATTTTTGTATTTTTTTCCCTTTAATTGATTTTTGGTGACTTTTTTTTTGTTTTGTTTTGTTTTTTTTTGTTTTGTTTTGTTTTTTTTTGTATTGTTTTGTTTATTTTTGTTTTTGGTGAGTCGCTTATTATATTTTGGTGTACTGGTCTTTATTTTCATGTCATGTGACTTAAATCACGTGCTTGACATTTTTATTTTATGGTGCGCGGGTCTAAAAAACGCTTATCAGCCTTAGTACGATATAAGTAACAACCAAACTACACTTAAACCTTCTGATATTGGTAATATCTCAGTTAAAAGAAAAGCTTAATGTCATTGAGCTATACTCCTGCAACGCTCCTACGCTAGCAATTCCCCATTGACTAAGTGCTCTTTAAATGGTCTTTGTAAGTGTGCTGGTTGAGACTTCAGGTGTTTGTTTTGGCTTCGCATCCCGATTTGGTTGGCAGCCAGCATTGATTCTATGAGAATTTCAACGGGTGTCTCGTTGCAACTCATCATCTAAGACAAATCTAATTTTAATTTGGCCTTTGTTCTATTTGATTTCGATCCACACAACAAATTAACAATTCAGCTCTTTGTCTTTTTAGCCCTTACTACACCTATCTGTTCACCTGACATCTCCACCCCCTTGTGTTAGACGAGAGCCTTTTTTTTTTTTACGTTGGCTTAGTCTTGCCATCTCTTTTGTTGAATATATCTTTTTTCAAATCATACTCCAGGCATTTCTTTAACACTCCTTTTCCATTGTCCAAATCTACATATATGTATATATATATATATATAATCCTTAGTTAATATAATATCTCCATCCTTGTTTAGAAAAAGAATAGTTGTCATTTTAGATCCACCGTTCATGAAAGTATGCTGGAAGTGATTGAACAAACCTTTCTGAGTTCTTTTGAGACTGCTAGAAGTAGATTATCGGCTAGTTCAAGTCACTCTTTGGCATTCCAGGATTCAGCAGAAGCTTTGATAACAGCATTGCAATCCGAATCTCACCCTCATGGATTTCGCCCAAATCCTAAATCATCATCTTATCGTCACAGTCAATTAACCGATTTCAGCAGAATTCCAAGCTCAGATAGTAATGATCACAATGAAATAAACTCTCTATTACCACAATCAGAATCAAGTGCACCTCAGAAAACTCATACGGATCTACAGAATAAATTACATCAATATTTTGGTGATAATAAGCAGCAACAACCACTCTCGTCGTCTAAGACTCATAGCAGAATTGTTTCAAATCCGTTTGAAGTAATTTATAGTCCCAAAAATCATGCATCAACATCAAATTTGAAAACTCTTAATACTTTAAATTTATCACCCTCTCAAATACATGCCCATGATGATTCAACTAGTCCAATGTCTGCTAAATATTTAGAAATTGAAAGATCATTTAACAATAGTGGTATCAACCTAAATAATCCATCATCTCCAAGTTACCTTAAAACGGTGCCTCCAATAGTCACATTGATAGATCAACCAGACCTAATTAAAAGATCTGGATCAATCGTGTCAAGAGAGGCAACTTTAAGAAACAGAAATAGGATAAAGAATAGAAATAAAATGATAAGAAAAAATTATTTAAATCCAGTAACAAATCATCAGCAAAATCACAATCATCATCATGATCTTGACTCATTGACACCTACATCATCGGTTGCTTCACCATTCACGGACTCTAAAGCATATTCTCAACGTAAGATTGATAATAAGAAGAATTCACAAAGATCAAAAATAAGCTTTTTATTTCCAGTAAAGAAGAAGAGTTCATTGAAAAGAAAGTCGAAGTATGCCTCAGTCAATTCGACTTCTCCACCAAAATTTCAAACCAATGAAGATATAACCGATTTCTTCATGCAAAACAATGTTGAATCCCTTTTAAAAGAATTTTTACCAACCACTATGAAATTATACAAATTTGATAATATAGTGAGGCCTTTACCTCCCCTTAATTCAAAATCAAAAACCGTTAAATTAACAAACAATAATTCATTTATCATCGAGGAGCCAAAAGACTTGATTATCTCAGCTCCAATCAAGGAAACATTCGTCAAATCGACTGATATAAATAATCAAAAACGTGAAGAAGAAATGTCAATGTCATTAGATGATATCATTTATGAGAAATATAGAAATACAGTATTAAATCAGAATTACAAAATTCCACCAAAGTTTGAAGAAATTTACCCGAATGAAATTAAAAATGGTTTGTTGACCATGGATGAAATTGATGGAATGAACAAAAAATTATTATTTGAAATTTTAATCAGAAGAACTTTAGCTGCTAAAATTGACTATAGATTACAGAAAAACCTATTTTCTCAAAACAAACGTAAAACCAAACCAAAATCAAAACCAAAATCAAAACCAAATAATTCTTCAACTTCAAACAATTCATCATCAAATGGTTCAGATCAGGATTCAAATAATAATAATTCAAAAGATTCACTTCCTTATCTAGATCCATCAAGCTCGTGCTCTCATCATGATGAAGAATCAATAAATACTGATGATTTAATGCAAAACAATGCTTCTCTTTTCTCAGGTTTATTACCTTCACCTCAAATTAGTTATTCATCTGACATTTTCGGAGATTTCGACACAAATTACAATAATAATCCATTAACACCTTCGAATATAGAATCATCTCCGAATCATGTAAAAAGCAAATCCTCCAAAGGTCATTTTTCACCAAATAATGATAAGGTATCACCAAATTCATCCAGAAATTTTTCAGATTTAAGAAATAATTTTGAAATTTCCAGTTCTAAGTATTCAAGTAAACCAAGTGATAATTTAGAAATCACGGATGAGAATTTGAGACTGTTATATATAAATGATTTTAATAAATTATATTTTGCTCAAATTAATGAAAAGTCAAATTTCAATCAAAATATCGAGAAAACCTTATTTAATTCAAACGTTTATCAATTAAAGCCAATAAGAAGATCAAATATAACATTACCAAGTTCAAATGATGATAATGTTTCACAAAACAAAAATTTCGAACTTTCACTTTCATCCCCACCATTGAAAGACGATGATAATAATTTGAGACGTAATACTGATTCATCATTCGAAAAAACAAATTCATCTGAAGATAAGGAAAACAGAAAATCACAATCAACTTCAAATACGTCAATTATCCAAGGGTTGGAAGATTTAACATCACAAGTATCAGCATTGCTAAATAACGATCAATTTCATAGTCAGTTCCGAACAAATAGCAATGAGAATCTTCAGTTTAATACAAATTCTCCAAACTTATCAAACCAATCCAAACTGACATTTGGACCGCAACCTTCTAAAACCTCATCAAGTTTCCATAACCTAAGCTCATTATCCAATCAACATTTGCTTTCTAGCTTAGAGAAAGAAAAATCCACTGATAACGTAATTGAAATTGTTCCAAATCGTTCACCAGTTCCTATCAAACAAATAAATCCAAATTCAGATATAAAATCTCTTAGAGGTTCGATCATTGGAAACGTTTCAACTTTGTCAAACAACTCTTATGAATATGATCATAGTCATCAATTAGTGTCTCCCTTAGACCCAATCGATGAGCGTAATGTGTTCAAGTCAAGACCAAATTCAACTAGTCCAGTTGCAAAATCTGGTAATATAGCGCATTCAAATCTTGATAGTCCAACGTGGGACTCACATTCAAGTCAAGCTGGACAAAGGTCTGACTTAAATTATTCTGGTACTTTACTTAGTAAAGACTCAAAATTATCATTTAACTCAGACAGTACAGATCGTCATTTTCACGTTGGAAGAAGAAAGAAAAGATAAACAGAAAGATGAAAAAAGAAAAGGTCGACATAAATTTCTCGCTTCTTGAACACATAACCTACTTTTGCATAATTATTTTAATTCTTTTAATTACCCATTCGTCTAGCATTTTTTATATTATATACTGTGTATAATAATTATAAGTTTACAAAACTGAAAAAATCTTATTAATAACATATGAAAGGCATATATTGTACATTTAGTGATAATTAACTTACAACGAATACTATAATGAGTGAACTGAGTCAAGATTGTCAAAGTAAGAGGAAAATTTAGAGAAGAATTGAATTAATATACTTAGCAACAATTTTTGTTAAGAAGCAAAAGTCATGGGAAGCATGAATTGTCTGATTCTTTTTACAACTTCAATATCGGGAATTTCATCGTTTTCGATTTCTTGAGTTTCACCATTCCTAACTGCATAATATGTATTATCTAATACATTTAACATGAACATAGGAATTTTTGAATCTCTGACACCTTCACATACGGCTAATACTTCTTCGGACGTGATAAGATTACTATTGTATAATGCAATCAACTTGTTAAACCATTTTCGCTCTTTAAAGTAAAGAGGTGGATCACGTCCGTTTGTAACTGCTGGTGAATCAATTGCTGCAATAGCTGCGTTGGCGATTTCATTTTCAAAATCAGCAGTAACGACAGGATTCACAGAAGCTTCAGGCGTATTTCTTGACCTTTTCAACAAAGGATCAACAGAATCTTCATTGCTAGCAAGATCGTTTGAACGTTCCCCACCATGGCTTAAAAATATCTGAACATCATGAGCAGTTGGAACCGTACTTGTATCATGCTGAGTTTTTTGATCCAAGGATGAATGAGTACGCTTCTTTGAATCAGCTAATGGTATTTTATCGAGTGATAACAGGTGCTTAGTTTTCGAAGCTTTTGCAGCTATTAAGGGTTTGTAATACTCATGATTAGCTTCGGGATAATCAAATCTAGGAATTTCTTGATAAATTGTTTGTAAACCATCGGCATATAAAGTGTCTAATCCAATCAATAAAGGTAATACATCATTATGATATATTGACATATATCTCAAATTGTCAGTGAAAAAAAAATCATTCACTATCAAATTACCCTTGTTGTAATCATTCAATGAAGGTAATGATAATCCATCGCTATAAAGTAGAGCTTTAACTTGACGCTCGTCGTCCATTAATGTACGTGAACTTTCATCAAAAATTTGAAATTTCCCAGCATCTGAATTCCATCTATACACATAATTTGAATTAGATGGATTGTGTTTTTGATGAGTCATGAGTGCACACCAAATTTTATATCTGTGATGATTAACATTAATTAAATGTTGCTGACACGAATATTTGGTATAAGTTGAATAAACCGTTTCTGGATTTGCAGCTCTCAAACGACCAGTCACATAAGCCCAAGCTTTTTTGGTCATTTTTGGTTCAGCGCCTTTAGGATAACTATGAACGACATCAGATAATAGTTTTATGAGGTACTGATCCATTCTAGGAGACCATCTCTTATATTTCGAGTCTCGTGACTTCAAGTCGTACTCATTGAAACTCGGTTCGGTTTGACCATTTGCGTCATGATGGTGATGGGGTTGTTGTTGTTGATGCTGATGCTGTTGTTGATGTTGGTGTTGATGTTGTTGTTGTTGTTGATGGTGGTGCTGTTGTTGTTGTTGGTGATGTTGTTGGGCCTGTGCTTGAGCATGTGCCTGGGCATGAGCATGTGCTTGTGCTTGAGCCTGTGCTTGAGCCTGTGCTTGGGCGTGTGCTTGTGCTTGGGCTTGAGCGTGTGCATGGGCTTGTTGTTGTTGTTGTTGAAGGTGTTGATGTTGAAGCGGACTTATATGTTGTGGATGCGTTATATGTTGTTGATGCTTTGTAGACTCGGAAGCAATCCTCAATGCTTCTTCAGTATCAACAAGGTGTCGTTGTTCTACTTTCAAATGATTAGCAGACATTTTGTCAATTAACTGAGATCTGAATCTGTACTCTTCAACAAACTTGTAAAATAACACTTTAACTTGTAAAAACACGGGAGTGTAAATTAAAAACAACAGTAGAAACCTGTAAAAAGAATGGATATCACCAGAAATGTACTTTTGTGCGCCGCGCACGACTATCTTATCGATTATTTGTTGCAATCTTTCTGTTTTACATGTATATACATTAGCTTTTGACAAATATATAGGCCACACCGAATACAAGACGAGTTGGTGAAGGACTCTAAATCATCAGAGGTATTATCGTTAGCTTTTTGTATCTAGCTTCATGTTTATTTTTATTATACTAATTTTCGCTAATTTTTTGGCATAAATTTGTGATATGTTGACAAAACATCAATAATTGAGACTATTGAATCTATATAATAAGTGTCGGCCAACAAAGTTTTTGGTTTTGACTTAGGCTTTTACTTCGTATAGAAGAGACTTGATCACTTGTTTCATAATGAAGCTATTAATTGAATTCTCAATTTTTTTGTTCAAAATAGAGGGGCTTTTAAATATTTAACCCTGCCTTATAGAAGTATGAGCTACTTTTTGTACTCAAATTTATATTAAGATTTGAAGAAAAACATATATATAATCTATCTAGTTAAACCAAATCTACCAGCAGAATTTCGTTTACTTGATCCCTTGAAATTGTCTGTATGATTAAGCTCATGTCCATTATTTGCATAATGATTATCCTTTCCATGAGAAATGCTTAACAATCGATCGTTTATTTTGGATTCGTTTAGGGAAAATACACGAGGATTCTCAGCACTATGGTATGATTCCTTGGTATTTTTTTCTGATTGATATTGCTCATGTTTTTCTTGTACTTTGGTAAATTTATCAAGCATCTCATATATTCTCTTTTTCTTAATAGATAATTGACCATTGCCTGAAGGTGTACTGGTTGCCGCCGTACTTGCACCAGGTGTTGAAACAGGTGTGCTCAACGGTCCTAAAGACGAACTAGAAGCATACGAGTTACTGGTATATGTAAGACACGATAATCTATTTTTCAAAGTTGTAAAGGTAGATGATTGCGGCAATATCATAAGGATACCATACAAAGTTTTGTATAAGTGTGGATTTTTTTCTGGCTCTAAAAGTTGTAATCTTAACTTCAAAAAAATGGGAGTTTCTAATAATTGAACAAGAACGTCCAATTGAGTTAGTAACTGAAACGTAACTTCCAGTTCTGCTAAATTTTTTATGATTAAGTAAGCTAGTTCATAATTCGAGGTCAACAAACACAACGATAATGCACTAGGAGGATTGTGACACCAACTTTGAAATAATGATGCAAAAAGTGACCAGTCTTCTAGTTTATAAAGATCAAGGCTTTTCAACTTTTTACGGAAACTTGATAATTCCTGAGTTGTCAAGAGAATATTATTAAGTGTAACAACCATCATATTCAAAAATTCAAGTTTATCTTCACCATATGAGGTTAGTACTTCTGACAAAGCCTTGTAAATTTTTTCGGAACTCAATGTGACGCATAATTTTCTTATAATGAACTCAATTTTACTTCTAGTTAATGAAGTTGGTTGATTGTTTCCTCTCAAACTTAATTTATCTTGTGAATGATCAGACCCATCAGTTTCAAAAAACTTAATCAATTTTGTCATGAAACTTTTGAAAAAATCTTGGTTACTTTCGGAAAATTTTGACAATAGTTGCAATACTTTCAGGACTACTTCATTACTCGAGTCGGTTGATGATCTCAATAAGGCAGTCAAGTCGAAATCGTCTGGGAGTTCATTGTAAGTCTCTTTATCGGTACTTATTTCACCATCAGAAATGGCTTTGAAAAAGTTTGTTGGGATTTTGGAGTATAAAAATATGAGCCAATCCAACAGAGTTATTCTTGCAAACTCATTAGAACACGATAAGCATTCTTCCATAATGCCTTGTAATGTTTTATTCAAGTAGAATTCTAAAAATTCTTTATAGACATCTTTGGTCAACCCTTGGATTTCGTTATTGTCAACATTATCATCGTTTGGGTATAAATTGGCAGATTCATTGACACCACTCGCTGTTATACTATTGTCCTCTTTTTTAGACTCGGAAAATGACTGATCTTGTAAGTCTTTTACACTACCGATTGACTTCTCTAGATCTACCTTTTCACGTTCTCCACTCTCGTTTAATCTTATAATCAACTTTTGAAGAGAAAGGTTAAACTCCAAAAATTGATTCCTCAAATCGAAGTCTTTGTTACCGTCTGTAATGGATATACTTTTCATTGTAGTTGAAACACAATCAGGTAAGAATTTAACGAAGCTTGTCGGATTTATCAAAAGAATCTCTCGAAGCCACGTAAGAGCAGTCAGTTGTATCTTAATATAAACATCATGTGTTTCAGTTGACAAATCGTTAACTTTCGAGTCACCACTATCACCTGGGATTTTTAAGAATGATAATAAAATTTCAATGATCCTAGAGAAATCAATAAAAATATTTTGACCGTTTAAAAATACTGAATCGTTTTCCGGATTTTCTCCTTCAAAACTATCATCATTAGAATCATCAATTGCACCATCAGAAGTGTTCGCATGAATCACAGTGGTCATATCGGATCTAATAGAAGACAAATCACCAGTTTCGTCTGCTTTCAATTGTAAATCGTTGATTCCGTGAGCTATTTTGTCATCATCTCCCTTCGAGTTTTCATTTGTTCTTTTCAAGTTCTTGTCGAGAGTATTCCCATCATCTTGAGGTATATCAAACTGAGAATCATTTATGTTAGAAGTTTCAATTCTATTTCTATTTCTATTTCTTTCTTGAATTATTTGTTGTCTTTTAATATCATATTTAACTTTCAATATCGCTTTAATTTCTTTCAAAAAAACAGTCAATATTTTTTGAGTTGCTAAACTGACATCCGAAGGACAATTATTCATCAAAAACTTTATTAAAGGTTCGAGGAAATTTGGTAAAAATGTGATTAATTCTAAGGATGGAATATCATCGAATAAAATCAACCAACCAATTAAAAATTCTTTGGCGAATGGGTCGATTGTATACATTCTTTCTAACAAAGTTGGAATGAATTTTGGCAAGGAGAAGGCTTTTTTAACGTCTTGTACTTGATTCACTTGAATTGCCACACCTTGGGAATTAGACACATGGGTGGCAATTTGGGAATCACTTTCTTGTTGCTGTTGTAGAATAGAAACATAATTCGTTGATTTTGCACTAACAATATCTTTAATGAGTCTATCTAAAATATCAGCAGCATTTTTGACTGATGATTCAGTGTCAGTGACCAATATACATAATATATCAAAAACTTCGTTAAAGTATAATAATATTTCACCTCTTGCAATTTTAGCAATATTATACAATGATTCACAGGCATAATATCTAACTCTTGCATCAGTATCTTTAAAAGTAGCAAAAATTGGTTTGATAATCTGTTCAAGAAAGTAAGCAATTGCAAATGATCCTAATGCAACCGATACACTACCCAAAGCTGTAATGGCACCCATTTTAGCAGAGTTTGATCCACCATTTGTTAATTCTGTCAATTCTTGAACAATTCTATGAACAGCTTGAATATCATCTCTTTGAATCGCTGATTTTGTTAATCCTTCGATTTGAAATGCGGTGGCCTTCCGCTTTTCGTATATATGATTGGACAAATCCTTTATTAAGGCGGAGTCTAATATACGTGTATCAGACATTTATTGGTAAATTCTTTGATTTGTTTTCAAAAGAAAGTGATCAGATAACCTGTGGGTGGTTCAAAGGTCTATTTACATAAATTAAAATAGAAGTCGCGGTTATACGTTAAAGAGTAACACAAATTCGCATACACTGATAACAATAATGGCCTATAGGTTAATTTTTACAACTACACCAACTAGTTTCAAGCTCATGAACTACAATAAAAGTATAACGGCCTTCGCTAAATACACACAATTGGCTTTTGCTGATAATGCATGGCAAATGTAAGAAATTGAAATGTATGAGAAAATAATTATATAACCTGTACGAGAAACAATAGAAATAAAAAGGGCAGTAATTGAAGCTATCTTTGATACAAAAAGTCAAGGAATATGAAAATCAAAAGAAGAAGTGAAAAAGATGAATGAACGTGGAAATTATGATGAAACAAAAAGATGCAATGGTGGGAAGTAGAACGATAAACGCTAACATTCGATTCCACTTTCACTAAAACTTTCACTAAGACTAGATGGCGTTTTAGAATCTAAAATATTGTTGGTACTATGTTTTCTTTTCTTACTTTCAGACTTTGACGTTTTTGGATTTGGATTTGAATCTTCTTTCAACAATGAAGGATCTGTCCATTGACTACTATAAAAATCCTCTTCTTCCTTTTCATCTCCGTCGACTTTATCATCAATGTCAATATCATCATAATTAAATTTGCTTGAAAACTCATGTTTCTTATCATTGCTTTTTCTTTGCTTTTTGGGCAATCCTGGTTCATTCAACTTAGAATTGGAACTTGTTGATTCATTATTGAGCTCTACTTTATGATTTGAACTAATTGAATTCAAGGATTTGGTAGGTGATCCAGAAATTGATGACGAAGTTGATGATGGATTATTTGAGTAAATCTCTGGCAAATTTGATAAATGTGATTGAAAGTTATTAGTACTATAAAGAGGTAATTCTTGCTTAATCGTTGAAGGTAAAATCTTATTCAAAAGTAGAAAGTCTTGTTCACCACCCACAAAGTCATTCAAAGAAGGTAATTGAATATTAAATTTTATGAATAAGTTACCTTTCTGATATCTTTTTAAATCAAAAATAACATCAGACAATTCTAGCGAATCATTAGGATCCTGATAATATATTCCATCCATGATGGCTTCGTTGATAGGCATACCGAACCCTTTGACGATTTTAGGAGTACTATTATCAATAGTCCCTACGATCCTGCCATTTTGAATTGATTTGTTCGTTGATTGATTTATTTTTGAAACTCCATGGGTATTTATGAAAACAGTGAGGTTTTGTCCGTTTGTTATAAAATCTTTCAATACTATTGACCCTCCTAACAACGCAGTTCTTAAATCAATATCAAATTCAGCATACAAATCATTAAATTTTCTGACTAAATAAGCATGGGGTATTTCTTGTAAATGTATAATGACATCACCTGGAATGATATTTCGATCTTCGTCAGCTTCACCTTGTAAAATACATCTATCTCCATCTTTTGATCCTGGTAATATATTCACTTTAATAATTTTATTTTCTCTTAGATAACCATGATTACAATGAAGACATTTGTCCGCTGGATCAACGTAAGAGCCAGAACCTTGACAGTTCCTACACAGCAGCAATTCTTGAAATTTACTGAACTGGTTATACATTGTGACTATGACTTTACCTGAGCCATTACATACACCACAAGATTGAGGATGAAATGAACCTAAACCATTACACTGCTTACACTTACTTTTCTTTGGGAGTTGAAATTTTACAACTTTACCATAGTATAAGTCTGCCAAACATACTTTAAACGTATGATGAATGTCTTGACCTCTAACTTTACGATCACTTAAGTTAGGGTTACCGGGGGCTGGTTGGACGTGTTTTTTCATTTCTTGTCCCTGGTTATTCTTCGTATCCATATTTACGGGAAATTGTGGGAAAAATGAGGTATTAAAAGTTGATGAAGTTGAAGATGACATATTGTTACTGAATATAGAATTCATATCACTGAAAACTTGTGAAAATACATTTGTTGCATGATTGACATGTATGTTGGCTCCGTGATGAAAAACGTTTTGATTGAATTGTTGTGCTTGAGGTTGCGATTGTTGTTTGGTGGTTGTTGACGCAGTACCATCGAGGCCTGATTCTCCATAATAATCGTAAACCTTTCTTTTATTATTATCCTTTAAAATTTCATATGCCCGAGTAGCTTCTTTGAACTTCTCAGTCAATTGAGGGTTATGATTTGTCTTATCAGGATGACATTTAAGTGCCATTTTTTTATAAGAACGAGATATTTCTTCTCCAGACGCATCTGGAGCTACCAGTAGTATCTCATATAAATAAGTTTCTCTAGCCATTGAGATGAAAAATGAAAGAAATTAAAATATGTGGGACATTAATTTGAAGTAAAACGAGAATTGAAAGTGAGCGTGAGTGGTATTTCGTGAAATGTGGTTGTTGATCGTGAAGCAAATGGAAACTTATGATTAAACAATAATTGATTAGATATGCCTAAGATTATTTGGGTATGTGCGTGAGATAAGAATATAATAAGGAGAAGGTATAGTTAACCTTGAAGAATATATGGTGATGAATGATATGAATATTGTATTTGTGAGTACTGAAGGTATTCAGTGAAGAAGTCAAATTGAAGATTAGGGTTTATATGTATATGTCTTCTCTGCTTCTCTGCTTCTCCATATCCTTTCTATATGATTTGGTCTGGTTTATAATTTCGAGTTTTGTGTTGTTTTTATTAGGTAATTGGAAGGTTCGATAGCGTTCTTTTTTTTTGACACACCCCCGGATATTAGGTCATGAGTGGCTAACTTCCGACCATATCAAAGTAGTAGACAACCGTACACCAAACATGCTTACAACATAAATGTACTATATGAACAAACGTCTTCACTCTAATATATGTATATATTATTAAGTTATAAAGATATATAAGTTATTCACATAATCATGCAAAAAAAAAAAAAAAAATTAAAGCAAAGAAAAAGAAAAAAGTCTGCAAAAAGTGGTCGTAAAGAGTCAGCAAAAAATTCATAATTGATGAAAAGTACACATATGATACAAATAGAGTGTGTCTAAGTTCCCAAGATTTCATCTCTGAAATGTTTTTGGTAATTGGTCCTTCTTCCATCTTTTCTAATATCATGATTATTTGCCCTTTGTTCGAGTAATCTGGTCTGTTTTTCTTGTTTGGTGATTTCCTTAGTCGTTATACCTGGCGCAAATCTTTTATCCACAACTGATACGGTCTTTTCTCCATCTAAAGCGTCCCTTGGAGCTGGTAAGTTTTGACGATAGTATCTTGTCATAGATCTATGACCTAATTTTGATCCGTTCGGTAATGTAAGCTCAACTCCACTTCTATCAACATGAACTACTGAATAATTATCAGCATAATCATCTCCTTCTTCATCTTCGTCTTGTTCTGATGATTCATCCGTTTTAAGATCAACTATTACTTCATCATCGTCATCTTGACTTTCAGCAAATGCAACTTTCTTTTCACTACTCTTCTTCTTTTCTCGTTTATCAACGCTAAAGTTATAGTATTGTGATATGAATGCCTTTTCTTCTTTAGTCTCGTATGGAATTTTACAGTGACCTTTATTGTAAATATGTTGTCTGATACTTTCGAGATTCTTACCCTCAAATCCACATACTAAACATTCATTTTCATAAGTGAAAATTTCACTTAAATATGTTAATAATCCTTCCAAATCAACTAAATATGATCTTTCAGGTATATACAACCCATGATTATTGAACATATGCTTAACATTATTTTCAATCTCTTTATTATTTTTACCACAGAAGAAACATGTGGTAATTGGTAAAATTTCTAATTCATCTAATTCGGAATCAGATCCAGTTTCATCTTCTGAATCAATTTCCTCATCATGACTATGATCTAAGTCTGTGAATTCTGAATCAGTTGCACTATAGTTTAACTCAGAGCCAGTTGATTCGTTATCCGTTGTTAAATGAGTGGAATCACCCAACGAAAACTCTGAAAATTCTGATACCACAGAATTGGCTGGACTTTCGGTTCTGATTAAAATTGCGTTTTGACCTAACAAACCTCTACCTCTTTTCAAAGCATCAAATCTTGCTTGTTGCTTCAACGATTTTTTTGTTGGTTGCTTTCCGTTTGTCGATCTATGACGCCTTTGAATGAAAAATCCAAATTCATCTTCTTCATCATCACTACCTTCTTCAACTTGTTGCTGACTTAAAATTTTTTCCGCAAAGACATCTGATGAAATAGATGGTAAACTTGCTACTCTCCTTTTCAAATTATATCTATGCCAATCAGTTTTCATATGTTGTCTTTGTAAATCTGCAGTAACAAACTTGATACCACATGTATTACATGTAAATGAAGACGTCTGAGGAGTAGAACCCTGAGGTAAGTAACTCATAGTTGGTATAATTTAATTGCTAAAATAACTTAACTAATTCTATAAAAGAAAAGTTACTCTTATTTTAAATCATGACTAAGCGCACATAAATTTTATCAGAGACCAAAAAAAAAAATTGATAACGAATTTTTATCTTATAAATTGCAACTCATATAACATGGTAGTCGAAGCACCACGATCGATGGTGACCTGTTGGATTTTAACGTTCACCGATACTCATATTTTACTACAGAAATATAAGTTGATTGTTCTTGACCTACAGTGTAAATTTCGTGGATACTCGAAATGTGTAATTTGTTATTTTGTATCAAATGTAATATGCTAAAAGAAAATTCTGATATGAATTATATATAAAAATCTATTATACAAGAAGAAACGAAGGAGATGATCAATTAGTCCAAATACTTGAGATTTCTGGCCAAACTCTTTTATATAAAGACATTGCAACAACATCTTGAGATGTCAATTTGCCATCAAATGTTGCTTTAAAGTAACCGTGGGTACCCAAACTTTCTTTGATAAAACCAGTTCTACCACTTTTTGTGAATAAAGGAACAGCTTTAAACCAGCTGATATCTTCTTTGTTGAAAAACATATAACGAATGGTAACAACTTTTTTATGGATTTTGATTGGATGTCCAGTTAATATAGCTCGTTCTGCAATGACTCTCGTATGATCACAGTTCAAGAAAGTTCCTTGGCCGACTAACTCTAAACTTCCATCTGCTTTTGCTTTGAAAAAAATAGTTGGTGCGTTGTTGAACAATACAGGTGCAATCGCAGTTGCAATTTGACTTGAACCTTCGTGTAAAAATTTCTCGTGTTTATGAACATTATTTGAGTTATTGGAGCCTTGATTAAACATTGGCTGTATGACTTGTCTTCTTGGACCATATTGAGCGATGATGGTATCCTTTGATGCAATTGGTTTATCATAATCTTCCCAAGATTCAAAGGAGAAATTGACAACTGCTAACTTATGTTCATGTTTCAATAATCCATACACTGTAAATGGGGAAACCTTTGGGTTTATTCTCTCCATTATAAATTGAGGAGCTTTTATAAATATCCTGGCTTTGTTACCAATGTTGATTTGAGCTTCTTTGATTGATTCTTTTACCACTCTATTTCTGGTTGCTTTAAAATTCGATATACGTAATAATCTACTCCAAATACTTGGTGTTTCTTTATCAGTTTCATCATGGTTCCATGAGCAGGTACCTAAAGATTTTATACCCCTATAAGAAGATAATTCATCTTTAGCAGAATCTTGTGGATGGAGTTCAATTTCATCAGGAAATTCTAGCTCGTCTTTTACTAATTCTCTGAATTCTTTCAATTGATTTTCTTCTTCCTCTGGTGATAATTCGACAAACATTTCCGATTTGTTATCTCCAGCTTCTGTAGGATCATAGTTTGTCATTCCATCTTCAACTTGCATTTCGCTATCTTCTATTCTTTCTTCAATATTGTTTTGATCTTCATCTTCCTCTTCAACGTCTGATGCACCCTCCAAAACATCATCTAATAACCATTTACTTTGATAATCAGAAGTACCTTTTGGAACTTTATGCTTTCTTACTTGGTTACCAAAATCGTCTTGGAAATAATTTTTACCATCCATTCTTACCCCTAATTCATCATCATCTAAATCTTCATAATCATATATATCTTCTCCCATCTCAATTTCTTCTGGATTTAACTCTTCTAAACTTTCTTGATTTACATCTGGGACGAATACACTTCCATCATTTTGTTCATCACTATCGATATCCATTGTGTTTTTCTTCAAATGATTTTTAATTAATTTTTCTATGCGATCAATTTGATAATCACCAAATCCTGGTATATGAACTAATCTATTGGCGTTGAATCCAGTACCACGAACAGTTCCTTCGACAACAAGATGTCCATCAATACCATTATCAGATGATTGCCAATAAACATCATCAGCAACCATATAGGCTCTTGAATCTCTCCAATTTACTGATTTTGGAAACTTTTGAGCTATCGTTCTAATACAATTTATGGATTCAGTGTCATTTTCTATAGAATAAACTTTTTCTTCATTTGGGAAGAAATGAGTGAAGTATGAGAATAATGACTGTTTGATATCTGATTGTAAATTTTTTTTAGGATAAGCGGACATGATATTTGGAAGAACTCCAATTACCGATGCAATACCTTGAGCGATGATGGTTCTTAATATTTGTTCACCGTAACTTTGCTCAACTTCTTCTTGAGCGGAAATTCCGATCACAACATAATCAGATACTTTAGCAGCATCTAAAATTGAAATCAAATTATTTTGATCGGGTATGATTACTTTAATATTTGACCTAAATCTCGAAAGTTTTATTGATTGAATTGAAGGTGATTCAAACACAACGTCATCATCAGATTCGTTCTCTTTGATTGAATTGATAAGTCTTGATGCTATTTCACTTGATGAAATATCATTTGTCAATGTTATGATAGTTATAATCTTTTCGGCACCTTGGGAACCTTCAAATAATTTTCTAATCAACTTAGTTTCGGAAATCTTGTTTTCTCTTATTTGTTTACTCGATTGTTTTCTTTCGAGTTTCGTGATAACTTTATTCGCTTTATTAGTACCGGCAGTTGATTTTTCAACTTTACCTTTAAATTGATTTTTCAATTGACCTTTGGTAGCATGCTTTGTTTTGAATGCCTTGTGGTCATTTTTCAATGTACCTCTATGGGAATGACCTCCTTTTGCCATAGTGTATTTACAAAGTTGCTTTATTTATTATATAGTGTTATAATATGATATAGATTAGATCAAAGACCTTCAATTAACTATGCGATGCCTCATCGTAAAAAATTATATTACACCATACTACACTATTTAGACAAATAGCTCCGTACATCTACAATGTTTACACGTGCTCTTGAGCATGAGTAGGGCTTCTCTCGTAAAGTGATTTTTCATGTGTTGGCGTGACTGCTTTCACAGAATGCGCGCGCACACATTGACAACTTTGTGCGACAAAAGTAAAATTTTTGCGATCTTCCCTTCATAGTTAACTTACATGCCAGAAAAACCCAGACTAACAATATCCAAAACTCAAACAATCTTGACAAAATAAAAAAATTATACTAATTGAAATATTCAATACTACTACGTATTTTGTACTATCCAACAAATCAACATCAATACATAATAATTGTATGTACCATATTACCGACACATGATATCAAGACGACTAAAGGATCCAACGTGCCACATTTTAATATATAACATCCAGTAACTCGCCGTTTTATTGTTAAAAGTACCCTCATGATGACTAGAAAAGATGGATTTATGTGTGCAATGAAAATTTTCAAAAGAGAATAATGTACTGGAGGAACCTATCACGAAATTCGAATATCAATGCAATAATGATCATACGAATGTGCAAATCTCAAAGTGTTGAAAAGATGTGAATTTACATAAACCACTCGAGAACCACCTTAATTAACAACTTGATCCATAGAATGAAAGAAGAAATGTATATCTTTGATGTCGAATCTTTACATTGGCCGATCCATGTAAGAAAATAACTATATTTATCCAGTTATATCAAATATGCAAATTCGCTCAAGCTATAAGAAGCAGTCCATTACAAAATATTCTTGTAACGTCTATGATATTATTGTATACTCCATGCAACAACATAAATTAGTATACTAACTTTTATTTTTAGCAATATGGCTCACGAATCTGTTTGGTTTTCCCACCCAAGAAACTTTGGTAAAGGTTCTAGAAAATGTCGTGTCTGTGCTTCCCACTCTGGTTTAATTAGAAAATACGGTTTAGACATCTGTCGTCAATGTTTCAGAGAAAAAGCTTCTGATATTGGTTTCAACAAATACCGTTAAGTTTTAAATTATAGTATAACAATTGATCAAAACATAATATAATCAACTTTTTAAAAAAAATTATTGTAATTTTTTTTCATCATTATTTTCATTAAAAGGCTAATATTGTAATGTTATTTTTCTGTGTATAATTAAAATTTAATGGAGATTCGTCTTCAAAGCTTACAATAAAACAAAATGAATAAGTTATTTATTATATGACTTAGTATAAATATATATATCAACTTGATTTATCACGAGTTCAATAATTGTAGATAATCCATTGGGATCACCATTTCTGACTTGCATCATCTGAGTCAGAAACAACCGTTGAAACACTGGGAAAGCGTTTGTGAATGTAGTGAGTCGAATATTGAACAGATTAGAGATAATAAGTCGTTCACTATTTACTAGAACTTCTAGAGAACATCGCGTCACAAATTAAAAACTTCCGCATCATGTCATTTGATTCACCTTATCATTACGAAGGTATAAGATTAAAAAACTTTTACAGTGTGGTGCATATCATTTTTTTTCTTCAAAACAGCTTTCTTGAAAGTAAAGTGATAAAAGAACTATTTTACATAAAATACAATGTATCCCATAAAAATCGACATCCAATATCCATAGATTACAGATATTGGACTTCCTATAGGGAACTTAATCTCGGGAACGGTCAAATATTAATATTTTAATAAATGGCAACGAGTATAACTTGACAATTTACATTATCTCGCCGTGGCAAATGTTCCCTTGCTTTAATAAGCTTTTTGATTAAGGAAAGAAGTATCAAACAAATAAATTTATGTAATTTTTACATTCTTTTATAGTTTGTGGAAAACTGAAATTCTGCGAAAAACTTTTCGATAGATTACCCGCCTTTATCACTTAGGGTCTTCATTAAGGAAGAACAATTTGAATGATTTGATGACTTTTAGTGATTAAACTAGCATTATGTGTGAACCCCATTTATACTTGTCTCCAACTTGATGACTATGTGCTTGAAGTATACAACCCGTTAATCTACTGTAAACTCTTCTGAATAATGTAGGACAGATTTTGATTATGATTTTGCTCTTAGCAGTATGAATCTTGCTGCAAAAGTGAAAAAAAATAATATTAAATCGGTCAGACAGTAATGACACCAGGGCAAATCATATCTTAAAAAAGCCTTCATTTTCTCAAACAAATCTTCTTCTAAACTTATAAGAATTCAATAATACGTATTAAAAGATGAGTGAGAACACTTGATACCTCTATGTCATGGATTTGAGTGAGAGCAGATGAAGGCATTTCGTATGAAGGCATTTCCTAACATTTTCTTCCACTTGCGAACTTTACTTTACTACTTGCCTCCCGAACGATAATTTGACATATTGAAAACTCACCAGCTTCAACATCATATGATATTTGATCAATTATCACCAATAATTGAGAAAGAAGACCACGTACGTGAATGTTTTAAGCTTTTGTATCATAACGAATTATTATCTTGGTATCAAGAATTTTTTCGCAACGATCTTCAAGATGATGACTCTTATAATCATATCAGTTTGTTTCATATAGGATAGAAATAATATACATGTTATAACTAGGGTGAGGATGTTCGCTAAATGATTACATCGACTTCTTTTTTTTACATACAAAATAACTTTTAATATTCAAAGAATTGACACTCAAGCTTAAACATTCTAGATACAAAATATTAGCTCCTCACTTCACCATCATGGCCTAAAGTAGATATACGCTACATAACCTCTGTAACTATCACGAACTCAATATCTTTGGAAATTTTCTGATGTTATTCATTCCTGCATACAGCACAGAGTACTTAGTTTATTTGAGTGACAACTGATAAAAAGCATACTGGATCGAATGTACAATTATATATTCTACACGTCAAGCAAAACGAAATGTCAAGTCCCGGTGGTAAAGTTTTGACTATAGCAGCAGTAATTGGAGTTGGCTGGTACACGGGTGTCAAGTTCTGGCAACCTCTTATCGTGTACGTAAAAAAGATTCAATTGTGATAATATTTATCAAACAATTATTCATTAATACATAATACTAACGGCAATACTTAGAGAGCAACTTAAAAGAGATGGTAATTTAAGAGAAGATATCTATATTCGTGAGGATGATGCACCTCAATCATGGCAAGATTTAAGAAATAAAGTTAAAACCAGTTTACATCCCGATAATCCTAGTGTAATTCAAGATGAATTGCTAGGTAAAGAATTTAACAAGGACAAAAAACCCGTTATTGATGATCCAACGAACAAGTAGGAGCACTTTACTCGACCTGTAAATAATTGAAATATACGTATATGAAGTAACAAGAAACTTTCGAAATTCAAAAGTTATATTTGTATGATCTTAATGTGGTGTACGGATTGTGGTTCGGCATATAAGCAGCTCATCATTATAACATATTTTTTTTCTCTTTTTAATAGATATCATTTCAACTTACCAATCGTTTAACTCGTTTTAACTACAAAGTTTTGATAAGACAAGGAAATATGGGTAAGCTCAGAAGAGGTAGAAAAAATCAGCATGCTAGAGTGAATCCACTCGGCGGGAAGCCCAAAAGTGGCACTAATAAACAAGATATGAAAGATGAACAAACTCGTCAATCAAAGATTTTACCATTAATCAATAAATTGAAATCAACCTTGCCAAATGAAAAATCAATGGGTTTGGGAGCTATCACTATATTGAGTGAGGATGCAAGAATGAGAAAGTTACTATTAAAAGAAAAAGTTATCATAACAGTAATGGAAAATTGTTTAAACGATGCAAATGATGAAGTTGTGGTTGAAGCATTTGGTTTACTTAGAAATTTGGGAATTGAAGAAGGTTATGAAGTCACTAAATTCTATTGGAGATCAAACATTTGGACTTCTATTGAAAATGCGTTGGAAAAAATACAGACTTCTTTCAAATACTTAAGTGAAAAAGAACAATTACCAACCAACGATGACAATAAGAAAAAGAAAGAAGATAAAACAAAATTACAATTACTATATGATTTTACAGAAAATGTTTTATCATTGATTGTCGTATTGGCAAGTGGATCAGAGGACATGTTTGACAAAATTTTTAATAAGATTGACCCAATATTAAAATTGGTTGTGGATATACTTAACTGGAATATACCAGTTTTGAAAACTTCAACAAAATTATTCAATGCATTGCTCGACTTTTTGTTTGAATTCTCATCAGAGTCGATTGAATTTATTCAGAAACTATCAGAAGTTGACACTTTCAACATTGAGAATTTACTCAAGTCGTCCGTTTTCTTCGACGAATCAAATAATAATCTTGCAAAAATATACATTGAAGGCTTAAAATTTCATTATTACGAAGGACTTAATAAAATTGAAGATAAAAATGACATCTGTAACTCAATATTAAATAGTATATTCAGTATCATTACCAGAATAGATTTGCAAGAAATTAAGCTTCAATTGTTCAATGATGATAATGCAAATAATCCAATTCAAAAACAAGCACCTCAACCAGAATCAAATCTGGGTGATGATCACGACGAAAGAAAAGATATCAATGAACAAATATCCGGAGACTCGCCGGAAAAAACCAAAGCAAAAGCCGATTTACAAGCATTGGAGGTTTCAATTGACTTAACAACATCCATATGGGAATACCTTTCCATCAATGAAATCAACATACAGGAACCAATTGAATTATCGGATAGTTTAACGAACACTATTCTCAAAGTTGCATTTCCTAGTTTCATCGAATTAGTCAAGTTAGATCAAAGTAATCAAGGAGTTTTCCAATTAACAAACAAGGTATTGATTACGTTGAATAATGTTTGTTGGTTATTCTTATCGAGCTCTCAATTACCGGTTGAGTGGTATGAACATTCTATCAATTTATGGCAATTGGCGATCGAACTATTGAATAAAGATAACTTGTATTATCAGAAAAATTGCTTGACTATATTATGGGCCATAACTAAAACAATCGGAGAGCAAGCTACCGAGAGAATAGATGATAATTTAATACAAGGGTTAATAAAGAAAAGTAATGAACTTGTCCAAAGCTTAGAAAAAAGTCAAGAACTAGAACAAGAACAAAATGAAAATGATTTTATCACGAAATATGAATTCATTTTATCTTCAGTTGGATTTTTAGGAAGTTTAGCTTCAATTATAAACAATATTCAAATGACTGGAATTATTTCACAATTTTTGATTAATTCAACACAATATTTTATTCAAGAAAATTATAATCATGGAATTTCCAAAGCCATTGAAATTCCAATTGAAAGTTTAAATTTAATATTTGATATCTTTGGTGATGCTTATGATTATGATTATGAAATTTTTGTAAAGGGTAATTACGCTGAAATCTTATCAAATCTTGAGAATCCGGTCAAAGATTTTTATAAAAAAATTGATAAAAATAAAAATCCAGAGCTTAAGATTAAAGGAGAAGAGGTATGGAATAATTTAGGAAGATTCGTTCAATACAAAATTAGTGAAAGAAACTAAAGTATTGTAAATATTTTAATATGAAGAAATATACGGATTGAACTGTAATAAGTAAATTTTAGAACCAATTGTTTTTTTTATAAACGTATATAAGTAAAACTCAAACTGTCCCAATTGTGTTAGTCGACACCAGGTGGATTAGCATCATCATCACCACTTTCATAGACAGAATCAAAATCTGAATCCGAATCTGATACATTGAGATCATTGTGACTATTCGTTTCGGAATCTGAGCTGTCATGGCTGAGGATACTCTCATCGTCATGTTTTTCATTTACACCGACAACCCCCCATTTTATGTTTGTGACTTCTTCTAGACGATCTAAAATCTCACACATTGGAGTGAATAATCCAAATTGTTTGAACTCGCCATCATACGAATGTAACATACCCAAAACACCCAAACCTTTGGAATCAGAAACTGAGTTAACGTCTTCTAACTTTGATAAAATCCATGAACCACTATCACCGCCAGCAGCGAAAGCAGAATTTTTCTCAATCGAATTCACAACAAATTCGGATGAGTGAATTGCCCCATCTAACCAATAAACTAATCTAATACCATTTAAATGACCAGAAGTAAATTTGGTTGTTGAGCCATACTTGAAAACTGGTATACCATTATTTGAATCAGAATTGAATGAACTGACTGATGAATCAACATCATTTAAACTTTCAAGCTTCAATTCTTTTGCTTTTCTGTTAAGTTTGATGATTTTTCTAACGTATAAATTATCAAACATTAATGATGGATCAAATTCATTGAACGTGATATCGTTACCTAAATAATTCGAATCACACTTCAAATTTTTATTAACTTTTATGATAGCCAAATCTGATAGACGCTTCTCTTGTAAATCTTCACCATCTTTTGATTTTTTCGCTTGTATCAAAGTTCTTTCACCCCAAATAATTTGACCGAATCTAAATTTTGGGAAATTTCTAATTTCCCATTTTTCTTGTTTTGTTCTTGAATCAAAAATTTTTATTTTTTTCATGGGGAAATTTTCGTCTAATTGTTTGAGAGCTGAACCATAAGCTGTCTTTGCCTCCATCATTGGCATATCACTATTAATCCCTCTATCGATATCTTGATTTGCAAATTTTTGGTATTGAGTATTTAAAGCTTGCTTATATAGATTTACAAGTACTGACAGTGGGGCCGATACATGTGGATATTCAACATTATCGTCACGTTTATCAAGACAAACGTGACCACAAGAAATGGCAAACTTTGAATTTGCGTATGATACTAGATTTGGTTGTTTTTTTAAATCAATCTTAGGATATATGAATCCACCCATGGTACCAGAAGTTCTCGCGGAAGTTTCGATAGATAAAGATAATGACATTGGAGGTTCGTTTATATTAGTTGGATTACGGAATGGTAATTTGAAATTCTGTACAGGAGTACTCGTTGATGGTGATGGTTGTTGAGCATGTTTCAAACGTGTTTTGTGAGGTGAGTAATTAGAATTTGATGACATCGCTGTTGAAGCTAAGTCAATTTGATTTTTCATCACCAAAATATGAACATCATCAAATAACTCATGAAAACTTTTCGTTAATTTATAATGGTAATCACTGGGATTAGGATATCCAAAGTACAAGCACAATATATTAAGTTCACTACTAATACCTCTTACTATAGGTGCAATGAAAGAACCATTTTGTTCATTGACGGATATTGTGGTTGTGGAAATCTTATGTATGATGCTAGTTAAAGTATCTTCATTTGGTAAAGACTCTCCACCATTGGTGCCTATGGCAAAATTTTGAGGTTTGATCATGGATTGTGAATTCAAACTAATTGCTTGATAATTATCATTTAACTTAGATGAAAAGTCATTAAAATTTTTAACCAACAAAAGTCTCAATTTTATATAGACTTCATCACTTAATAAATTATCGTAGTAGTTTAGATAGATTTTCATTATTTTTCTAAGATCGGCATTATTATAAGTACTGAAATCCCAGTCTTTAGTTAAATTAGATGTATTAGCATAGTTTATAAAAGTCTTCAAAACTTCAATTGTATTTATGGCTGCAGTTGTCAAATTTATCGAGGAATGGTTGAATTGATTCAAAATGAGTGAGATATCTTGATAAATTTGATGAAGCTTATCAAGTATAACCTCTTTTGGATCGGTATCTTCATTTATATCTTCAGCAATGTCTAAAATTTGTAAAGGTTGACCATAATCCATATCTCTTAATGAAGATGAAGGTTGAGAATTCGATTGTTTCCTTTTGCTACTTTGGTTTGAAGAGGACGCATAAGACGATTGTTTGGTCGAAAATGTATGTTTACTTTGAGAAAAGATTGATTTACCCATGAAATCGGAATCTTTTGTGTATACAGAAGCAGAAGTTCGTGAATTTGAGATAGAAGGGTTTAAATTGAGATTTGGATCATTATTGAATTGAAAGGGGTTTGAAATATTCAAATTGGATTCTGACGGATCAATAAATAACGGGGGACTGATTTCATCTATTGAATTTGAATCAGAGTAGGTTTTTTTTGAATCTGGATTGCCAGCATTACTATTATTATTATTTTTTTTATGATCGTCATCCGTATCTTTGTTATCATTTGTATCAGACTTACGTCCTATACTCAAAAATCGTTTCATGGACATGGTACCGGAAAGCTATTACTAGGTTATATCAGGGAAAGTAGATTCCCTTATTCAATAATTATACAATATTTCGTTGCTATTGCTGTTGCCGATGATGTCTTAGCAGGGTCGTTAATTTAGAATTCACATAAAAACTAAAAAAAGACGTCGTGTTTCAATCATTTTAATTAAGCGCGACATACTATGCAGTTTGTTGCTAAGAGGCGACATTAATTTTGCAGGTTATGTAAAAATCAAAACTGATAATATTATACCCTTGGTTGAATACGCATCTCGTCAACCTTAAGTTGATAGATTTGAACAGTATCGTCAGTGGGATCATGTAGCCATGATTTCCGTATCATATGATAAGTTTATCCTTCGAAGTCAAAAGAATTAAAGAGAAAAAACGGATGCTGGATTATGTAATCGTGGTTTGTCACACTATATTTAAAAAATAACCCCATATTTGATTTTTAAGCGTTTTCTTGTTTTTTTTGACATTTTACAAGTGACAGCGTTTAACCCCATATTTAAGTTACGTTTCTTTTGAAATTGATTCTTCCTTTACTTCTCTTGACTTACTGATAACATTAAAGGGTTTCTGTATAAATTACACTGGTAGCTTCGCTGTTCTTCACATTTCACACAGCTCTTTTCAAATAATTCCATTTGCTTGAATTTTAATAAGCAGCGACATTTTCTGTTTGTGTGTGTACTGAGTATTTGTTCTTCTAGATTTTAGATAATAATCAAATTACCACCATTATCACCTTCATTAATTGATTTTCTTTTGATTCGACCTCAGTAGTCTATACCTTGTGGTGCATATCTGTCTTATTTGTCAAATCGACATTAGCTTTTGGTTGTAAAGCTTGATAGCAACATACTTACAGTATATTTTCGAACACACGATACAAAACTATAATTTAGCAATATACTGAGAATTTCAACAAAGCCATTTAAAATCCTAAATATATATACATATATTCAAATCCACATAATTGTCCTTACATTCATATCAATTACCAACAGACATGCCAATCTACTCCATATCTCATGTTGAAAACGTTAGAGTTTGCGTGGTGATGGTTGGTCTACCTGCCAGAGGTAAATCATTAATTGCTCAAAAAATTGTTAGGTATCTTTCATGGTTGTCAATTAAATCGAAGTGTTTCAATGTTGGTACTTATAGAAGAGCATTAGCTTCTGACTTGCAAGTAACCGCTGACTTTTTTGATCCCCATAATAAGGATGGTATGGAAACCAGACAAAAAGCTGTTAATTCGGCCATCATTGATATGATGAAATGGTTTGCTGAAGAGAACGGGGTTGTTGGTATATTAGATGCAACTAATTCAACTAGAGAGAGAAGAGGTAAGATATTGAGATTGTGCAGAGAAAACTCGATTGAACCAATTTTTTTAGAAAGTTGGTGTAATGATTTTGAATTGATTTTACAAAATATCGCTGATGTAAAAACAACTTCTCCAGATTATATAAATCAAGATAGTGATTTTGCTACTCAAGATTTTTTACAAAGAATTAAAAACTATGAAGAATTTTATGAAACTCTTGATGTTGATAATGATTCCGGCTTAACATTTATCAAATTAGTAAATGTTAATTCTCAAATCATATTGAATAGAATTGAAAGTTATTTAGAATCAAGAATTGTTTATTATGTTATGAACTTACATATTAAACCAAGATCAATTTGGCTATCAAGACATGGAGAATCAGAATATAATTTAACAGGTCAAATTGGTGGTGATGCAAATTTGTCAGAAAGAGGTTGGAGATATGCTAAAAAATTACCCGAATTAGTTCTCAAGTCTTTGGGTGAGGAAAATAAACATACCAATTTAACGGTTTGGACATCAACTTTGAAAAGAACTCAGCAAACATCATCATTCTTACCATATAAGAAAAAATTACAATGGAAAGCATTAGATGAATTAGACGCTGGAGAGTGTGATGGGATGACTTACGAAGAAATTGAACAACAATTTCCTGATGATTTCAAAGCTAGAGATGATAATAAATACGAATATCGCTATAGAGGTGGTGAATCTTATAGGGATATTGTTATAAGATTAGAACCAATTATAATGGAATTGGAGAGACAAGAAAATATTTTGATCATAACTCACCAAGCTGTTCTTAGATGTCTTTATGCTTATTTCATGAATGTTCCACAAGAAGAAAGTCCATGGATGTCAATTCCATTGCATACATTGATAAAATTAGAGCCAAGGGCTTATTCTACTTTAGTAAGTAGAATAAAAGCTGATATCCCTGCTGTAAGTACATATAAAGAAAAGGGTACTTCTCAATTGGGTGAATTGAATGACGGTGTGAATGTTTCGAAAAGTAGAGATTTGATTAATGAAAGTTCAGTCAATAACAATAACAAAAAGTGAAAAAAAAGTTGAAAAGATATCAAGTAATCATATATTACTGAAATGATTTTTTGAAATGATGACAACAGAACCCCGTTATCTAATAAATAAAAAATAATAATTATATATAATTCTAAAATAATAATAATAATATAATGGTCTCAAGATATGTTTTTTTTTTTTTCATACTAGTAAATTTATTCCTATATACCTAATTAACGAATAAAACAAAATGTACAAATAATAATTACAGAAATACAAAAGAAAAAAAGAAAAAGCTTTTTTATTTCAAATTTTTGTCTAGTTTTAATTACACATGAAGTATGTTAACTTGAACTAGCAAACCTTTTAACTTGTTCCCTTACTTTTTTTTCATATAATTCTCTATCTTTGTTAAACGCTTTCCAAGCCGGTTCTTGAGCAGGTGAGTCAGGATTTGGATTGTTTAATAATTCTTGAATACCCAATACAATTTGTTTCAAAGTAATTGCTGGTCTCCAGTCTTGTTCTTCGTTTAGGATAGAAAGACAAATAGTACCACTTGGGTAAACATTTGGATGATAAAATCCACTTGGAAATCTGACTTTTGGTGGTTTTGATGGATACTCTTCTGGAAATTGTATTGTTACTGGATATACAGCATCTGACCACATAGTATTAGGCTTTCCTGGTATACCTGCAGTCCAATATGTTAAATCTAAAGAACCGTCTTCATTTTTACTTGGTCTCGCGAAGAATCCAAATGGATGATCTTTTCTCCATTGTTTTCTTTCTTCTTGTAAACGTATTTTACAAAGTGACATGATTTGAAAAGTGTTCGTTGATTTTCTTTATTTGACAGATGTGTGTGAACTGGGGATGGCAATAATGATGATGATGAGGACTAAGACGATGACAGATTGATCGTTATTGATAAATTCTATTTATTATGTATATTATATATGTGAGATAAAGTTATGTCATATATCTCACAATTTTAGTTTTTATGGTTCTGATAAGCTGTGTTCAAGTTCTTTGATGGGAAACCAAAATCCTTCAGACTAAATTGATTTGATTTTAGGCGGCGGCTCGAAAAAGGGCGTGATAATGTGCACGACTTCTCTGAATTTTTTGGCGGTCATATTTCGTAGATGGGTACTAAATTGACATTGATAGGTTTATACACTTGAAGTTACCATACAGCTAAGTGTATAAATTTATTATGTGTAAATGTAGCATATCATTGAAATAAATCAGCGTAATTATTTTTCAGTGCAATTTGTCTTACTGAACCTTGACCCTTGGGGTATGGAAGAAGAGTATTATATTTCGCCCCCACATTAAAAGAAAAAAAAAAACCTACGTTTTTGTAGGAAGAAGAATTCGTTTCAATTTGTGAATGCTTTGTTCTTTTTATGGCTTTTCTTCCAATTACACTTAACGAAGTGAAGTAACCATATAAACCCGATCGATATGACTGACGCTACTGATTCCAAAAAACTGGGAGATATCAACGGTACAGGGTTGTCTAATACCTCGATAACTAGTCAAAATGCCGAGGATCAAAAAGCTACCAATATTGACACTAATAATAACAATGTCGTTGACAACGATGATGATGACCTTGATGACCTTGATGATTTGTTGGATGATTTCGCTGAAGATATACTTAATAAACCACCTGGCTCGGCTAAAGAAGCTCAAACGACTACCTCTGCATCAGATAATCAAAGTCATGCTAATGATGATTCAAGCTTTTTGAACGATCACTCAACGAAAGTGAACTCTAAAAGTTCACCTAATAATCCGCTCAATGATGAATTAACCACCAATATTGAAGATTTAATAAAAGATTTGAACATTGAAGATCCTGATACTAAAGACCAATTTGAGAAATTAGTCAAACAATTTGAAAATGATAATATAGCGAAACCTGGATCTGGGTCTGGGATTGGATCAAATTCCAATAACCCTCAACAATTTGACGATGTGATGAAAGAAACTATGCATCGTTTGAAACAATCGGGTCAAAATATAGATGATCAATTGAAAAATGATCCTTCAAGTGGTAATCCTGAAGATATGTTAACTCAATTGTTAGCTGGTCTTGGGGGTGCAAATGGTGATGGATCTGGAGGTGGAGATTTTGATATGTCAAAACTATTAGTAGATATGTTAGAGCAATTATCCTCAAAAGAAGTTTTATACGAACCAATAAAAGATCTCAATTCAAAATTCCCCGATTATCTTGCTGAAAAAAAGGGTGTTATTTCAGATCAAGAACATTCAAATTATAACAAACAATATGAAATAACAAATGAGATATTACTCATATATGATTCAAAGGATTATGATGATGAAAACACTGAAAAAAGAGGCAATGTGAATACGTTATTAGAATCTTTACAAGAATTAGGTCAACCACCTTCTGAATTAGTTGGTGACTCGGGTAGTTTTCCTGGGTTTGGGGGATTTGGTGGTTCTGGTGCTGCTTCCGGTGCTGGTGCTGGCGATTCAGGCTTAGATTTCGACGATATCGATTTACCAAAAGATTTCGAGAAAGATTTAGAAGAAGGTTGTAAACAAACTTAATTCAATTCATGCGGAGCTTTCTATTTACTAAATTTATATATATATATATATGTATGTATGTATCAGATACTATATTAAACACTCAATCCTCCTCTTTTGGAGAAGTCTTCATAGTATTTTAACATTGGTGAAGTGATACCCTTTGTAATACCACTCAATGCATTATTGAAATGTTTTTCTTCCACTTGTGAAGTTTCTTTATTTTCCATAATAGCAGATAATCCAGCTTCTTGACATAACAAGGCAACTTCTGCACCTGAACATCCTTCAGTTTTGCTAGCCAAACTTCTGAAAAAATCAGTACTTGATTCTTGATTCATATTGAATTTTGCACTTTTCTTGGTCAATATTTGTAACCTTGCCTCATAATCAGGTGGTGCAACATAAATGTGACGATCTAATCTACCTGGCCTTAATAACGCTGCATCTATTTCAGTTGGTCTGTTTGTTGCTGCCACTATTACGACACCATTCAATTCTTCAACTCCATCTATCTCATTCAATAATGATGTCAAAACATTTTGTGATGCATTAGAAGATCCACCACCGTCGCTTTCACGATCACTAGATATAGCATCAATTTCATCGAAAAATATAATTGATGGTGATGCTGCTCTTGCCTTCCTGAAAATTTCTCTTATTGTACGCTCGGATTCACCAACATATTTATTCAATATCTCTGGTCCTTTGACTGCAAGAAAATTAAGTCCTGATTCAGTTGCTAACGCTTTCGCCGTAAGCGTTTTAGAACATCCTGGGGGGCCATATAGTAAAACTCCCTTCGGTGCACTAATACCCAATGCACTAAACGCTTTTGATGCTTCTAATGGTAATTGTACAACTTCCATTAGCTTTCTTTTTAATTCGTGTTGACCTCCAATATCAGACCAATAAACTTTTGGCATCTCTAAAAATATTTCCCTCATAGCTGATGGCCTGATATCTGGTAATGCATCTTCAACATCCCTTATGGTAAGTTTCAAGTCTTCTTGCTTGATGCCAGTTTTCAATCCCCTGTTAATCGCTTTCATAACCGATTCTCTACATAAGGCCGTAAGATCTGCACCTACGTACCCATGAGTCTTACTTGCAACAGAATTGATTTGTTCACTTGTTAAATCATACTTATTCGAATTCATTTTGTCAAATTGTTTCATCAAAATATCAAATCTTGCTTCAACGTCAGGAATTCCAATTTCAACTTCCTGATCAAATCTTCCTGGTCTTCTTAGTGCTGCATCGATTGAATTTGGACGGTTTGTTGCACCAACAACGACTATCTTCCCATTATCGCCCATTCCATCCATCATGGTTAATAATGTTGCAACAACTCTAGACTCTGTTTCTCCGCTATCATCCGAATTTCTATTAGGAGCTAATGAATCAATTTCATCCATGAAAATTATCGAAGGCTGAAATTTTTTGGCCTCTTGAAATATATCCCTTAATGCATTCTCGGTTTCCCCAAGGTATTTCGAAACTATTGATGGTCCATTTACGGTTAATATATGCGCATTGATTTCATTAGCAACACATCTCAATAACATAGTTTTACCGGTACCCGGTGGACCATGTAATAGTATTCCACGAGGTGGCGATATACCAAAATCTGAAAATAAAGTTGGATTATGAAGTGGTAATTGAATTGTTGATTGAAGTAATGCAGTCTGTTTTGAAAGACCTCCTACTTGATTAAAACCAATACGTTGAGGCAAATTAGGATATTTCGAGTTCATAGAAATTCTCAGTTTATGCTCTTTGACTGTCGTTCTATCTTTTGTGAAAATAAAATGTGGGGAAACAGTATTTACTGATACCACATTTTCTTCATCAACTTCGTTGATCGAGAGTTTATTCATGGTCTCTTCTATCGGTTCGTCATTATTGATATCCTTGACTTTCAATGTGACCATTATTTTTGGAGCATCATCCTCATCTCCAATTGGTAAAGCCACATTGGGTATGACGAGTCCAGGTGCAACAATGCCAACTTCAGTCAACAATTTCTCAATGACTTTCAAAACTCTTCCTTGAATCTGGAATTTATAATCACTTTCATCAATACCAAGTGAAATTGAGTTCGCATATTCTGGTATTTTTGCATATTGTGTAAACTGAACTCGATCACCTAGTAATAAACCTCCTAATGTTCTTAAAGGCGTTGAGATTTGTATTATATTTTTATCGACGATATCAGCTTCCAGATGAGCTGTAGCTAGTATACCAAGGCCAGAAGCATCTAGCTTAGATATATGTACTATGTTCCCATTCGATAACTCCAATGCATCCATAACTTCAGGATTTATATATATCTTCGTACAAGATTTAGCAGCATTTCCTTGTGATGGCCTTGTGATGTAAGACTTTGGAAGCTTGAGCTTCTTCGTTTCTGGAACTGGTGTAGACGACGGCACCTTTCTTTTTGCAGAGCTTGATTTGTTCGACATGGTATACTTATTGAAGTTGATCTATTGATTGTATTACTCCCTTAAATACATTCTCTGTTATCTTTTACTAAACTTTCCAGCTGCTTCTTTTTTTTTATTTTTTTTTTTGTGACATCGGAACTTAAGAAGAAGCAAGACGTTTTTAAAGAAGGTTTCATCATTACTTTCAATGTCGGTGAACATTAGAATTCACAAGCCAGCAAGATTAATCATATAATATCTAAAAAATTCTTATGCTTCCACGACTACATAGAAAGTCTAAGTTCACCTTTTCAACACGATATTTCAATAGTAAAGCCAAATGCTATCTAGATAGTCAAATTGTTCTGAACAGAGATTTATATAAAGCAAATCGACAAATCAACTCTAACAAAAAAATTGCTTTCCGTGGACCCAAACCGAGTGTGTTTGACAGATCTGCCGCTGATTTTGAGTCGAAATACTTGGACCCTACTGGATTAGGGGATCATATACTCGAGTTTTCAGAATATGATAAAGATTTCCAGTCGGCGATTACAGAAAGGGCCCAAAGTATCCAAACATTTTTGGGAGAGGATTTCAACTTACTGGTTGAAGAGCAGGCTTGTATAATATTTGGTCTATTCACCTTTCCTGTGCAATTTGAAGAGATAGATGAGTTCAAAAACCCTCAAACTTTATTTCCAAGAATGAATGCACTAATATATACTTCGGATAGATTCAGAATTCTTGGTAAGTCATTGTTTGAACTTCATTTAAATCTTGCAACAATATTTGAGAACGGCAGATATTTATCGCTTCCTGCTAACGAAGTAGCTCACAGGTTACATCTAACCAATAATGATACTTTAATATGTAATTTCATGAGAAACCATCTACTTTACGATAGTATACAACCGTATAGAGGAACATTTCGAGCAGGACTACGTGATGTATCAGATCCAGAAATCAGACAAGAAATCAATCTGCTATCGGAAAAAATTCATGACAAAACATGTGTTGGAAGCTTCTACACGCTTCTTGGCTTATTAGCAATGAAATATGATAAGACAGAAGTCATAGATAAAATTTTACATAAAAAGATATTGAATGGTCCATCTGGCATAATAAAATTACTAGTCAATGAAATCACTCAATCAAGATCATAAAACCGTTGTTACCCGTGTATATATTGTAAATATTTGAAAACAAACTAATTATGATAAACTCTCTGATAGTCTACAAATACAAAGACGCACAAAATACGATATCCCTTTTGATCCTTTCTTGAGCCTCTCCCATTTTCGAATGTAGAGTTGAGTCACCGACAATTAAAGCAGCATTTTTGACTTCACGACAAATTTCATCCAATCTTGTTATAACCCTAACAATTGTACCTTCCGCTTCGGGACTGATTTGCATTATTTCATTGAATGACAATCCTCTGGCCCATTCATAAACAACATTTACCAAAGCGAATCTTTTCCTTTCAGTAAATTCAGACTCTTCAGATGTAAGAAGAACCTGGTGATCAGTGTAAATTTTAGTAAGTTTTTCTGTGATATTCACAATCCTGTCTTTGCCTTTTTCTAAACGTGGTGTCAATAAAGGCAGCTCGTCCTCTTTTGACTTTCCTTCATAAACGAAACATGAGAGTAAAGCAACTATTTCTTCGGGTTCGAAATCTCCCAAAAAGTTATCTAGAACCAACTCAGTTAAAATTAATTCCCATCCAGAATTAATCTCACAAGCAACTCTTCCCTTCAATACAACATTACTGTTATCATCAATGAAACCCAAAGTATGCAAAACTTTCAAACGTTGCTCATAATCAGGAAGTAATTCCAAGTTTTCGTTTGAAATCAATAATTGTAATGAATCGATTTTGCTTTTCAAACTATGTTGCTCATGTAAATGTGCATATTGTTTTTCGAAATTAGGATCTAAATATGCATCCAAATTTTTAAAGCTGCTCGTGATCTCTTTTTTTTTGTTCAACATATCATGTAATGAAACTTGTATCGCTTGATAAAACCCAAGTTCTTCAAGTTTGTACTGAAATTGTATGATTACTCTTATTTGTTCAATAGCTTCAGCAACGGTTTCTGCATTATTGTTCAAGACACCATTAATTCGGGCCTTCATCATGTATCTACTTACAAAATTGACTTTTTTATAAGGGACGGCTTCTACTCTCAATCCACCAGAATATTTGATAGGTTTCATCCATTTAGATAAGTATGGTCGATGAGGAAGATACGGAAGTTGGAATTCGCGACTATGCTTCTCATAGGCTTCTCCGTGGTCAAACGTCAAAACCATCAAATTATTGGTCGAAAAGTCTGTCTTCACGAGAAATCCGAATCTTAAAACACCATCTTTATCTCTGAAACATAATGATCTCCCAACTTTGAATAAAGCATGTCTGGACACTGGAAATTTTTGAACTTCTTCAACAATATCTCCATAAACTTTTTCGTAATCGTTGAGTAACCTGTATACTTCTTTTGCCGATTCTAAATTTCCGTACTTAGAATCCTCTGTGACTGTTTTATCGAACTGTTCCGTGAGCGTGGCGACTGTCTTTTGATGTTCAGGCAACAAAGATTGAGTTGAGTTTTCACTGAACGAATGCTTAATCATCTCTTCAACCTTCAAAGCTTCAATCCTTATAAGATTCAAGATCATGTTGTATGTTAGTCTGAATTGTGACAGTAACTTCGTTGGTGTACCTAAAGTGACTTCTTTGAAGTCAGTGGGAGATAAAGGATCGTTATATGACATAACTATTACTGTACCCGTAGCATCCAACCCTCTTCTACCAGCTCTACCTGACATTTGAGTAAATTCACCAGGTAATAAATTTCTGAATCCTCTTCCATCGTGCTTTCTCAACTCATTGAAAACAACTGTTCTAGTTGGCAAGTTTAATCCCATAGCAAATGTTTCTGTTGCAAACAAAACTTTAACTAACGTTTTCGCAAATAAAATTTCAATGCATTCTTTAACAATAGGTAGTAAACCACCATGATGCACTGCAATACCTCTACTAAGCATATCTCTGATTTTGAGAATTTGTGGTAATTCTCGGTCTTCTTTCTTCAATCGAGAAACTGCTGTATCGATGAACATATGCACTTGAGATCTTTCTTTCGCAGTACAGAAATTCACACTGCTTAAAGTATCGGCAAATTCTTCACATCTCTTTTTTGAAAAGACAAAGATAACAGCTGGTAAAAGATTTTTTTTTTGCAAATATTGAACTAAATTAAGCCATGTGTTTTTGTTTGGGCCACTTCTTCCTCCTCCGAATCGTTGCATACCACCTCCTCTTCCTCCACTTCCTCCTCTACCTCCTCCTCTACCTCTTATGTTCATTCCTCCTCCTGTCGAGTTACCTCCTCTTCCGCCACCTCTGTTTCCTCCTCTAGCTGAGCCACCAGGGCCACCACGAGACCCTGAGCCCATGACAGCTGACGGAACGTCTTTTTTCTTCCCTTTTTCCAATATTTCTTTATGCTTTTTGAATTCATTTTCCTTAAACTTTCTTCCTGCGTCGATAACTTTAAATAAATCATCTTTGGCCCAGATGAATATTTCTAAAGGAATCGGTCTTTTAGGTGTTGATATAACATACATATCTTTTTGCTTCGTTCTTCCAACCCAATTAGCGAACTCGAAAGTATTTGGTACAGTAGCAGATAATAATATGTATTTAACGTGTTCGGGTAACATTATGATGACCTCTTCCCAAACAACACCACGATCAATATCATTCACATAATGGACTTCATCAAAAATAACAAATTCGACATCTCTTATGAGATCAGCACCTCTATATAACATCGATCTCAAGATTTCAGTAGTCATGATCAAACAATTTGCATCTGGATTAATTTGGACGTCTCCAGTAATTAGGCCAACATCCATATCTTTGAAAGTTTCTTTGAAATCTCTGAACTTTTGATTTGATAATGCTTTTATGGGTGATGTGTAGATCGTTTTAGTCATATTTCTCGTAGCCATTGCGATAGCATATTCGGCAACAACAGTTTTACCAGCAGATGTATGGGCAGCCACAAAAACAGAATCCCCTTGCTCTAAATGATATATAGCTTCCTGTTGGAAAGTATCAAGTTGAAATGGCCATTCACGAGCCATATTTGGTATGACTTCTTTGAAGTTTTCAACTCTATGATTCAAATCTACGACATGAGCCCAATTTTTTTTCAATTCAGTTTCTTGTGCTAAATTTCGTTTAAGCATTAGGTAATCTATGGGTACTATGCCATCAATTTCGTTTGACTCAAATGGTAAATCTCCATTTTCCTCTAACTTACCCTGGTCGATGTTTTCATTGAAAACCCGCTGTGATATTTCTAAATGACCATCTTGATTATCTATATTTTGCTCTTCAGCATTTTGATCTAAATCCACGATGTCTTCATTATTGGGTTGCTCCGGTGTAAAGCTCAAGCCTCTGGACAAACCTTGTGGTATATCGTATAGTCCTACTTCGTTTCTGTGTAAAAAAAAAGTAGCGTCTTTCTTTTCTGTTTCAACTTTGTTTTGATTTAATAAGCCACCTGGTTGAAATGGTAAAAATGTAGTTTTACCTTTCAAAGCTTCACCTTTGGATGTGAATTTTCTATTCATTGATAATGAATTACCTGAGGTTGCATTATCGACCAGGTCATATTTTAGTTCTTCTTTATAGCCATTGATTTCACCCGAGATTCCTGATCTCTTAAATCTGGTTGAGACTCTATTGATAGTTTTGGGATTAAGTAAAAGCTTTTCGAATATTTTGTCCTTGTCGACTTCGGGATAAGTTTGAACCAAATCTAATAAATCCCATGATAATTGATTTGAAGGCATTAACAATTCATCTTTTATGGAGTCATTGATCTCCTCAATTTTAGGAGCTTCTTTTTCATATGATGAAAGCGCTAAAGGCTCTAATCCTTCATAAATCTCTTCTATATTTTGATTTCCTCTGGACTGAGAGTCTTCTACATCTATGGCAACCATATTATTAACCTTGTTGCAAACAATTGATAGGTGATCATATGAAGGGGACTTCTAGGTGTCGAAATTTGTATGAATATCAAAATATGCGCAAGATGAACAGGAAAAAAAGTCTACAAAATTGCCGCCAAAAATACGCAATAAATAAGTTCTCTATTTTCTTGAAGTTTTCACTATAGAAAGAGATAGTAATTTGAAATTTACAAAATCCATTGGTAAAATTGAAGTCATTTATATACATATAAGAAATCTTTGTTTCCATTTTGCGCTCATTATAATTTTGGTTTCGATGCATCAACCCCACCAGAAGTAGCATGTGAATTGATTTCTAATTTACCAGCTTCATTTTCACCATTTGCATCAGTCCCAAAGAAAACTACGGTCACTGTCAAATCGTCTCTATATCTTCTCGAGACGGGATTTGGAATGGAAATCAACATCGAGGTTTGTTCTCTTGAACCACCATTTGATAAGGCGTTTCTGATCAAATGTGTTGAAACGTTTTTATCTTCCAATAAGAAATTACCGCTATTGCTTGACTGCTTCGACTTTCTAAATGGTCGTTTTGAAGATTTGTCATTAGTAACGTCAGAAACTTCGGGAAGTTTGTTTTCAGTTGAGCCGAAATAATTCCAAAAAGATTTCTGAGGTTTAACCATTTTTTCTTTTTCCATCCATTTAACGACCAACCCAACAATTTCCTCATTTGAAAGCATCTCGTATAAACCATCTGATGCCATAACTAAAAAGTCGTTATTCTCTGGATCGATTTTCGTAGTTGTGATTACAGGTTCAGCGGTGACATAGGGAGGGGAGTTTAGATTATTGGGCAAACGCTTACCAAAAAATTGTTTATAAATTCTTTCTTGGATTGAAGCAGGCAATTTATAGCGACAGTCACCAAATGCTCTTGTTGGTTCTAATGTGCCTAGGACTCTTCCATTCCTTACCACATTTGGTTCGTCGGGATGTTCACTTATGATACGAGCAACTTCGGTTGGATTCGAACCAGTTTGATCAATACTCAATTGTTTGACAGTCCATTGGTTGTCTCTGAAAGAACCAACCAAAGCTCTAGAGTCACCTGTGACAGCAACCTTCAATAATCTCGAGTTGGTGTCATAGAACGATAATAAAGCACAAGATCCTGATAATGCAGGCATTAGAAGTTCAGCGGCTTTGGCTTTGTTGTTGTCATTTAATAATTTTTCAATATTTTTATTTACGATTTCATGGTCTAGTTTCAAAAAACCATTTTTGATAGCTTGATCAATAGTGGCACTGTTTGGAACATACCTTAAGTTTTCTTCGTTGGCAGGTTTGAAAATAGTACCCAATTCGTGGATTATGCAACTTATGAGTTGATCTCTTAATTTGCTACTTGTAGTCCAGCCACCATGACCATCAAATACCCCGAAGAACATCCAATCAGTAGAAGCTTTTACATTATTATCTTGTAAAATTGGAACTTGAACAATTTCTTCAGAGCGGTCATCTTCGATTGGTGAGTTGGATGGTAATTGACAAACATCATACCTCGTAACACCTTTACCCCTGTTAACATTATAACTTTCTTCGTATTGTCTTAATTTATTACTTACTTGCTCTTCATTCAATAAAAATACCCCTTCTTTGTGTTGTTGGTGACTTATACTGTTTTTTTGATTCATTGATGAAGTAGAGGTTGAAAACAATTTTTCTTCAGGAATTGGTTTGGCTTGAGGTAACAATTTACCACCTCTTGATCCCCCACCCAAAGGAGGAATTGTATCCAATTTGTAATAATTTGATTGATTGAAACTGATATATGACCCCACAATTATAAAGCCCGATATCAAAGCAACATTTCTCTTTTTGAGAAGCTTATAACCATTCCTGACCGCATTTTGCTTAGTATTTCTAGCTGCGTTAAGAGTAGAAGTGGAACATTTAAATAATTTTTGAACGTTTGAAGACATCGAACGTTTACTGTTGTGTTGTAGATTTCTTTGCGCTATATAGAACAGCTTATGTTTCATGGCTAAAACAAACACCATCTTTCAAATCTTGGTAAATAATTTGAAGTGAAACTTTGACGGACGTATTAATGTTAATGCGATAAACAAGAATTAACAAAACAAGAAGGCTTCTTTAAAAGGAAATAGAGTTAGGTAGCAGGGGATATATATTTAATTTGTGTGTTGTGGTTTTGATGATATTTTGACTTAAGGGCACGCATTGCGCCCTAAAGTGTGTACGGGTTTATTCACGGTATACATGTCAGATACACTGTCATATAGCCATCTACTCTATAAATTATTCTCCCTAAATCTACAGATTATACTCTTTATACACTTTGAATAAGTCGAGTTTGATTGTTTTGTTATTTTGTTATTTTATTACTAAATTATTACAGTCAATCGATTCTCAGCTAGATATATAACACGATTAATTACTTTTAAATCCTGATAGCTAACACCGCAACGTCTGTGTAGTTACATGAATGAATTAATCGTTCACACGGTTAATTAAAGATGAAATACACGGCACGCCTAGAGCATTTAAAAATAATGACACCCTCAAGAATATAATGATTATCATAAACTTTCTCCCCTTCATGGAGCACCACCCCCCTCGAAAATATACTTCATTATGAAAATGGCAATGAGAATAAAAATTGACAGCAGATTGTGTAGCTAAAGTTTGCCATAAACTGCTTAAGCAGCAATGGTAACTTCGACATCCACACCTGGTTCAATGGTGATGTGAGTGATTTTTTTAACAATTGAAGCTGGGGCTTGTAAGTCAATAACACGTTTGTGGATTCTCATTTCATAAGTATCCCAAGTTTTAGAACCTTCACCATTTGGAGCTTTTCTAGTGGTAATTTTTAAAACTTTGGTTGGTAATCTGACTGGACCCTTTTTAACAATGTTGTTTTGGGAAGCATTTCTGATAATGTTACCTGAAACTTTTTCTAATTGTTTAACTTTGGTGGAAGTTAAAGTAATTCTGATTTTATGAATTTCATCTTGTTGTTCTTGAACTTTTTCTTTGTTAATTTGAGCAGACATTTTGAGTTGTTGTTGACGTTGTTAAAGACTAAAAAGAAAGATTGGTGTATCAAATAAAAAAAATCTATATGTATTGAAAAATTATCATAGAAAATTTGATGTGTGCAGGATTAAAAAGTAAAAAAAAATATCATCCTGTCTTTATGTGTGAGGGTATAAGCCCTAAGTCACGTGGTGTGGTGGCATTATTAGCAGCCATATATAGTCCACCGTATGATGTTCTATCTAAACATGATGCCATATACATTACTCTTTTAAGTTATGACTTACAATTTAGCATGAAAATGACTTAACTCAGATTATTTTATTAGGCTATATACTGAAATTTAATACAAACTTAACATAAATACCAAATGACCCGTAGCAATTTGACCTAAATTGGACCATCGTAATATTCGCCATTACAGTTGGAGTTAGAAATAAGTGGAGTAATAGTTTCATTCCAATTTTTGTTTGCATAGTTTTCGTCACAACCATCACTTTGACATTTGTTCAACTTGTATTGAAAATGCTTGGAGCAAAGACAATTTCTTATTTCCTTTCCTTCTTCACAAAAGTTTGCAAATAAGACAGCTTCGACGCATTCTTTGTCGCACCATTGAGATGGCCATTTATCGGCACCTAGAACAGTTGCGGTGGATGTTAAGATAGTTAAAATAGTAGGAATTGATAACTTCATTTTGCTTTTTTTGGAGTGTGATAGAAATAAATGTATTTGAAATATGAACATTCGGAGACGATTACATCTTATTTATATGATTTAAGATACTTTAGAAGTATTAGTAAAGGTAAACGATGATTGTTTTAATTATGTAAATAATCATAATAATGTTGCGTTTTTGACAAATTATCGCAAAAAATATTTAAGTAAGCATAAAATTTTGACAAAAATTGGTAAATTATTAGATAAAAAAACAAAATAGGCATAAACATGGGAATATGGACTTAAGTCAAGCTACAGCAGTAGAAAATCAAAGATTGGAGGATAGTATAAGTGATTGAGCCTTCTGGAAGATATTAAATATTATGCTACAAATTGCTTATTTTTCGAACTGTTGCAAATGTCTTTGCAGTTTTTTTTTCTTCGTTTAATTATGCTACGTATAAAGAGCATTAGTGCGCTCGAATGATACATGCTAGTTTGTATGTTGGGTTGATCTATTTACAATGTGATATGCTTTCATACGTTTTGCTTTCTTTCAGCCTATGGCAGAATGAACTAGGCATCGATTTCATGCTCTACTTCTTTTTCTAAACCATTAACGCATTTCCACATCACTTTTAGTTCTTCGTTATTGGAATATCCACTTGTTGCCCATCTGATTTTCCCGTTGTGATCAACGATATAAACGTATCCAGAACACGAATTATCACAGTATAAAGTTTGCTTCACATCATATGGCAAAACGTGGTCAGGTAAAATGAAGTAGCTATTTACTCTTTCAACAGGTATCGACTTTTTTATGTTGCCTCGAGAGAGTTTTACTAATGAAGCTTTCAACCAATTTTGAGGAATATTAATATCTATTATTTGGGAATGTGGAAATTTATTTTGGAATGTTTTGAAACCCGTAGTCAAGTAATTTTCATTTTCAACGTTGAAATACGTATCCGTACATTTTTCTCCAGATAAGGTAGAGTAGACACGGATGATATTCACTTTATTTTTCAAAAAGTTAGATAACTTCTGATCCTTCTTCACTAAAGAGTCACCTATAAAATCAGGGAAGTACTTAGAATGATCGTTTTTGAAGTATGATTTGGGGGGAAGAAATATCTTTCCATTAGTATTATTGAAAGATTTTGAGTCATAGAAGGGGGAATGCTTTATATCATGATCAAGAGCTTTTTGTCTCCTTTCCTTTGCTTCACTACTAAATATATTGAAGTTAGCAAATGCGTTTGTACGTTGATTCAATAAACGTGGTGATTCCAAGCCAAATGGTCTTGATATAATTATTGATTTTTCTAATGGTGGTTTACTGGCTTCTGTAAGTGTTTTAGTAAATCTTGGTGCCAAGATTTTGGACGTGCTGGTCAAGTTTCTGACAATTGTCTTATTCATGGTTTGCAATTGATGATTGTAGATTACCCAACCTAGTTGTAGCTAGATTATGATTAATCAAACATCTTTCGACTTAGTAGATATGCTACTAGGTTATACAGGCATTACCCGCACCACATTCTTTCCATGCGTAATACACAGGACACGCTAGAGAAAAACAGACATAAAACTACTTATACAAAACATGCCAAAACATATATAGCAAATTATACAGCGAAAGTAGCATAATACATGAGAAAGTCATATCAATAGTAAGAAAATCAAAGCAGTAGAATCACTATGTCAATACAATTAAGAGATGGATTGGCTAATCAGTCAGTCGATTTGGTACTAGAGGATCTTCTTGTGAGATTTTTAGTTAACGTCCCAGATGAAGATTTATCATCAATCGAAAGGGTTTTCTTTCAAGTAGAGGAAGCTCAGTGGTTTTATACAGACTTTGTACGTCAATTAAACCCAGAGCTACCAGGCATGAAAATGAAATCCTTTTCAGCCAAATTTTTAGGAGTTTGTCCGTTAATTTGGAAATGGGGAAATCCATCTGATGCCATATCAAGATTTGGTAAATATAAATCCACCATTCCAGTTAGAGGAGTTGCATTATTCAATAAAGACTTGACGAGATTGGTTTTAGTGAAAGGTATGGAGTCAAATTCTTGGTCTTTTCCAAGAGGTAAGATATCTAAAGATGAGTCAGATCTTGAATGTGCTATTAGAGAAGCAGAAGAAGAAACTGGGTTCAATGCAAGAGACTACATTAACGAGCATGACTCTATTGAAAGAACCATAAAGGGAAAGAACTACAAAATTTACTTAGCCAAGAATGTCCCACAAGATTTCGATTTTCAGCCAATTGCCAGAAATGAAATCGCCAAAATTGAATGGCATGATTTAAAATCACTACAGTACAAGACAAAAGCAAACCCACTGAAATACTTTATAGTAGCACCAATATTGAAACCTTTAACAAAGTGGGTGAACAAGAATAAAGGTATATTGAACGAAGAGGAATTAATGCTAAAAGCTGAAATCAAATTGAAAACACTTCTCGGAATAAACCAACCAAAACAAGAAAATATAGATGCAGGTAGAGATTTACTTAACATTTTACAAGGTGTCACATCCAATAACGAGATAAGCAATGTAATAGGAAATGAGAGTCAACCATCCACCCAATCCAATGAACAATTTATCAACATGAACCTTCCTCAATATTTACATAATCAAATTCCTTTTTTCAATAATCAACCAGCAAACATACCTTATGGATATCCAGTTCCGAATCATCCTTTCTTTTTCCCACCTGTACCCCCACCTGTACCTCCAATGGATCATTTTGGATCTTCAGCTCACCTAACTCCTTCTCAACATAATGCTCATCTTAACTTTTCACCGGCGGCAGTTTCTTTACCTGTACAACAACGATCTCCACTCAAGACCGATCTTCCAATTCCAGTATCCAATTCAAACAGAAGATCTACGGAAGCAAACTCGAAAGAGTTATTATCAATTTTAAACAGAAACCCCACATCAGATAAAAGCAATCATGGTGATGATTCATCACACACAAATCTGAATGGTACAGAAATTAATAAATCCAAGGCAGACCACTTGCTCAATCTATTCAAGCGTAAGACAGAGCAAGCAAATGAAAGTTTTAAACAGAATAATCCAATAGACGATGCAATTTCTGCATCTCACCATCATGACTCGTTTTTAGCTACCAATCATGAACCTTCAAATGAACTAGAAAGGTCTATTCAAACTTTTCACGATTTTGGTAAACCAGGAAAGAAACCGACAATTTTGAAAAGATCAGATAGACCACCAACAGATGGAAAAGCATCCGCTGATATATTAAGTTTATTGGGTAATCCAACCGTGAAGAAAGAATCCGAGTCTTTACCATTACCAAAATCGTCACCCATCAATAGCAATAAGGAGCACAATAATGCTTCTGTACTTTTAGGTTTACTCAACAAAAATAATACAAGCTCTTCCCAACTAAAACAGCAATTAACACAGGCTCCCGAAAGTCATCATCCTGAAAATCGATCAGCCGCACATGAACTTTTAGGTTTACTTGGTCAAAAAAAAGTGCAGCCACAAACTTTACAAGTGAAAGATGAAGCCATAAATGAAGGGAATAATTTTGAGGATTTCGAAGACTTCGAGAATTTTGATGACTTTAATGGTTCGGGTCATGATAATAATTCACTTTCTAGCAGCGAGCTTAAGCACCTTCAATTCGATGTTGCGAGTGACGATGAGGATTCGGACCCAAACATATATCATGATGCAAATACTTTCAATGAGAATTTTAGCCACAAACATCCCACCCTAGAACAAAATTTACCAAAACCAACACGGAGCGAAGAAAAACCAAAAAACCGTATAAGAATTCTCAAACCTGGCGAGTCTTTGTCCGATGTCGCAAGCAAAGAAGATAATCCAAGCAACACTGAAAAGCGCGTGCAAGTAGCCCCTAATCCAAGTTTTACTCAGCATGGTGAAAACAATGACCACAGAGGAAGTCCAGATTACACTTCGATATATGGAACTAACACAGCCGCTCCAAATAATCATCAATCCCAAAATGAGCTTCACTTACCATTCGAGGTATCAAATTCAAGCTCATCCAACACAGCTGACTCTCAGTCATTTAAGCAATCATTTGGAAGTGAACCAAGCTTATTAGATATTATTGGAAGAAGGCCACCACAGCCACAAGTTCCTAGCTCATCAACATTTTCTAATCAACAAAAACCATTGACTTTGGACGATATAGAGTATGGTCAGTCAGGAAAAGCTCCCGTGTTTTCAAACAGCTCTCAAACTTTCACAACACAATTGCCACCTGCTGAAGGACATTCTTCTGCAAGAGATTTGCTTAACATTCTTAAAGGCGGTGGGTCATCCATAAATCCACATTCAGCATCTTCTCAACTTTAATTCTACATTAATCATGATTACTCAATCTATATTATCTTGTATAATAGTACATACTTTCATTTTAGTCCGAACATTACATACCAAAAAAACTTTTTATATCAGTATTTATCTGTCGAGGTTTTTTTTTACTCGAACTAACTTGTGAGGTTTTCCTCTCTTTGCTAGCTGTATTTGGAGCCAGCTCTATCCCAATTTCATAATTGTTATCTGCAATATAATTATAGCTAGCCCTTGTATTTTTCACCAAACGTCTCTTCCATTGGTCCAAGAAGAGTTGATGACTACAATCATCTACTTTTTCTAGTGTTTCAGGATGAAACATCACGTCCAATATGACGGAGTGCTTTGCTTTGATTAGATAGCCAGGTGCGTTTGAAGTATTCAGAACGAGGAGATTCATTGCTTGTGAATTTGTTTCATTTTCAAGTGCTCGAGCAATCACCTTATAACCATATTCTTTATATAGCATATATAGTTTCAAAGCAAGTGATAAACCTTTCATAATGTCTCTTTCTCCATCGATACTATTGAGTAAAGTCCACCTTGTTCCATCAATATATTCATCGGACTTTTCTTTTTTGATACTTGAAAATGACAGAGTGAAAGATCCTGGAACAATACGAACGTCCGACTCTATGTATGAAAGGGAGGTGTCGAACCTTTTGTATTTGGAAATATTTAGAAGATGTCTTAATCCTATCTCAGTGACATTTCGACAATTACTAATCCTAAGAATAGTGAGTTGTTTGAGTTTTGATTCGGAAATCGATCGACTAATGTTGTATAAAAATCGATCATCAACAAACTCACTATTTGATAAATCAAGTGCTACTAGATTAGGTATATTCAATATCTTGAAGTGATCTTCATTCGATAGTTTTGACGTGACGTGGGATAGATCAAGCACAATCCAAGAACTGAAATGAAGTCTGTGCAAGTAGCTTGAAAAATTATTAATGCTGATATTGAAAAAAATGTTTTCAAATCTATGATTTCTCGACTCAGGTATTGATAGTGCATTGATGACGTGATCTCTAGTTTTTACAAGGGGAACATGTGATGTATAGAAAGATAAAGTCAGTTTGACAGGCGAGTGGCACCTGAAACTTTGCTCTTTGTAAAATTGAGAAGCAAACATTTTCAAAACATCGAAAGAGTCATTTTGCAATTTTAGAACGTTAGTCCACACCAACCTCCAACACGCCCAAGGTGCAAGATCTAGATGATAATATTCCAAATCTTCCACATGTTTTGCAACTGTAAATGCACACAAAGATTTCAATGACTTGACAGGTCCTGCTAAGCTAGTCTTATTATATCGACATAATGGAGGGACATTTTGCCAACTATATACCGACGTGGTCAGTGTTTCTTTATAAGTTTGGTGTTTTCCCCCGGCTTTTATCAAATTTTCAGCCCCCGACTGAAATACTGGTTCTCTTCGCTTCTTTTTCGATCCATTACGGTTGTGATGTTTGGATTTGTATCTTCTTCCTCTGAAAGGCATCACTTTAAAGAACGGTGTTATTATCTTATCGTATTGTTTTTGAAAAGCTTTAGTTTAAATGAGATTCGTTTATGCAGGATCAGGGCGCACAACCAAAGATGAGAATTTTTTTTTTTATATCACCTTAAGTATATTCAGTACGGTGCAAGATGACATAGAAGAAGGTAGAAATTCAGTTTATACCGTCAACACTTTATAAAAAAAAGAATTATATAAAGATGAAGCTTGAAACCTCTCATATGAGGTACTTAACCACCGAAGATTTCAAGGTACTTCAGGCGGTGGAAATAGGTACTAGAAATCACGAATTGGTACCTACCCCGATGATCCATTCGATGGGTGGATTGAAATCACCATCGGCCACAAATAAAGCCATAGGTGAGTTAGCCAAAGTGAAACTTCTATCACGTTTAAGGAATGCCAAATATGATGGTTTTAGATTAACTTTCAATGGTTATGACTACCTTGCGTTAAACGCAATGTTGAAGGCAAATACATTATACTCGGTAGGATCAATAATAGGTGTTGGTAAAGAATCTGATATATACTCAGTGAGTGATCCAAACGGTATTCAAAAAGTTTTAAAGATTCATAGGTTGGGTAGGGTTTCATTTAGGACTGTGAAGAATAACCGTGATTATTTGCAAAATAAACATACTTCAAATTGGATGTATTTATCTCGCTTAGCAGCCAATAAAGAATTTCAGTTTATGGTAATTTTACATCAAAATGGATTTAATACCCCAATTCCTTATGATTACTCAAGACACTGTGTTATGATGGAGTGGATTAAAGGGTTTCCGATGAAACATTTGAAAACTCACGATAACTATAAGAAGTTATACTCTGATTTAATGAATTTCATAGTCAAGTTAGGGAATCATGGTTTGATTCATTGTGATTTCAATGAATTCAATATAATGATTCGGGATAAAGAAGAGGCAAAGAAGCACGAATTTGGTTTCGTAGTCATTGATTTCCCTCAATGTGTCTCAATCGACCATGTTGATGCAAAATCTTATTTTGATAGGGATGTTGAAGGAATAAGGAATTTTTTCGAAAGAAAATTTAGATACAAACCCCAACATGATCCCACCATGCTTGATACAGAAGGTTATGGTGATGGTTACAAGTATGCATATCCAAATTTCAAGAGAGATGTGAAGAGAGAAAAAGAATTGGACGTTGAAGTTGAAGCATCAGGGTATATCAAGAAGACGAAGGCTCACCGAAGTAGAGAGGACACAGATTTGGAGGCTGCTGTCGAAAGTATGAGAGCTGTCAATTTAGACGAAGAAGATGAAGAAAATGATCTTTCTGAGTTCGAATCAGAAGATGTTGAAGACTACACCGAGAGTGATCCGGGCGACGAGTATGAGTCTGATGATGTAGAAGAGGATGAAGAAGAGAACAAGGAGCAAAATGAAAAGATCATAGAAGCATTATCCAGCGGTGTTAAAGAATTGAAAATGGATAAATTAGGTAATTACATTTTAGACGATAATTAATGTACATAGTATGTATATAGTCAAAAGTATCCCTTGAAAGGATCGTGTATAATAGAAGAATAACAATTAAAAACTACATTTTGATTAAAAATTAATTCTTTTGTTTCTTTGTTTTTACTTTACTTATTTAAAACATAAAGATATATATTTAATGAAAACCCCAAAAATAAGAATAATAAACGAATGAGAGAATTTTTATACAATGATTTATTATAAGTATTTATTTAGACTTAACGGGTGGACATACCTTTGGTAACGGCACGTTTTAAGGTTAATTCGGCTTTTCTGTAATCATCAGTAGAAGATTCTTCGATTTCTAAAGTTTGTAAAGCATCAGATAAAGCAGTTTCAATCTTGTCTTTAGCAGATTTCTTTAATTTAGCAGATAAGACTGGATCAGTGACAGTTGATTCAACAGAAGCAACGTAAGCTTCTAATTTTTGTTTTTGTTCATGTCTTTTGGCGAAAGCGTCATCAGATGATTTGAATTTTTCAGCATCTTCAATCATTTTTTCAATTTCATCAGAAGATAATCTACCAATAGAGTTAGAGATAGTAATGTTAGCAGATCTACCAGTTGATTTTTCAAGAGCGGTAACTTTTAAGATACCATTAGCATCAACTTCAAAGATAGATTCTAAGACTGGTTCACCAGCTTGCATTGGTGGGATGTTTTTTAAGTCAAATTCACCTAATAAAGTATTTTCAGAACAGTTAACACGTTCACCTTGGTAAACTGGGAATTGAACGGTAGTTTGGTGATCAGCAACAGTGGTGAAAGTTCTTCTTTTAATGGTTGGAACAGTGGTATTTCTTGGGACAACTGGAGCGAAAACATTACCTTGCATGGCAACACCTAATGATAATGGAATAACATCCAATAATAATAAGTCTTTAGTGTCTTCGGAGGTAGATTGACCAGTTAAGATAGCACCTTGAACGGCAGCACCGTAAGCAACAGCTTCATCAGGGTTAATAGATTTTTCTAATTGTTTACCTTCAAAGAAATCAGATAATAATTTTTGAACTTTTGGAATTCTGGTTGAACCACCAACTAAGACAACTTCATCAACACCAGATTTAGAAGCTTTAGCATCTTTTAAGACTTGTTCAACTGGATCTAAAGTTGATTTGAATAAAGCAGAGTTAATATCTTCAAATCTGGCTCTGGTTAAGTTAGCAGAGAAATCTTGACCATCAGCTAAAGAATCAACTTCAACGGTAGTTTGAGTAACAGAAGATAAAGTTCTTTTAGCACGTTCACAAGCACTTCTTAATCTTCTTAAAGCTCTTGGATCATTAGAAATATCTAAACCGGTTCTTTTTTTGAAATCAGCTTGGAAGAATTCTAATAAGTTGGTATCGAAATCTTGACCACCTAAATGAGTGTCACCAGCAGTAGCTTTAACGGTGAAAACACCACCAGTAATATTTAATAATGAAACATCGAAAGTACCACCACCTAAATCGAAAATTAAAACATGTCTTTCTTTTTCAGATTTACCAGCACCTAAACCGTAAGCAATAGCAGCGGCAGTTGGTTCATTGATAATACGTAAAACGTTTAAACCAGCAATGGCACCAGCATCTTTGGTAGCTTGACGTTGGGCATCATTGAAATAAGCTGGAACAGTAATAACAGCTTTTTCAACTTTTTTACCAATTTTAGCTTCAGCAATTTCTTTCATTTTGGTTAAAACCATTGATGAAATTTCTTGTGGAGAGAAAGTTTTGGTTTCATCTAAGTATTCAACTTCAATTTGTGGGTTACCGTTGGAGTCGATAACTTTGAATGGCCATGATTTGATATCTTTTTGAACTGATTCATCTTCGAAAGCACGACCAATTAAACGTTTAGCATCGAAAACGGTGTTTTTTGGGTTTAAAGCGGCTTGATTTTTGGCAGCATCACCAATTAATCTTTCTTCAGAGTTGAAAGCAACGAAAGATGGAGTAACACGGTTACCTTGTTCATTGGCAATAATTTCGACAGCAGAGTCGTATGTAGCAACACAAGAGTAAGTAGTACCTAAATCGATACCGATAGCACCTGGGAAAACACCTTCAGCCATTTTTAAATAATAAGTGTATAGTTCTTTAAAGAGAAGATTGATGAAGCAAGAAAGAAGAGAAACTTATTAAAAAAAAAAAGAACCACTAATATATATTTATTGAAAAAAAAATATTCTTTTTTTTTTGGTTATCCTGAGAAAAATTTTTCACAAAAATTTTCACTAGTTAGAAAAGTGAAAACATCTCTGCGAATTTGGAAACTGGTTTTAATTTCTTTTTTGATTCGTTTTGTGGTTCTGAATTTTTTGGTTTAGGGAAGAATAACGATAAAGAGAGGGTAATGCTGAAGTATACTGTGACAGGACGAGATATACGCAATCTAGGGGTTACCCGACCAATATAATGCAACAAAATGGTATATAATTTAAGTAAATTTGCAAGCATTACTTAGATAAGAAGCTAAAGACTCATTTATAAGTGACTTAGCCCGATTGATTTGATTGATGGTACCGGTCAACTTAATTTCTTGAGACATGTTTTTAGCTTTGACTCGCTTAAGAAGATTAGCTGTGCGTTTATCGATAGTTAGGATTTTAACAATACAACTAGAAGCATTTCTTATTTCATTAATTCGTTCACCATTAACACCAATCAAAAAGCTGACTTCATGTTTTGAAAGAGATAAAGTCTTTGTGACAATCTTTGACTTGGTGACGGGGGTTTCGCCAGGCTTGATTTGTAATTTCAATTGATCTGTAATTGGACTCATTTTGATTAATTCGTTCGTGGACAACAATGGTAATGTGCCGTTGAAATCAATGAAGTCGTCATTTAGGGTGGTTGTGTAACTACTTACCTTCCATAATTCATTCCTAATTGTTGGAAGTTCCTTTTCCAGAATTTTAAAAACTATTTTATTATGACTTGATATAATAGAACCAATTTCGAGGATATTAATATTCAAATTCACGAGTAAAGACTTCTTCAATTTTATATAGGCCATAACATCAATAACCAAATCAACATGATTCAATTGACTAGCCAACTCTTTCAAGACCAATTCAAAATTAGATTTATCATCACAGAAAAATGAGGTGACCCATTCATCGGTAACTTGCTTTCGACAACAAAGTGGAGCGCTTGATGTTTTCGTGTTTGATATATCAATTGACTTTAGTTGATGGTTTGATTCTAAATAGTTCAATAACTCAAGCAATTGCTGTGTAGACAGGGAAATATTGATAGCGCATTCATTTGAAGTATACTGATTTGCGTCAAGTATATCATCAATTGATTTAGATGGTGATTCATCTATTAATTTGAAGTCAAATTTGAGGGTATTGTGAAGGAGCATCAAGTCGTTGTTTGAGCTGGTTGAATACCAGAACAGTTGAAATTCAGTGTTGGGATCGTGACTTGATTGAATTGATAATCCAGAGGATGGTTGAATGGTTGTAAAACTTTCATCATACTTTTTAATCTCCAGATCTAAAGCAATTGACGAGCGAAAGTTACTCTTATTTAATGAGTTGGGGTCCAAAGATTTCAATACAGATTTTGGACTCATTTATATTGGAAGTTTACTGAAGTTTGGGTATGTCAAAGTTCGTTAAAAGCTGGGTTGCAAATAAGTCATTGCTTAATTTTGCTCACTTTCAAGAAAAAATCAGAAATGTTATACATATCTAAAAATTACTTTTTAGAAAGACTTTATTATTTGTATATCTATTGTTTAAAAATCAAAAAAATATATGTATATATATGTAAATTTAAGGATACTACTGAGGTGTCAATCTATCGTAATATAGCTTTATAGCAGATTCATATAGAAACCTATATTGATAAACAGTTTGAACCATCATCATTCTATCATTTCTTAAACTTGAAACTAGTTCAAATATTGGATCACACAGTTTATCAAACAAATTGAAAGCATTAGAAAAAATACCCGATTCTTCATTGAGTAATGCATCAATAGCTATGAAAGTACCGGTTCTACCTACACCAGCAGAACAGTGAACAATTGGTACTGGTGTTCCCTCAGATGATGCTGCCAATGATCTTATTTCTTTTGATAATGATAACAACGGACTTATAGAAGGAGGAGTTTTAGCATCAGCCCATTTGAAATAATAATAATGATAAACTTTTTTCACTATGGCACCTGACACCAAATTAAGTTCAGTTAATAAATAATCACCATCTGAATTGTAAGTTTCATTAATATATTCAATTGATAAATTAGAGTTTGGAATATTTAAATAGTCTTGTTTAACTTCTTGAGAAAAGTCAAATTTTTTATTAGTTTTATCAGGCCAATATTGAAAACATTTAACTATACCTGATTCTGTCAATGGAGTCACCATGGCAACTATTATAGTATTTGTATTTTGTTTTTCACTCTCCATATATGCCATTGACCAAAAATGATGTGTCGTATTTTCCAAGGGACCTTGAGCGGCTATATATTTTATTCCATCATTAAACTTAACATATGAAGCATTTATATAGTCAAAATTATTTCTAATTATTTCATTACTGTCAGCTATAGTATCTAATTTAACTCTGGTATGATCCCAAGGAAAGACATTTGCATATCTATTTCTAGGTAAATTTGCCTTTTTCAAAGCAATATTCAAAGTAAACCCTGATGTTGATGGATTCAGAAATGCATTCAGGATTCTTCGTTCAGTGGTCGAGTTTATTTGTAGAAATTTGGCTTTTTGATCTGTTGTGGATAGTTTCAAATATGAAGGTATGGAAGGGGTCGATCCAGACATACTTTTTTTCAATTTTTGAAATTTTTTTTTAGTAAAACTCGATGCTAGTGAAATTGTGACAGCCAAAGTAGATACTTATTTGAAACCTGAGCGAATGGAATTCAATTGTACCTGTTGGTAGTAATGAAGAAAAGGAGAGATCAAGAAGTCTTCTTAGACTCTTATAAGAATAGCGAATCAGCCGTTAGAAGCGTCAAACTCGAAAATATAAAAATGATGCGAATGATTTATTGACAACCAAATTTCTAAGGAAACTGTACGTTGAAACTAGTGACGTGCTTTGGTGAACCCTTGATTAATTGTCTTGTCATATCATCTATGAAAGAAGGCTGATACCAATTATGTTATACTATCTTCTTTGGAAAAGATAGATTCAAGATCCCGGAACGTAATACACAATTCTCAGCAAAAGAGGTGACTACAGTTGCTAAATAGGCGCCAAAAATAATAAATTGCACTACTATAAATAAAAAATATGTGATATATGTAATATATATGATAATATTCAAACATCTTTAATTTAAACGATTATTTCTTAATATTACTTCTTTTCAATCCTTTAAGGTATTTAAATCAATCGGATCCGATATGGTTATGATTTCATCATAAACAAGTAGAGTTAGGAATTCAGATAAACTTTCACCTCTTATTTCTGGTTTTAAATATTTAGCAGAGATATCAAATTTATTATCAATACTTGAAAATTTCAATTTTAATTTTTCAGTTTCTTCATCAAGAATTCTACTTATAATATCAGGGGTGATTTTTTCTCCTGTATCAGCTAAAGTTACACCATGTTTTACCCATGAATATAATTGTAATCTTGAAACTTCTGCCGTTGCAGCATCTTCCATTAGATAATTGATTGGTACACAACCCAAACCTCTAATCCAAGATTCAATATAGCATAAAGCAATGTATAAATTTTCTCTGATACCATTAGTTGTAATTTTAGCACCTTCAATTTTTGTGTTTGATAAATCGAATTCAGAAACATTTTCTTCGGGTATGATATGAATTTGATTAGGTGTTGGCATATGTTTATTGAAAACATCATTTGCAATTGGAGCCAAGGCAGGATGTGCCACCCAAGTACCATCATAATACATGGTTGCTTCTCTCAATTTATCATTTTGAACTTTATTCATAGCAAAATTATTGGCTTCTTCATTATTTTTGATAGGAATTTGAGCTGCCATACCACCCATTGCGTGAACACCTCTTCTATGACAAATATTGATAAGACGCTCACAATAAGCCTTCATGAATGGGACAGTCATGGTTACTTGACCACGATCAGGTAAGATTTTTGAAGGATCATTCCTTAATCTTTTAATTGTTGAAAAAATGTAATCCCATCTACCACAATTCAAACCTGACGAATGTTGACGTAATTGATAGATGATTTCTTCCATTTGATAAGCAGCAGGTAAAGTTTCAATGAGTACGGTCGCTCTAATCGAACCACGATTAATAGATAAAATATCTTGAGAAACATTAAAAATATCGTTCCATAACTTTGCTTCTAAATGATGTTCCATTTTAGGTAAATAAAAATAGGGACCCAAACCTTTTGATAAAAGTAATTTAGCGTTATGATAAAAATAAAGACCGAAATCAAGTATCGATGCACTAATTGGCTCATCATCGATGGTGATATGTTTATCAACCATATGCCAACCTCTTGGCCTAACAATGATGGTTGGTATATGTCTACCTTGAGACTTATCAACTTTATAAGATTTACCATTAGATTCACTAGTGAAATCAATTTGATCTCTTATAGCATCATATAAATTAACTTGACCATTCAAAACATTTTGCCAAGTTGGAGAAGCACTATCTTCGAAATCAGTCATATAAGTTTTAACAGGAGTATTAAGAGCGTTAACAATCATTTTCCTTTCAGGAGGACCAGTAATTTCCGTTCTTCTATCGGCAAGTCCAGTTCCAGGTATTGGACCTTGCCAAATTGGATCTTGTTTGATTTTGACTGATAAATCATCTTTCAAAAATTCAAGTGAATTACCATCATCAAGATATTTTTGAACTAATTGACGATTTTGCAACAATTGTTTTCTTGTTTTATTGAAAGTACGATGTAATAATACCACGAATGATAAAGCTGATTTAGTTAAGATGTCTGCTTGACTAGTTGATGAGTTTGGCAAATATTCTGAAGTTGATGAAATTGGGGCAAGAATTTTAACTCCATCAAGTGATGAATGAATTGCAGACATAATAAATGATGTTTGAAATATTTATGCAATCACGATTATAACAAAAACGTTGTATCTTATTTGACTATAGTTCAAAAAAATTGTAATTGACTTGGAGAATTGAGATGGGAGGAGGGGGATTAAAGCGGGACTTTATATATGTCTATCAAATACATCTACGTAAACACTGCATGAACCATTTAGACAACAGTCAATATATGACTCTGAAATCAGAAGTCAACAAATACACTTCCTGGATACCGAGTAGCACAGATTCATGGATAATCGGAGTACACAGAGAGAATACATACACAGGCAGAATACTTGGACAGACAGATAGAGACATGTAAAACCAGAGTCATATCTTATTATCCGTTGCGCTGCCGGAGTTTACTGTTTTTTTTTTTACTTTATTTTATTTTTCCTTATCGAAAGCGATTCAACACACTCCGAGAGATCTTGAGTTTGTGTACCGGAGAAACCCACACTGGCCTAGCTCGATGGAAGGCATACCTTCCCTATGGTACGGAGTGATGCTGCTATACCATCAAGAAGACTCACCATGATACATCTTGAAAACACAGTCTGGTTAAGGTTATACGCGTTCCAAACTACGCTTTGTTTGACAGGTGAATTAAACACCGGGGAATCTCTGGTGCAACAAACCTAACGCCAGAAAAATCCCTTTCCATTTCCCCGAACTAGAAAATATGACATCAAGGTATGATGGTAAGATGATTAGATCCAGAGTATCCATGGAACAACCATACAAATGATATCGAATGACTAATCACTCAATCGTAGATATCCACTATATGCTATCAAAGCAAATGATGTAATTAATCGTTATTTATGGGGGAAGAAAAGTATGTCTATCAACGATGTCGTAATCAATTTTGAGTGTGCTTATATAATCACGACGTCGGTACAAATATTTATCAACTTTTGAATATTCATTGAATCGTCAGCTATATAAACTAAAATACTGTAAAAAGTCACTTTACGTCGCTTGCTGAAAACGAAATATTGCCAATACCTATCTTTTCTTGAATTGTAAATTTATTCTATAGTTGTTTCACTTTTGTTGCATCTCTAAATTTCTTTCAATACACCATCTTCTAATCTTTGAGACACTACTTGATCATCATCAGTTAAAACACCTGCTGTTTTCAAAACCTCAGCCGTCTTTCTAACAACATTTTCCCAATCAATTGGTTTATTTCCAATATCTGCATTGAACTTAACCGTTTTTAACCATTCTTTTGCATCTTCACTAGTATAATCTAAATTAGTTGATATGTATTGCGCTGCTTCTTCTGGATGCGATTGAAAATATTCAATCCCTTCATGAATACTACTAATGAAATTTTTAATGTCTTGTGTATGTTCATTCTTGAAATCTTTACGACTTGTAATTACCCAACTTGGCCATGGTGTATAAATTTCACCAATTTTTTTGATTTCTTTATTATCGTAATATTTTTTAGATGTAAAATGTTCCCACATGAATGCATCACTATTTTGTTCATCATTTTCACTAATTAAATTAACTGAATCACGTAAATTTTTAAAATTTGAACAGATTGAAAATTTCTTGAAAAATGGTAATTCAAATCCCAAGTTCAATCCTAATACAAAACTCATTATATATGATCCCGATCCAATTCTACTAATTCCAATAGTTTTATTTTGTAAATCTTGTGCTTTGGTTATATCTTCACGATTATATCCGGTACTAATTGCCCAACATAATGGCGATTCAACATAAGTATCTAATACATTATATGCATCATTCCCCTTAGCAACATCAGCAATAAATCCTTCAGTTAACCCAATGGCAATATCAACCTCATTTTCATTAAGTAATTTAATTAATCTACCTGTACCTTCAGGAACTGGAATGAATTCAATTTTTAAATTATGTTTGGCATAATACCCTTGTTGTTCTGCAAAGAAAAGTGGAGTTGAAAAATGTTCAGGTATATATGCTACTCTTATACTTGTCATTGTGATATAGATTTCTGTTCAACTATAAATGAATGTCGTTAAATTATGATTATAATGGGATTCACCGTTATATTCGATACAGTCGTATTTTATTTCAAAAATGCGCTCACTCCATTTAAGATTTATTATTTATTAACAAAAACTAGACAACACAGAAAATAGAAAAATGAATTGAAAAGCAAATGATTTATCTTTATAATTGAATTGAGAAATAACAGTATAAACAACAAAGTTGAAATACTAATAATAATATTAGTTATTATATAATCGTAGATAAAATTGTAATGATAATAATTGCTGGTGACGTTACAATGAAGTGAAAAATGAATATGAGAGAATATAAAAAATTTGATCTATTGATCAAGAAACACCAAAATTTGATTCTATGAATACATGATCCTTGAATGCAAAGTCATAAGTTCAATCGAAACAAACAATATATAAAGCCAAACAAAATGAAAGAAAAGGTAAGAAAGGAAAAGAAAACAAGACAAAACAGATTAAATTAGAACGAGGAAAGGAAAAAGAAAAAGAAAATCAAAAGATTGATATAATATTAAATCAATTTGAAGATTATAATATTATGACATATTAACAAGCACAATCTGAAGATCCATTTGATGAATGATTGTTATCTGAACTTAAATCAATTCTACCACCTTCATTTGAAGGTTGATTTGTATTTGTTAGTTCATTAGTCAAATCAGGTATCTTACTACCAATACCTATGAAAACATCATTAACATTATGTGAAGTTTTAGCACTAGTTTCGAAAAAAAGAAGTCCTTCTTCATCAGCTAAATTTTGACCATCTTCAATGCTAACTTTTCTTAAACTGTCATCATTTTCATCGTCATTTTCAACCAAATCAAATTTATTTCCTACCAATGCAATTGTTATATCTTTTGAAGCTTGTTCGTGTAACTCTTTAACCCAATGTCTGGCTTTAATGAAAGAGGCAGGTTTGGTGATGTCATAAACAACTAAAGCAGCTTGAGCATTTCTATAATACATAGGGGCTAAACTTGCAAATCTTTCTTGACCGGCAGTATCCCATATTTCATACTTTATGGTTCTTTCACCAATTTTACATTTTTGAGTTAAAAATGCAGCTCCTATGGTTGGTTCTTTATTTTCTTGAAAATCATTTGATACAAATCTGAGTACTAAGGATGATTTACCAACTGCTGCTTCACCTAATAGAACTAATTTAACAGAAGTTGCAGGATTGGGGAAACTCATATTATTATTTCTTTGTTATATTATATTAGATGATGTTATATTTTATTGTGAATCTTACTATATCTTATTTATGCCAATGTTTATGCGATGATTGAAATTGCATAGATTCAATCGTTGTATATATACCTGTCTTTATATATATATGTTAATAATTGATATGCTTGTCTTTTATTTAGGTATGCTTTCTAAATCATTTGCCGTTTTACTCCTTTAATTTGACTTTCAAAATGATCATGTTTTGAAAAGTGCACGACTGAATGCTAAAATAACTTCCGTACATCACGTATAACGGATATAGCTAATTACATGCTTGTTGAAAAGGATGAAATTAATTTATACAATTAAATATATAATTACATGACTGATACCTATAAGTGATATAATGACGGAATGATAATGTTACATAGTGATTGCAAGTTTTTTTTTTGAGGTTTCCTTGCTGTAAATCTTACAATTTTCTGGCTACCCAATATTCACATTTATAAACGAATTCACCTAATGCTCTAACATCTCCACTATAGGTAGTTTCAATATTACTTTCTCTTTTTTCGAATTTAAATCCAATTTTAGTGATCAATTCTATTAAGTCATCTCGAGATAATTCTAACCCTTTCATAATATTGGGTATGGTTTTAACGGGTCCATCTTTACTTAATTGCTTTGATATATAATGTGTACTTGTATAATCTTCAAAATGCCATAACAATGGACCAAAATTAATCCAAACTCCACCTGGTTTCAAACAATAGTGGATTGTTCTTAAATAATCGATTATATTTGATGCAGTATCGATGAAAAAACAAGTTGTTAAAACATCAAAATTTTCTTTATTTTCACTTCTAAATTCGGATGCAACTGGATCATTTGAATAAGTATTTGATATTGATAAATTTGGTGGTCCATACAAATCAACAAATGATCCTGCAGTCATTGACATTAATTCATCATAAGGTATATTTGGATTTTTTTCAATTAATTCATGAATTGAAAGTGGATTCAAGTCAGGTATTGTAATAGGTCTAATTTGATTTAGCCTTTTTATGACATGTGAAGATTTGTGCAAGAATGGGAAAATAGAATAGTGATTAGAAAATTTGCAATGATTCAAAATAAAATTTGACGTTAATAACATATGATAACTAAATTCATTTCCTTGTGTCCAAAACCCATTTCTGACTAGATCAATTACCAATCTACCTAATCCACATCCAGGTACTAAAATTTTCACATTTTGACGATCTTCTAAATTTGGATACATTTGTAGAATTTCATTAATTATTCTAGTATAACTTTGTTCTCTTTCTAATTCACCGTCTGTACTCCATTCTCTTGACAATTGTAATAACGTTGATCGAACTTTATCATAATCTGAAGCTTCAGCCGGAGACCATTCGTTATAGTCTGAAGTAACACCCCAATCTAATGAGATGCTAGTGGCTAATGTACGACAAAATTGTTCATTAATTCCGATACACATTTCAATGTCATCTATATGTTTTCCGTACCATGGTACTAATTCTTTTTCTTCTTCACTTAACGTGGAATACTTAAGTCTTCTAGGTTTAATTAAATCTTCATATTCCCATTTGTGATAGTTATAAAATGCGGATAACGTCGTTGTTAGTGCTTTATACTCTTCAGCATCTACTTCACTTGACATTATGTCTCAAAAAAAAAAAATTAAAGTCGAAAATAAAATCGGAGATATATATATATGTTATCGATTGTAATTAGTTTCAATTATGTAAAAGCTTCAAAAACAATTTGACTCGGGAGTGAATTTCGTATAATTATAAGGATTAATGAGTTGTCGATTCATTATAAAGTAGTAAGAACATGTGATATAAATGAATTTGAATATATTTTAGAATCATTTTAGACAAAAATTCCCTTTTTGAATTTTTTTTTTTTTTTCTTTTTATCCGCATTTGATGATTAATATAGAAAATTTCGCAACAATCTACTCCATTGAGTTTCTCTCATCCATTTACACAAATTCAATTTCGTAATATTAATAGATATAAATATTGTAATTATAAGTCTATCTATGTGATTATGGATATATATGTATAGTTGATGTGCTTATGAAAATCACTTTACTCATGGTAATACTGGTTTTGCGTCATTTTCAAGTAATCCTCGTTCAGTTAATGTTAATAAATCAACATAATCCGAATCATCTTCAATATTTGATCCAAGATTATGCAGTTTCTTCAGATTATAATCGTGATCGCTCTCAATTACAAGCTCAAGATCATTATCTGGCAATACATTATTAAGCTTGCCATATTTGGGGAAATGCTCAGGTTTGATTAACGTATCACTAAATGATAAAATAGGAGTTTCTACCAATCCAATTTTTTGATTAAAGTCATGTCTCACCTGATAAACATTCTTGATTGAATTTCTCCAATCTTTAATATTTGTTATAGGAAATAAATCTTTTGTTGTTTTCTCGTAAACGATAGTTTGATACAATAATGTTAATCTCGCTTCAAAAAACGTCAATAATCTGATGAGATAACTTGATAAAATTTTCAATTGAATTTTGATTGACTCATAAATTGATGATGGCAAGCACAAATTTGAAGGATTTTCAATTTCAAAATTAAAGATATTAAAATCATTATAATTACAAAAAACATCCAACATTAAAGGACTATCAAAATCTCTCAAAAAGAAATATTTGACTTGAGGAGCAACTGCAAAAATTGCCTTTTTAAAAGTTTTATAGAATAGGTACAACAACTTTTCCAATGGATCAGATTTTGAGTTAATGATTGTCAATTTAGAAGGTTGTAATCTAACCCATCTATGAGCCATTGTGAATAAAGTTTGTTGTTGAATTTCCAAATTCGATAAGTTGTTTGTGATTAATGGAATATAAGTATTAATGGTGTCATTACTGAAACTCATCAAAGCATTGAACATATTTTCAACAAATTTCAAAGTTTCATTTGAATTAGGATTATTACTTGAACTTTCAATTTGTAATTTAATCATTTTAATTATATTACCATAATTGATTAACATGGAATTGAATTCTTTCAAAAATTGAGGATTATAACCAGGAAGATAAATTGATCTACTAACATTTGTCATAAGGGTCAAATGAATTGGAATTAAAGTAGGAGGTTTAACTTTATTTTTAATGGCTTGATTTAAAGTATATGATAAAGTACCAAATAAACCATCTCTAAAACAATTTGTTGAATTAAGAGTTGCTTCAGGGTCATAAATTGACATTAACGATAAAATATAACTCACTTGTGCACATAATGCGGGATCATCATTATTATTTAATAAATTTCTCAAACCTTTGATTACAATTGCATAATGTTTGATTGAATAAACAATCAAAATGTTTTTTGACCTTGTTTTATTGAATAAATCTCCAAAACTTTCATGGGTTATATTTAAAACATTTGAAATAAGATAATTTGTTGTTAAATTGATTAAACAACTAAACATTGTACTGGAAAAATAAGACTTATAAATAAATGAGTTTAACCATAAAGTATATAATTCTCTAATTTCACTTAATTTTGCTTTACCCATTGCAATTCTGGGCGTTAGTGGTAATAAATAATCCAATAATGCAATTGCATAATTGATTTCAATTTTGAAGAGCTTGTTGAATTTTGCTGGTTGTATTATTGCTCCTGGTAACGCTTTGTTCGGGTGCATTGGTGATGATGGAATTATATCTGATTTATTTGAATTCAGATTATTATTTAAATTTGAATTATTGTTAGCATTATTTAAATTATACAAATTCGAATCATTTGATAGTGGTAGTGAATTTAATGAGTTTTGATTATGATTATGATTATGATTATGATGATGGTGATTTTGATTTTGACTTTGACTTTGACTTTGACTTTGACCTTGAGTCTGTATTTGACTTTGACTTTGATTTTGACTTTGATCATGTATTTGATGTTGACTATTTGGATATTCATTTGATTGGTTTCGTTGATTTGTAAAATAATATGAATTATCAACGTCAATATAATTTTCATGTTTATATTGATCATTAATCACTTGAGATGATTCCCAACCTGTTGGATTATTAAAAACATCTCTTGATTTATGAAAAATTTCTGATTACGGTGAACTTATTATGTTGTTATTATGATTATTGATGCTATGGTTTTGGAAGACATTTCGATTGACGTTTTCATTACTATTAATATTGTCTTCATTATGATTGATTGAATAAACGGGGTAAAAAATTTGACCATCACTATTTGTTGGTAATATATTATGAAAATCCTGAGTGATTGAATTATGAAAGTTTAAAACATCATTTACTCCAACGTGTTTCTTTTGATGTACTTCATTCGATTGAGTATTGTCAGTAGGTTGATGGGAATGTTGATCAATTGAATCATTGTGTAAGTTCTGTTGATCTACTGAATCATTATTTAGGCTTTGATGAGTTATAGTATTATTCGATAAATTTTGATGATCTACTGAATCATTTTGTAAATTTTGATGATTAAATTGGTTCGTGATTGATTTATGATCACTCGAAGAAGAATTTGGAGACGGACTATTATTAGAGGCATTATTGATTGAAATAAAAGATGATGGTGAAACACCAGAATGTGAAGAATGAGTAAATAAATTTGGTTTTTTTTTGGATAATGATTGTTGTTGAGATGACGTTGATGTATTTGATAAGGAAACTTTATCACTTGATAAAGATAATTTTGAGATTGGTCTTATAGTTCTAAATTCGATTTCGTCTGATTCTCTTGATTTGTTAAGTTCATCAATTTGGTCAGGAGTATAATCTAAGTAACCACATCTGACTTTATGTTTAACACAGTTCAAGCAAGCTGGGAAGTCCTCTGAACATTTAACTCTTCTTTTCTTACAATTGGGACAACCATTTTTTGAATTTTTATGTTTCCTACGTCTTGGACCTTTTTCTTTATCAAAGTAAAAATTACCATTTGCACTATTTAAAACTGATGCTTGTGATGAAGATGTAGACGATGCTAAGGTTGCAGCAGTGGATATCGATCCGGCAGTTGATGATGATGAAACTGACGTTGTGGTTGACAGACTATATGTTCTAGTCGATGAGTCACCAGATGGTTTAGATATTGAAGTGGAGTTAGAAGTTGATTGAGGTATCGAATCGCTCCTGTCGATATTAGTATTATTCTCATCTATATAAATATCATTACTTTCTTCAATATCATTATCATGATCAATGTGATTACCGTCAAGGTTCATGATAATTTGGGTTTATTGTGAAGGAATTGGATTTGACTAGTTCAAACAGTGATTTTATTCTTTCTTATATGTTGGGTACTAAGTAAATATATTGGGGACTAAATAAATTTATTGACAAAGTGAAATTAAATGGGTTGTAATTAATTGAACACAACAATGATACACCTGTAATTGAAAACGAATTAAATGAATGAAAGTAAAGAACGAATGATATTTTCCATTAATAAAATATAAAGGACGTTTTTTCAGATCCTCTGGTCATATATATCAAAATGCAAATAAAAATAAAAAAATCAAAAATTAATTTATTTTGAAAATAATAAAATAAAAAAAAAAAAAAAAAAAAATTAATTTAAAAATTCATTCAACAAAAAAATAATTTTGGTGATCTACAATCGAATAACCAGAAGCGTTCTTTGAAACAATAACTTTAAAAATAATTTTATAAATAATGTTAGTGTTGTGCCAAACAACTACATAAAAATATAATCTGAAGCATGAATAGTGACAGTTGATTGTCTCCTTGTTTTCCTGATTTCCTGCCGTTTTTATTTTTATGTTTATTTTTTATTTTTTAGTCTTCACTTTTAATTAGTTCACATTATAAGAAAAAGATACAAGAGACAAGAAAGATAAAACTATAAATATAATCCTTGAGTCTCGAATAAATACGGGGTTTGTGATGGGGCGAAGGGAGCAACCAGTAGAATGAAAGCAAATATAGAAGGAGAAACAGAGAGGTACATTGTGATAATAGAATAAATTCTCAATAATATCAACGAATGGGAATAAAATGGTAAGGATAACCCATAATTAACTGGTGGAAAAGAAGATTACAATAAGCGATTGCAATCGTTTAATTTAGATACTTTATTATTGTTATATCAGGTATGAAACCACTACAACTAGTGTATAGTATGAGCATTATAAATATACCAATTGAGAATGGGTCAAGATTTCACTATTCTTTTTGTGATTGTGCAAGTTTCCTTAAGCAGTATAAATCGTGCCAGAATTAACTACCAGAATGGAGATTCACTTAACCACCATACATCTAGCCTTATACAGATGTACAATCACAGTGTGATTCATACAGCGACTTAAACTTTAAACTAGATCTACGGACATAATTCAGTTCATGGGACATAATTCATGGGACATAATGCAGTAGGTGGGACATATCTCAAAATATATGCTTCATGTGACAGACACACACGATTTAGCAACAACATGGTTTTGACAATCATATTTTGATTCCGGTGATCATATCTTGATCGTGGGTTAGCGAGGAGGGGCGGAATAAGCTACAACTTGATGATGACTTTATAGGGATAACTCGATAACTTTGTAGGGATAGCTCGATAACTCTATGAGAAACTTACTCATACCCCCATTTCAAGTAAGACAGAGGATAATAGAGTGGCTCTAGTTTTAGTTTCATATGACTTCTTTGTTGTTCAATGTTCTTAGTCTAATTATGGTAAAAGTATTGTTATCAAATTGACCCTGTTCTTTGCAGTGTATAAAACACCCCTATAATTTGATGTTCCCCCATTTACGTACTTTATTACATCAGTGTACTTACATATTGTTTGTCACTTTTTCGTTTTCTTTCTTTTGTCTTTTGCTGTTCTTTTCTTTCTGTATTACATCAATAACGTCAAATAGGATGCATCTTAATCACCTAACTCCATTCACTATCTGTGTCGTTGAAGTATACCCATAATTTGAGTGAATCCTTACTTTTATTTTATGGTTTCCGGTCACATTCTGGGGTGCCATTTCCGGCCCTTTTCGGTCCGGATAACAAAAAAAAAAAAAAAAAAAAAAAATCCGAACAATAAATAAATAAATAAATAAAAAATTCAAATAAATAAAAATAAATAGATAAATAAATAAAAATAAATAGATAAATAAATAAATAAACCGTCAAAATCGACTCTCAATCTTATCTACCCTCGGAAATCCCTGAAAGTTTACTGGCGTATTTGCAGTAAAACTCTAGCTATAATACTAATAAACACTAAGACGTATGCAAAATTAATCGACCCGAACATGGAAGTGTGTAGTATTTTCACATTCGTTTCATGATAATTTGAACAGACTTTTAAGATACCGATGTTAACACCGGTGATTTCTGAAATGTACTTCATTCTAAAAACCTGCATCAATTTGATTGTCTACATTAATCGATATAATTACACTCGAGCCAAAATTTCTATATATTGAGATATCATAAAATTTTTAATGCGTCAGCTTGAATCGAAAGAAAAGAAATGCAAAGAAAAAATGTGGTTAAACTGTCTAAAAATGTTCAAATCAAATAAGTGTATTCCCACCAAGCATAAAGTATTTATAATTTAGATCATCATAAAAGTTGCACTCATCAAAATCAGTGTCGTCATTATCATCACTTTCATTGTCGCCGTCATTACTAACTTCAAATCGATGTAAATACTCATGTCTGTCTCTATGAAAATGCATGATGGCTATTTTATCAAACTCATCTAATTCTTGTCGCTCGTGTAGAAAGTTCATAGGTGATCTTAATGAAAACACCGGACATTTATCATGTGCATTTAACCCACTGATAGGATTCAACGTTGGTGAATCATCAACCCTATGAGTTAAACCCGTAGTTAAAAGTCTAACATAATCTCCTGATAACATTTCTGACATTGGTTTTGAAAATTGTGGATCGGCAAAGATATCATATGGATCTTTTATTAGATTATATTCATGGTAATAATATCCTCCTGGTGATGATGATGGGTGAATGTTTCTTGTACTTGATGATTTACTTGTTGTATTGGATGATATACTTTGATTTTCAAATTCTTCATTATATGGACTTATACTTGTTGATCTATCATCTCTAGAATAAAATTCAACTTTTCTTGTTAAATCTTCTTTGAACAGTGTTTTGGCCTGTTTTTTACCTGTTGTATTACCCATATGATGTGATAATACTGGATCATTTTGAAATGGTAAATCATTTATATTTCTTTTTGCTTCTTTATGTGAATCTTCACTTTTCAAATATAGATAATGATCAAGATTATAATCATATAATCTTAATTTTTCAATATTAGATAGTTTTTCCATAAGGAAATCATTATTGTGATCAAACTTAACTGCTGATGGTAAATGACAATAATGAACATAATCAATTCTTGTATTTTTAAATGAATAAATCATGACTTCATTGATTTGCTTTGCAATAAGTGATGGTGAAAGTTCATTACTTCTTGATGCGAATTTTTGTTCTCCGAAATAAGTTGATAATTTATTAAATCTTCTTTGAAAAAATGTCGATATTCTGATACAATAATCTAGAATATTTTTTAGTTCATTGGTTTGATTACCTCCTAATATGTATTTATTTGTGACTTGATAATTTGGGTTAAACCATAATGTAAGTCCTCCTTTAAATCCTTGGAAGAATAAATATGGTAAATTTGGTAATATATTATCTAGAAATCTTGCTAATGCATCAAATAAATACATTAAAACCAATTCAAATTGATCTTTTAGATAATTGATCATTGATACTTTTGGTGGTACTATTAATAAATACCGACGTAGGATTTTATATAGTAATGACGGATTATTTCTTATTGTTTCGATAGAATTATTCTCAAATAAATTTATAATGAATTTGGTATAATCAACTAAATTATTACAATGAAAATTTAATTGAAATATGAATTGATTATCACTTATTACAGCTTGACATTGATCTAATTGTTTTCTATAATCATTCAAATATTCGAAATATTCATAGATTGCATTGGGTGCATAACTTGGTATATATAAACTTTTCGAAGATTTAATGAGAAATTTGATTGACCATGATATCGTTTTGTCATTTCTTGAAACACTATCATTAAATATACCCGCTGTTCCTTTAGAGAATGCAATTGAATGATGATAATCTTTATATTCATAAACTGATATTTTATTCAAATATGATGAAACAAAAATGGCGATGGAAACATTATAATTTGGTTTTAAAATTATTTTTCTTAATTTTGAAATTGCAATACCATAATATCTACTAGATATTGCGAGTAATCCGTTTCTTAATTTATGGATTTCCTTAGTTGATTCATAACTGAAATTTTTGAAAGACTTTATTGCATTACATCTAAGATAAAATGATGATAATGACATAGTTGTATAAAACATTCCGATCAGTTCATCATTTTCATACTTCAAATTCATTGTATTTAATAAATTCATTTCGATCCTATCTAATGAGGAGTTTTCCTCATTTATGGTTTGTTTTATATGCTTCAACTTAGGAAATTTAAATACTGCCCTATACGCACTTGATAGAGGTAATTCATTACTTTGTTCTTCTTCGAATATTGGGAAAACTTCATCATTTGATTGATTAAATTTATTAACTTCACATCTATTAAATTCAAGAAAATCGTTTTTCAATTGTTGTGACATAGCAGTTAAACCACTCTCCGATATTCTATAGCTACTATGATTTTTGATAATACGAGAAAGCAATGGTGTTCTTATATTGTTATCAAGAGTCGATGAGGTTATATTGTTAACGTCAAATATCGGTTGAGTTGGATGTTGACCAGAAGCAAAATTAATCTCTAGGTCTGTATTGTATTGTAGGCGATTATTTGATTTCAAATCAGTCGTTGTTAATGTAGATAATGAAATATTATCTGGTTTATCATACCCATTTAAAATATGAAACGGTATCTGAGTGTTAGTATCGGGCAGGGTGTTATTTTGACTTGATATTGGTGTATGTTGTCTTTGTTGAAGTTCCGGTTGGTAGTGATATTGAAAGCGATGATTGTTCTCTTGTTCTAGGGATGTCGACTCTGTAGACAGTCGATTGATATTGCTCGACTTTAATTCGTGGTGAGTCCTGAAATTGGTTTTGTTATTAGTATTGGTACCCACGTTAGGTGTTAAGTCGTTTTGTAGGTTTAGCATATAATTTTCGCTATTGCGCGCTTCATTATTTTTAGTCATCTTTTGGTTATTGTTCCACATAGCTTCATGGGACACACTACAACGGGACAATTTGTACTGGAATATACACAAGTTGAGACTATTGTTAGCTACGGTGAATATGTTTATATATAAGTGTTAGTCCTGCTCAAGGTTCTGCAACCTTCGGATCCCAAGAGACGGGTATACATGAAACTCGGTCAAAAAACATTCCAATAATCAAATGAACATGCTCGCGGAATCCACTTACTGACCGACCTGCCAATTTGTCGATATAAATGAGGTTGCCAGATCGAATGATTCGCGTTGCTTATAAATACCATTGATAGTCTTTGTCATGGTGAGTGGCAGTTGTTGTGAAGTGAAAAAGAGAATGGTACGATTGAAACCAGGTGACTTTCGATGAGCCTCAAAATTGAAAACGTTTGAATGGCCCTGCCATGCTTTACATTGGTATACTAAATCACGAAGTGTACGAAGTTCTTTGATTGAAATTCTCAGAGCCGACAGTATTCGATCAATGGAATTGAATGTACATTTGAGCATATATATATATATATATATATAATAAATTCAATTATATCCGGGTGTTTCCATAACAAAGAAAAAGCTACCATAGCTTTCACTTCAACGATTTATTCGTGTTGCCCTAAAACATCAAGTGTTACACCTTTGTCTTGAAATGGGTGACCTTTAGAGCTTTAAACTAGCGTAGCAACAATCATTGAAGAACTGAAGATGATTCGCATTCAATGCAAGATGGGTTATGTGAATAAAACGTTTCTATTGAATCGTACATACTATTGTCTTTATAATCCTCCGGTTTACATCTCTTTTTCCGTCGAGACTATCCATTTTCATAGACTTATAGCGATACAACATTTTGTAAGTAGGTGATCATTGTAATCAGATTTTGAGAAACTTACACTGGAAACATGCGCTAATTTTTTGGTTATCACCAAACCACTTAGTCACAATAAGTAAAAAATTGGTATACTAAGTCTCATTGATGTCATATATTGTATTTATTGATAAAGCAAGTAAATTGACCTAACAATCAGTGTACTTACAAGACTGCGGGATTACTTCTAATATCAACACTTTTCTTTATTTCTTTTCTACTCATCTCAAAGCTGTGACACCTTGACCTAATTGCATCAAGTGAGGTCTTATTGTTGTCCCAAACTACTTTTTGTTTATCAAATAATTCCGATAATAATTTTTTTGGATTAAAGTCTTGATAGAATAACCCAAAATTATAATCGAAATTGAAATTCAATTCGTTCTGCGATTTCTTGCATTCTAAAAACTCATCGTTTATTACTCTCTTGTAATCAGCATCATAATTGAATTCATTGAATTGAGGATAATTTTCAAATCCTACTATGTCAGTCTCGAAATTGTTCACAAATTTTTCACTTACTGGTAACTTTGATGGTAAGACTTGGAGAAGATCAGAATACTTATCAGTTTCATCTTGAACTAAATTTGGATCTATCGACTTCAAAAATTGTTCTTCCATTACTGACGTGGTTGATAAATAATATGAATAAAATAATGTTCTGTTATCGAAAAAATTTATTATTTTCATCAAATTTTGTGATATTTTTGTTAAAAGGTTTGATTGATAAAATTCGTCTAAATTGTTATCAGGACCATGACTTTTGAATTGATTGAATTGATATATTTTTGAGTCAAAATCTATTTTGGGACAAAACACATGACATGTATCAACGAACATAATTGTCCTAATTGGCGATATTATGTGAACCAATGATTTACCAATAGCCAAATGAAATAAATAAAATGTTTTTTTCAAAGGACATGCATGTGATCCCATTGATATAGCGTCACTTGGAAAAATGGTGAACCAATGTCTTAATAATTCAAAGATTAGGGAAATTGATACAAATTTAATTGAGGACGCTTCATTTCCATCAAAATTCATACCGAATTTGGTTTTATAAAAGTTATTGATTTCTTTGATATTATGGTAATAATCAGTAATTAATTTGAGTAAAAAGTTCTCTAATTCTTTCAAATCATGCTGAAATAACTTGTTGTTTATAAATTGTTGATTTTTTTGATTGACATCATCTGTAAAAAAGAACTCATTATTTGACTTTTTATTTTCCTCATTCATATAAATTGCTTCACATAATGCTTTGAATCTTTTGAAATGATCATAAATTTCATAAATGACATTGAAGTGATAATCAGGTATAATCGAAGACAATGAATGGCAATTGAATATATTTAACGAAACTAAAATAGTTGGTGTTATATCCTCTACTCTTTCGGCTTCATTTATTATTTTACTAAAAAGCAATGCAGTACCATTAAACATTAGACTGAGTGTATCTATACTTCCATGAACTTGTAGTAAAACAGACCATGCTGAAAACATTGAAATTTTGGTTGGGTATTCAATGTGATATGAGCTTATTGACTCTCTCAAATCTTTGATCAAACTACCATAGTATGTATATGCTTTCTTCGTTAAGGTAGTTAAAGCTTCAGCATTGAAGATAGGCAAGTCGCCTCTATAATCTAGTCGTGGTGTATTAATATTATTGGTACCTATTATTGAATCAGGTGAGCTTGCAGCTGAGCTATTGGAGATTGATGATGAATTTGACGAGTTTGGTGAATTCGAGTTCAATGATATAATAGGACTTGAGCCATATATAATTTTATTTACCACATCACCATCAACTATAACATTTGCAACATTCAATAAAAAATTTAATGATCTATCCATGAAAAATGAAAAATAAACATTCAAGACGGTTGATTGATTATAAACTGTGACCCAAAATTTATGACTTGATTTCGCATCCCAGACAGGCTCAAAATCATAACCATACTCTCTATTATTCAAATCTTTTATATGTGATTTATAATCATTTAAGTATTTTTTCAAGAAAACATTTTTCAAAGAATCTTGTGTTCTCAATTTGGTGAATCTTGATGGTTCATGAATTGCATTTGGCAATGGGTTTAATGTGACATATCTATTATTATTGGTAGTTGTTGTAATATCATTGGCAAACTTATTATTATTAGTGTATTTCGGTGACAGCTCAAATTTTATTGGGGTCGTTATTGATGTAGATGATTGTGAGGTATTGAAAGATGATGGAGATGCGTTTGATAGGTTTGGATTACGAGCTAATAAGGTATCATGTCCATAATTGTTTGGTTCCTGTATGGAAGGTTGAAGTTGATGGTACTGAGGTTGTTGATATTGTGGTTGTGCCTGATCGAATTGTTGTTGATATTGAAGTTGCGGAAAGTTATTACGAGCTTGATCGTCAAGCAAATTGTTTTTTGCTTCACCCATATATGCTTGAAAGTTTTGATATTCTTCAACATTATTATCATCCTTACCAGATTTGAATTTCAAAGGCTGACTTATATCACCACTCAAAATTCCAACAGCTGGTACATCAAATTCATTTGCAAGTTTAAGCAAAGAGTTTCTATAAACAAGGGATCTTAGCGTACCAACATTTGTAAAAGGCTGACTGGTGTGAAAATTTTCCAATATAGATTCCTGCGTATGAGGCTGCAACTTGCTTTCATTGTTAAAATAGAGGTGATTATTGTTGATGTGGTAATCATAGTTGGTATGTTGCACGGAGAACCTTTGATTATAATCAGGCGGTAATGACTTATTTTTTGGATCGTCGATTACTGAATGAAAATCATTCACTTTCGTTTCATTCTTTTGTCTTATCTTATCTAACTTCTCTGCTGGGAAATCAAGGTAGCCACACCTGTATTTCTTCTTGATACAGTTTAAGCAAGAAGGCAACTCCTCGGTACATTTTATTCTTTTTGCTTTACAGTTGGGGCAACCATCCCTGGAGTTCTTATGAGTTCTTCTCGATTTTCTTTCATTCAACACCAGATAAGGATGAAATAGTTGTGAATTATTCGAGCTAGACATTATGAAGGAGAAATTATTTGATTTGAGGTTTTGTAATCAGGCAAGCAAATTTACGAGTAGTGTATGAATGGGTGAGTAAGTAAGGGAAATGCTTTCTACTAAAAATTAAAGTGGAATAGTGAAGCCTGATCCTATTGTTATTGTTGACTATGAGTGAAAGTATTTGGATAAATTGGTTGATTGTTGGTTAGGATGAACGATATATTCCTTTTGAGACTAACAAGTAATAAATGGAAATTGGAAGGAAGTAAAATTAAGCGAATAAAAATATAATAATAATGACAATGGAAATAATAACAAAATGGTATCACGACACGTTACGTCAAAGTCTTATTTGAAATTAATCCGACTAGAGACACTATTACGTCTAATTTGTTTGAAGGATATATGACAAAAAGCAAACGAACTAAGGCTGTTGAAAAATAATGCTATTGACAGACAAGGTATTTATTAGAAACAAGCAAAAGGATGATGAGTGGAAATGACGTTAGGTGAGACTTATTACCATATAATATGATAATACGAAGACAACTCAATATAGTAAATATGTGATACAGCGGCTTATTGTTGCCTTTTTGACATCAGAGCGGAATAAAGGAGACCAACAAATGACTAAGTTGATAAATTAAGTATATGTGGGCCCGGAGTTTTAAATTGAACAGGTCCGGTGTTTGGTTGTAAAGAGTGATTTTTGACTACTGATTTTAAAGAAAAGACGTAGATATACAGATAAAAATATTATACGATATTAATTAGATAATAATGAATAATAAATTATGACAATTTTTTAATGCGGATTTTCTTATGTGGTGTACGGGTGCCTAGGAAGCAACATAAAGTTGCAATAAAAAGAAAAAGAAAATCGGTGGAGAGGGATAAAAGAAATAATACAGAAGTATCGGAAAATATCTTTTTTGGATGAAAAAGTATCCAGGATGGATACCATGAAATAGATATGGTTGGGAAACTACATATGCTGGAAATGTTTTTAGACACAAAGCCTATAATTAAATATTTACGCAATTTTGAAGTATAATATTCACGCTTATAACCTATAATCTAAATCAAACTTTTTCATTTGTTGTAATTCAATTAAGTGCCTCATTGTTGGTCTACCATGGGGACAGTTCCATGGCTTATCAAGATTACTCAAATTTTTAACGATGGATTCCATTTTTTTATTCGTTAGCGATGAACCAATCATTATACTCGTTCGACAAGCTCTACTGGCCAATAATTTTTCCCATTTGCTACACTTGATTTTCTTCGTCGAGCTACTCCCTCTTTCATTGACCAAATGTATTAATTCATGAAAATCACTCATGTCAAATTTAGTATGTTTCAGAATTGGCAATGACAATAATTTGATCCGTTCTCCTGGTTTAACATCTTCACTATCAGAAAATTCAATTTTGAAGCCATTATGTCTGAATATTTCAATATTTTCATAAACGATCATTTCATCGATTATGTTTAGTTCGATAGTTTTAGGTATAATGAGGGATTGTGTATTTTTCTCAAAGTTAATTTTTTCCAAAAATCTTTCGTAGTTGAACTTTTCATCCGATGCATGTTGATCAATGATAAATAAATTATTAGATTCATTCAATGTAACCAAAATAAAGCCAAGATTGAACTGACCAATTATTTTCATATGAAGAAAATCTTCTTTTGATATAGTGTAACTTAGTTTTGCCTCTGATTCTTCTTTCAAAGTAATGTCGTCAACCTGAATTTTGTTTTGAATTTTGTTATACTTTCCTTGATTATTGAAATTCTTTACTTTAATATTTTGCGTATTCACTTGTAGAAAACTACTATAGTTGTAAATGTCTTCACTTATTGGATTTAACACTTCATCTTCAAATATAATATCATCTCTGTGTGTCATAAGCTTTGGTTTTTTTACGGTTCTTTCTTCCGAATGATTGTCTCCGATTGATATGCGTAATTTTGACTTTTTTTCATTTGTATGCTCATGATCACATTGGTGGTTCGTCATTTTTGGCTCAATTTCATTTGAAAATTGTGATAAAACAAGTTTCTTCGGGATTGAGGGCTGGGATTCTTCCTCTTCAACAAATAAACTATCTTGTTGTTCAGCTTCCTCTGAGTTACTTGACACACTTGCTAAATCATCTGGCTCCTGGGGTGAAATTCGGTCTTCGATTTCGCTAGCGTTATCAGCTGATTCGTGCATTTCTTGTATCCCTTTAGTCATTCGCCCTTCATTTTCTTCATATCGTCTTGATTCTTTTTGTTCTTCTCTTTGCTTCTCTTCATTTGCTCTCAAGCTTGTTTCTACTAACTTTTCTTGATCGCGTGTTTGGTCTTGTAATTTGTCTTGTTCGTCCGTCTCCTCCTGATTCACCTCTTCCTCCTCCCCCTCCTCATCATCATCTTCATCTTCTTCTTCTTCTTCCTCTTCTTCTTCTTCTTCTTCTCCTTCTCCTTCTACATATTCTTTACCTTCCTTCTCTTTTTTATTTGAAATTTCGTTTTCTTCAATATCTTTGTCAATTTCGTGCTTGGAATATTGCTGTAAACTCTCTTGAGTAAAAGTATTCCCATCATAGATATATAGTTTAGGTTCACCCTGCTTATCATTTACTTCTTCATATCCCACAGGTGGTTCACTAATAGTGACAGGCTTTTGATCTTTCTCTGCCACTCTTATGCTACCTATATCTTCTTTTTGTCTTTCATTTTCGTTCTTTATTGCCTTTATATTGAGTTTTGATTGTTTTCCAAGAACCGTAATTTTTTCTCCGTCAATACTTAACTCACTATTTTTATTTTTCGGAATTATAGTGCTATGCAGTTGGTAAAATTTGACCAATTCATCTCTTAGTAGTTCATTAATTAAATCCTCGTTATGAACCATGACGATTCTTTTATCTGGTGTGACGTTAACATCTAAGAACCTATAGTTCATTTCAAAATTCATGATGACGACTGGATTTTGAATGTTGTTGAAGGTTTTATAGACTTCGTTGACAGTTTTTAAGAATTTTTTCATTATTATCGGACGTCTATTTATGAAAATAAATTGTCTATCACTTGATGATCTTCCTAAGCCAAATGAAGAATTTGAAATTAGCCCCAGTATTTTCAAATCAAAGGATTCATTCAAATTGTTCGGTTTCAACTTATTCATTTGTACATTGTCGATATTGAAGTCAAACGTGGTCAATCCATATGAGCCATTAGTTCCATAAATACTGATCAAAGTATCGATCATTGTTGACTTGTTACCTCTTGTACCCATTAGCAATGACTTCCTGCCTTGGGCATTAATATTATATATGGTGAATCTGATCTCAGGGTATATTATTAAGTAGTTAATCAAGAAATTTATGGACTTGTTGAACTCTTTCTTTATTGTTTTCTCTAGGTTTTTTCTTCTAACTGGTAAGTTTTGGAAAATCTTACTGACCTTGATACTAGTTCCTTTCAAGCCTCCTACAATTTTCTTTTGTTTGGCAAGTTGACCCATTGAGTCGTATTCTAAGTGATTCGATCTGGGGTAATCTTTCTTGGTACAGGTTGTTATCATTACTTGACCTGCGACCGAACACAATGAACTCATTGCTTCACCTCTGAAGCCAAGTGTTGAAATTCCAATTTCACTTAACTGTTTAAAATTTTCTAATTTCGAAGTATGATGCTTCAAACATATCAGGCTGTGATCTGCAGCATCAATGCCTTCACCATCATCGACAACTTCAATACTTCCAAGTCCAAAATTATTAAAAATTACTTCAATTTTTTTACTATTTGCATCTATACTATTTTCAACCAATTCTTTAACAACTGAAATTAAATCTGTTATAACTTGACCTGATGTTATTCGTTGAACATCATTTATGCCAATATTGGTAATTGTCATAATTAATTTGGAATCTACTCAAGTCGTATATAGTGCAAGTCTTAAATCAAAATATATCAGTCGCGTCTGATTTTTAAATTATCGCAATCAAGCTTTTGATAAGCAACTTATTAAAACGACTTTACACGCTCTAGTATGATATGACATTACCACTAACCCTTGAAAATGTACTATTATCAGTAAAAGAGTTTATTGAAGTATGGATCAATCAAATTATCTATTATAACTCGATTTATTCTCCTGAAATTTTTGATAGATTCAAATCATTTGACTTAATCATATTTAAATCAAGAAACCCGAATTTAAATTTATATATAGAATCATTGGTTAATGACTTCATAAAGATATTGATTAGTGGGGAAGCTACTGGTAATGATACAGGTGTCTCTGGTTTGGATAACGGAAGTGGTATTGGAGCCAGCTATAGTTCAAACAATGATATTAAACATGAAAATGGTGGTAAAGTAAATCAATTGATAGTAATCATATATGATTTGAAAAGTACAAAACGATTACGTCGATACATACTTAATTTCAATCAGTTTATTGGATTATCATCAAAAGTAGCGTCACTCGATTTCTTGAGGAATGATTACAATACTGATGATGCATCAGCTTCTTCAAACATAAATATTCCTCAATTTACATGGGCTGAGATCTATTCACAATTTAAATCTATGTTATACCTTCATAAATTGGAGTTGAATAAATTTCATACATTGCAAAAGAAAGAAGGTATCAATGAAAATAACGAAAACTACTTTTTTAAGATTTTATTAAATGTAGATGATTCAATTGATTTAAGTTTTGGTAAGTCGATTACATCTTCATCTTCTTCAACAAACAATACCAATCCTTCAAATTGGATAAAATTGAATGACATGCCAACATTATCGCCATTGAATACAATTATATCAACGCCACCGCCTAAGGCCAAAAAGGTGAAATTCATACCTATTGGAGAAGTTAGTATAGGGTTCCTTTGTTTTGATCTACATAATGAATATAATTGAATGTTCTATAATACATGAGTTTCCAAATCAAACTTATAAGTGAATAAATAATAACATATTATATATATGAAGCCCCGGATTCAATACTTATATATTTGATTCAAATTGAGGACTTTTCTTTGATAGCCAATGACAGCATCATAAACAGATTAACTTATATACTACTACTGTCTAAATCAAATAGGTTTTTCAAATTCTCGTACATAAAATAACTTATTGACACTGCAGGAGCAACTTTTGCCAAATTTGGAACTAAACCTTTAAATAATCCTGGATATCCCTCTCTGGCTATTGTCTTTTGTAAAACATCAACGAAACCATCATATCTATATGGGTGAGCATATGTTCCTTGAGCTTGTAATCTTGTTCTTAATAAGTTGATTGGATAAACAACAGTTGCACCAAATGTACCAGAGAATGCACCTAATGAAAGAACCATATAATTAGGTAGCTTTATATTTTCCTCGCTTATATTCAGTTTTTTTGATTCTCTTTTTATTAACCAATTTTTTATTGTTGAAAATGTACCTAAGTCTAAAGCAGCGTAAGGGAATATACCACCTGTACCAACAAAAATACCACGATAAAACATTTTTGCACCACCTTCACGGAACATATCCTTGGCTGTTTTTATGAGTAAAGCATTACCTTTAACTGAAGAATCAAGATTAGAACATTGTAATCTGAATTTAAGAGTATCAATTGGATAAACGGCAAATTGGGCAACAACACCACCGACACCACCCGATAAATATGTGGAAGCTTTGGATAATTTTGTTGTATCATCGATTCCTTCAAGTTTAGCTAAAAATCTTTTGGTTGCCTCAAATGAACCGAATTTCATAGCTGATTCAGGAAAAACTTTCAAAACGTTTAAACCATTACCAACATAAAATGCTCTAAACCCGCCTTGTTTCCATAAAGTTCTTGCAGCCTGAATGATCGGACTTCTTATAGTTTTTGGATGTTCAGCGGCCTGTTTAGCAGCAGCTTTTTCAGCAGCAACAACTTTCTTTCTTGCTTCTTCGATAATTTTATGAGAAGCACCATTTGCAATTTGTCTTGCAATTTCCTTCTTAGAATGTAAAACAGTTGAAGATAAATCAGTACGGGCAATTAAAAATATTTTTATTCTATCAAAAGGTGCAGTACAAGTACGTGATACAACACCAGATAAACCACCTGCCAAAAAAAATCCAAAACCGTTCAAAAAATGATTAATCAATGTAACATCACCATCTGAAGATATATCTAATTCTTCGACGATATACGTTAAAACCGTTTTAATTCTTGAGCCATGCAATCTTGGCATTAAAATGAGAAAGTCTCTGAATTCATCATAAGTTATATAACCATCATTTTTATAATCAATTTGTTTAAATATTCTTTCAATATTATCATTAGAGGGACTCAAATTAAGCGATTTTTTTAAATAATGAATGAAATCTGCCTTATTCAATTTACCGTCGTTATCTTGATCAATTTTATTGAAACCTTTCAATATTTGATCATCAGTTGTTGTTAAATATAGTTTGAAATCATTAAAATCAATGATTTTATCTTGATTGGAATCAAAGGAACTGAATATCTTTTCAATTAACTCAGGTTTATCACTTATTGGATGATTCAATTCCTTCAATGCACGCTTGAAATCTTGTATATTGATTTCACCATTATGCTGTATATCCAACTTTTTGAATAGTAATCTATAATCATTTGGAGTGGTTGGTATTCGATCAGCTTCACTAGATGCAATGCTTGTAAAAGATGACTGGCTGTTACCACTTTTGTCGTCCACTTTTGAATATGAATTTGAATCAGTCATTGGATAGTATGATTATGTGGTTTTCAAGGTATGATTAGAATTGAACGAGACAGTAATGAAAATTAAACGATGGATATAAATAGAATTGAACTGAATAATTAAATGTTGTTATACTATGAGCTGGGGATGCAATATTATGATGATGAAAAATCGACTTAAGATATACTTTACTTAAATAGTTTGATTTATACCCTTGGAATATAAAATATTATATTACTATTTACAGATAATGGGGGTACAAAACTCAAAGATGATTCATGAAATAAACGAATTTGCTTATATTGAAAATAAAAAAAGATGTGGATAAATCTCAGATGAAGCTGGGCTAGTTGTTATTCAACAACCAAATGTGTAGTGATGTAAAAGAAGCCTTTTGATGTTCTAATCTACGAAACAAGAAAATAAAGCAGATGTATTCTTCCACAAGCAATTGGATAAAAAAAACTAACAAAGCGAAAAACTAAAAGCCGCGTTCCCATTTGGGGTTTTACTTGATATTTTTGATGTATGGGTGTTTTTTAGTCATGATGTACGGGTGCATGGTTTTTGTTACACGTGACTTTTATCAATTTTGGAGGATGTATGGATCTTTCAATTTCTCACATAAATACACGACTTTCTCAAAACACGCTGTGAAAAAAAAAAATATAATAAAAAAAAATAAAATCAAAAAAAAAAATGTAATGGGTTTTTTGATTCACGTCGAAATCGAAATTTATATAGAAAACAGAAGCAAATACAAAAACATATAATTTAGTCTATAGATTTATCAATAGATCCATCATATCACATATACATAATACATAATACATAAGCTGACCTAAATGTCCGTGCAGATTTTTGGTGACCAGGTTTCCGAAGAAAGAGCTGAAAATGCTCGTATGTCTGCTTTTGTTGGGGCAATTGCCGTTGGAGATTTAGTCAAATCAACTCTAGGTCCAAAAGGTATGGATAAATTGTTACAAAGTTCTACTGATGTTGATTCCAGTATGATCACCAATGATGGTGCAACCATTTTGAAATCAATTCCATTAGATAATCCTGCTGCCAAAGTTCTCGTTAATATTTCTAAAGTTCAAGATGATGAAATTGGTGATGGTACAACATCTGTCACTGTTTTAAGTGCTGAATTATTAAGAGAAGCAGAAAAATTAATTGAAAAAAAAATTCATCCACAAACAATTATTGAAGGTTATAGAATTGCTCGTAATGTTGCTATTGAAGCTTTAGATAAAGTTTCTGTAAATAATGGTGCAAATCCTGAAATTTTCAGAAAAGATTTAGTAAGTATTGCTAAAACAACACTTTCATCAAAAATTTTATCTCAAGATAAAGAGTATTTTTCAAATTTAGCAGTTGACGCTATATTGAGATTAAAAGGTTCAACAAACTTAAATAACATTCAAATTATTAAAAAAGTTGGTGGTAAATTAAATGATTCATTTTTAGATGAAGGTTTTATATTAGAAAAAAAATTTGGTATTAATCAACCAAAAAAAATTCATAATGCTAAAATTTTGATTGCAAATACATCAATGGATACTGATAAAGTCAAAATTTTTGGAGCCAAATTTAAAGTTGATTCAACTTCAAAATTAGCTGAATTAGAAAAAGCAGAAAAATTAAAAATGAAATCAAAAGTTGATAAAATTAAAAAATTTGGAATTAATACATTTATTAATAGACAATTAATTTATGATTATCCAGAACAATTATTTACCGACTCTAAAATAAATTCAATTGAACATGCAGATTTTGATGGAATTGAAAGATTAGCATTAGTTACTGGTGGTGAAGTTGTTTCAACTTTTGATAATCCTGAACAAGTTAAATTAGGTTATTGTGATTTAATTGAAGAAGTTTTAATTGGTGAAGATAATTTTATTAAATTTAGTGGTGTAGCTGCTGGTGAAGCATGTACCATTGTTTTAAGAGGTTCAACTGAACAAGCATTAGATGAAGCTGAAAGATCATTACATGATGCCTTATCAGTTTTATCTCAAACAACAAAAGAAACAAGAACTTGTTTAGGTGGTGGATGTTCAGAAATGATTATGTCAAAAGCAGTTGATCAAAGTGCTGCAAATGTTACAGGTAAAAAATCTTTAGCGATTGAATCATTTGCTAAAGCTTTAAGAACTTTACCAACAATTTTAGCAGATAATGCTGGTTATGATTCAAGTGATTTGGTTTCAAAATTAAGATCTGCAATTTATAATGGTATGACAACTTCTGGTCTTGATTTAAATAAAGGTGTTGTTGCCGATATGAGAGAAAATGGTGTTGTTGAATCTTATAAATTAAAAAGAGCCGTTGTTTCTTCAGCTGCTGAAGCAGCAGAAGTTTTATTAAGGGTTGATAATATAATTCGTGCTAAGCCTCGTACTGCTGATAGAAATCATTAAAGTTTTACAGAAGGATAAATTATCATCTAGTGTTAAATAATCTCTGGGTTTTTATTTTTGCATATACTAAATTTTAATACCTATATATATATGTATATTTTTACTTAATAGATGTTTATTCTATTACATATCAATTATTGTACTTGTAATGTTGGTTCACAATTTAAAAATACAAAGCTTTTGTTTATTAAGTATATTCATCGGCCATTGATAAATTTGATCGCACTCTTAAATTTTACATTTTATTAGTAATTTTGTTTAAATTTAACAAATTTCGATAAAAATGTAGAAAAGACAAGGTAGAGAGTATAAAATTGTCAGATTTTAAACCTTGAACACTTTGATTTCCATTCATCAATATTGCGCTCTTTGAAATCTTGCTTACATTTATACTTAATATCACCTATGCGATACACTTCTTAAATCGATCAACAAATGTACTCAGTATCATCAATGCGATACCGCTCTTAAATTGATCAACAAATGAAATGACATTAATGAATTAAAGTCTCCCTGACGGAGGTTTAATCATGTAAAGCGGTTCCAATACTTTCGAAAAGATTGGCAGCTGAAAATCATAGCGCCTATCTTTAATGCTACCTGAAAAGCTCATTGCTTTTATATTTACAAAAGGCTACTAGTTGTATATTATTTTCGTTCTTTCTTGCAATTGATGTATGTATATTGTAGGTCGACACTGAATATCCTCTAATGTGTGTCAATATGAAAACACAAGAACCAACTTGGATTAAAACTCTTGATCTTCGTCATATGAAATACGAATTAAACGAATAACTACAACTAAAAAAATAATAGTAATGAACAATAAAACTAGATCAATCTTTAGTGTCCAAAATTAGTACTCGATTTTATTTGATAGTCCATACATGAAATATCTGGTTTCTTTAAACTTATTGAAATGTGAAAATTTCAATCAACGATTTAATGTGAATTCCCGATAGTAGATCTAATTCTAGTTTTCGTGTCGTCAATGCAATAAACTGAAAATTGACGAGTGTTTACAAGAGAATAAATTAACCTGCAAATGAACATAGTTTTACGCTATGGTTAAGGTTTTTGGTCGCTCACATACTATTCCATTGGACTTGAATGATCAGATTGATGACTTTCAGTTAGTTGATACAACATATTGCATATTTCAATTAGTATAACCGTAATGTGAAAGCAATGTAGATGGCACAGCTATACTAGTTTCTAATTTTACACTAGTTTCATCTATACTGTGCACCAGTGAGAAATCTTCGAGCCTGTCAAATCAGGACAGGACGCAAGTACATATTAATGATGCATTGAATGAACACAGTATAGACACAGTCTTACCTACACCCAAACCCATACAGATTGATATCATAATGATGCCACTCGAATGGTGTTTGTACACTCTTCACATTGACATGGAAAAACATCAATTGATCTAGTGACCACCAAAACCTATACAGTGGCAAGATTCGCATATGTCCAAATGGTGTAAAGTTCATCACCGACCTGTTCTATATGGATCTGCAAAATCGGTAATGTCAAGAACCAATTAAGTCCACAACACAACTTTTCGAAGCTTGCAAAAAAGTGAGATTCCACGAATGAAGATCTACCCTTCACTTCTGATTCGTTGGCATTAAGCCATGGTGAACAGCTCAATTGTACGGGTTGCATCAGCAAATATTGCCATCTGCCATTGCCCATGGTCATTAGGGGCAATATAACCCACCCTGCTGTGTTCCAAAACTAAAAGGAATGACAATAAGCTATTTTTGTTAACGGGACACGCGAATTTTTGGTGAAAATTCCATATGACGAAATCAGACATTAAACGAAAAATATGAAAACTGACGCACTTTTGTATACACCTTAGTGTGCCATTTTGCAAATGTAACTCAAAAACCCACGGGGTTTGCCCATAATGTACGTGTCTTTGGTAATGGACAACAGACAACATTGATTTGAGTTAAATTGTGGGTGTGTGCTGATATTGTGTGGTACAAAATAAAAATAGTGGCTCATACTTTCCAAAAATCAATAAACAATAAAGGTTGATTTAGAACATTCTCAATTCATCTGAAATTTCACTTGATATATGCGATTGTAATTTACCACCCAATTATTGAATGTGGGTAAATGTATATGAAGTTTAATGAAAAATCCCCTCTCTCCTGATTTTATAATTGATATTTAAACAGCTCAATTTCTTCATAAATTGATTCTAAATTTTTTTTATCTTCTTTCTTCTATATCAAGTTCAATTCATATTAAACTTAATTATATTAAATAAATAACACACATACATACAATTCAAAATGGTTTTCGGTTTCGGTAGTGACAAAAAAGATAGAGATTCAGACTCTAACTCCAACTCTGACTCTTACGGTTCTTCAGGCCGTGGTGGTAATGACTCTTACGGTTCATCAAACTCAGACTCTTATGGTTCATCATCAAGAGACAATGACAATGATTCATATGGTTCATCAAACAAAAAAGATTCATATGGTTCATCATCAAACAAAAAAGATTCATATGGATCATCATCAAAAGACGATGACAATGATTCATATGGATCATCATCCAAAAAAGACAATGATTCTTACGGTTCATCATCTAAAAAAGACAACGATTCTTACGGTTCATCATCAAGAGACAATGACTCCTACGGATCATCCTCAAACAAAAAAGATAACGACTCATATGGTTCATCATCCAAAAAAGATAATGATTCCTACGGTTCATCAAACTCTGATTCATATGGATCGTCAAACTCCGACTCTTATGGATCATCAAACTCTGACTCTTATGGTTCTTCAGGCCGTGGTGGTAACTCTGATTCTTATGGATCATCTAACTCTGATTCTTATGGATCTTCAGGCCGTGGTGGTAATGATGACTCCTACGGATCATCAGGCCGTGACAATGACAGATATTAATCTGTATAACCAATGTCTAGTTCAATTCTAATATATTCTATATAATTGTGTTTATATAAATATTTGGCTACTCTTTTATAACATTATGATGTGAAGATTTACAATACTTTAAAATTTACCGTAGAAAGCAACTAATATATCTTTGATTGTGTGGGGTAAAGAAGCGTAAAAGAAGACTTGGATCGAGTTGGCTGATTTTGCTAATTAGAAAGATATCCTGACTTATAACAAATCAATTGAGTACGAAGATGATGTGGCTCATGTGATTATATACGACTGGATTTTAAGAATATGGTTGTCTCAAGTGGGTTGTTAGTAAGGCAGATCTAAGTTATCGGTAAATCTTATTGTTACGATATTGGTGAGATTCTTTGCAGCACAACGAAAAATATTATACAAAATATAAGTTCAAACTTTTATATTGGTTGAATTGAATATAAAAATAAAATAGCTAAATATTACACATATCGAAGCAATCGACAAGCTATATATAAGTATATATAGATACATTTTGATTCATTCTTTTTTTTGCATACTTACATCTTAAACAAATCAGATCAACAAACTTAAGCCAGCGAAAGCAGCACCAATTAAAACACCTGAACCACTAATGAAACCGGAACCATTTTCAGCAACAATTGAAACAGCGACAGTTGATGAAGAAGAGGAAGAATTGTTTGATTCTTCAGTAATATTAGAGCATGCTATTCTGGTGGTATTATTTAAATGAACAACAACTGATAAATTACCTACAAACGCAGAATTATCTTCACTTAATGAAATATAATCATCAACGTATGAAGTCTCAATTGATTGACCATGAATAGTACCATGCTTACCTGATAAATCACCAACTTCTTTATCTTGAGGTTCAGTATTTGTTTCACTACCATTATATGGATTAAGATGACCCAAAGTTCCAGTACAATTACCATTAGATGGAACCGGTTTTGCATGAACATGATATAAGAATGGACCACCAGATGATGGTAAATTTGATAAATTTACATCAACTTGAACTGATCCATTTTTCGTTGAACTAAATTCAACACTACCGGTAACACTATCATCAAAAGTTGCAATATATTTAGCACCTTCGGGAGAATCAGCTGGTTTTGGTGCCGATGATAGAGCTAATGTTGAAAGGGCTAATGTTTGGATAATATTATTAAATGTAACCATTTTGATATTTTATTACTGTGATTGTGATTATAATGAAAAAGCTACATGGGAAATTGAGATTTATGGATTATACGCTTCCTTTTAAATATTTTATCAAAAGGAGCAGTATACTACAAATTGGCATCAAATTCCGAAAGCGTTGTACGTTACACTCAAATGGGATGTCTTGATTACAACATTGAATACTTCCAATATAGTTATAATGCACATGCATATGCGGTAAATATAAGAAATGCTTTTGGTAGACTTGTAAAATGCACTTATACCAACCATTCTCATGCATCAGCACAGATAGCGTAAGCAAGTAAGTTTCTTTGATTACTTGATCAGGTGTTTAGTTTGAACGTTAGAATGTATAAATAATTCAAAACGAAAGAGAACATACAATTTCAACCAATTATACTGTAATACAACGTGGATTCTGAAAATGTATCATCGGATATGAATTAGAACTCTCTCAAATTATACCTTAAAAAATAAATTCAGTCAAACAATAAGCCGTAATATTATCTAGATAATCGAAAAGTTTGTGAAGTACGAATTTTGTACTCATCATTTCTTTGATATTACCTCCCCACATGCTTCACCCAATACTATCATTGTATAAAAACAATAGCGTCGATTTTTCTTAAGTTCAATTTGTGGAGTCTGCGTCTGGCTTTGAGCTTGAGGTTTTGATCAATCAGCATATTCCGATATTGTCTACTCTTTTAGGTTATAGTCTAAACTAAATCATGAATTGACTATTTTTTTTTAATGCACATGTGAATAGGTCAAGCCAAGTCAAGCCAAGCCAAAAACAACAACCGGCTTGATTAAAGTAGAAACGGATCGAGTAATGTCCAATATCGAATGAGAATTCAAGTAGGTAGTGTTTATGAGTTATAGCAAGCTATTCATGGAAAGGGACGTAATATTCGTGGACTTGTAAATATCGTACACGGAATATCGTTGATTGGTGGACTTAAGTCACAGAGACTGCCATCAAGGGTTTGAGTCGGAATGGTTAATTGTAGCTGATAATCCAGAAAGCTAGATGGAAAGAGAATAAGCTCAAATAGCTTTATTTCAATGAGAAATAGGTATTTATATATATTTAATATATATATAACATATATGATAATCCACATGATGATTTGTGGTATTGTTTGATCAAACTAGAAACATAAAACTGCTCATAATACCCAAGCATACTACTTGCTTTGTCTGGTCAGAAAAATGGCTCATATTTCCATCTCAGTAAGTCATACCTATTTGACTACGTTACTCACACTACTTATAATAACATGATGTGACCCATCTATGTATCTATATATACGACACGCTCTTCGATGTTATCTAGTTGCTGCTAAAACACTATAACTGCTGTGTATCTGTCACTTAACCACGAAATGGTAATCGCTGGTTAAGTGGCTTGTTTGTGCGAATCTTTTTTGCTATAAAAAATTGTGATGTGAAAGTTGCCTACAATTGTAAATAAATATATATCGTGCATTTCTACATATACATGTGTGATGAAGTTTATTGAGTTAACACAGTTGAAAATAATAATATAAATAGTATCATCATCATTCATTCTATTATGTACATCCCATTACTCGGTAGACTCTCAGTACTTGAATGGCCCCTCATAATAGTTTCATTTGTGTTAGCATGGATCGAATTCATCATATCTTTAATAACTAGGATATTACCCATGCCAATAATAAACATATTCACTAATACCATTAAACTTTTTTACAAATTTACTTCAAATCCAATTAATTTAATAAGTTCAAGTGTAAATTCATCAACAAACGTACAAGAAGTGAAATACAAATATCTTAATTATAATGTACACCCTGATATAAGCAAAGCTAAGTATGATTTAATGACTGATTTATTAAATGCAGAAAATATCCAAGAAATGTGTCAGTTATTTGGTTATGATATTGAAAATAGAATTGTTCAAACTAAAGACAGTTACTTATTGACAATTCATAGAATTACCAATTTGGTTAATCCTAGGCCAAGAAATGGTAAGGTGATTTATTTACATCATGGTTTATTAATGGATAGTGAAATTTGGGTTACCATGTTGGAAAAAAATTTAAATTTACCCTTTATATTATACGACTTAGGTTATGATGTTTGGTTGGGTAATAATCGTGGTAATAAATATAGTCAAAAACATTTATACTATAAAGCAAATTCAGAAAAATTTTGGGATTTTTCAATTGATGAATTTGCTATATTTGATATTCCAAATACAATTGATTTTATTTTAAAGATAACAAACACTGAAAAATTAACTTATGTTGGTTTTAGTCAAGGTACTGCTCAAGCTTTTGCCAGTATGTCAATAAATCCTGACTTGAATGAAAAAGTTGATAAAATTATTGCAATTTCTCCTGCCACTACTCCTCATGGATTATACTCAAAATTCTTAGATATATTGGTCAAATCAAGTCCAAATATTGTTTTCCTTATGTTTTCAAGAAAAGTATTAATGCCATCAGTCTTATTTTGGCAAAAAATAATGTACCCACCATTATTTGATACTTCAATTGATATTTCAAATTATTTATTATTTAATTGGAAATCTTACAATATTTCCAAAATTCAAAAATTAAGTAGTTACGCTCATTTATATTCAACAACTTCAACCAAAACGATAGCTCATTGGTTTCAAATCATTAGCTCAAAAAATTTTCAAATGTATCATGATACAACCTCAAATTTATTTGGAACTAATCCAGTAAGTTACCCCTTACATAACATTAAAATTCCAATGCATCTAATTTATGGAGATTGTGATTCATTAGTTGATATAAATGTTATGAAGAATCAATTACCTGCATTATACACTACAGTTGAAGCAGTTAAAGATCATGAACATTTGGATAACTTATGGGGTTACGACGTTTATGATAAGGTTTTCAAATTTGTTTTACAATATTTAGGTGAAGGTAAATCACAAGAAGATATTGATGAAAATGTTAATAAATATTTAGATACCATTGATGATATTCATAAAGAAACTCAACATGAAGTTGATGATAGTGGTTCTCAAGAACTGGGTAATAATAGTGATAATCATATATATACCGGTGCTAAGAGGTTTTGATTAACCTTTAGTACTTAAGTAATTAATGACTAATATCCAAACTCACTGTGTAGAATATATATAGTCATACCATGGTGTCATTGTAGTGTTTAATGTAGTCTTTATTGCATCTTTATTGCTTTATTGCTTGATGTATTCCACTGATAGCTATCTTTCGGCCAACCTGCAAAAAATTACCCTCATCCTCACCAACCTGCAATATGCTTCACCACACAAACCCGTCTAACCTGCACTTTCTTCCCCCATCAACGATTTGCAAGTGTTGCACGGGAACAGAACTGAACACCCAAAAAATGCAACATTCCTCAGTTTTTTATCAATAAAAACTTTCATTACGGCTTTGTTGTTGATGCATGATTATATTAGCTCATATCTCCACTTGCGAATACATCCAACTACACTTCCTACACCCCGTCCCACATCATCTCCTTTCTACCATAGTGCCCTCTAAATCATGTCTGGTACAGGCTTGCAGAATGAAGTACGTTTCTTTTTTGTTAATTTTTATTCCGTAATTCCTCACTGGTTTGTCTCGTCATCCATTCAAAATCACCATCTCGCCGCTTAAATATATGCTTCTCCGTGGCCCAACTAGTGCGTTTTGCTTGAAAGCTCAAATATGTGCTCCTACTGTTGCTTAAATTAGAGTCGGTGTTGAAAAACCTTGAAGTTTGACGTTGATTAATACCTTTTATTTTGATTTGTTTTACTAACGCAATTTTTTTGTTTTTAGATTGACCATGAAACTATGAATGGCGATGATTTTCATCCAAGTGGTATGTATTCATAATAAGAATATTCTTGTGATAATCTTTTCGGTATCGGAGAAACGTCCGTTGCACCTTTCACATTCAAAAGTGTTGGTGTGGCCTAAATTACTTTGAATAAAACTCCATACTAACTCATTTGACAGCGCTAATTAGGAAGCTTGAACAGAATAACGTCCCAAGATCTGCTTCATCCTATGATTCTTCCTTGAATAATAATGATCCCATTATAAAAGACTTGATGAAATTGAACCCCCACAGAATATCTTCTGAAGTTGCGTTCGTTAAAAAAGTGTCTCATGCTGTTGGATCAATAAACAGCTATTCAGCTCAACTATCAGAGTTATTATATTTGTTAAACGAAGAGAAAGAATTAGACGATGACTCAAGAATTTCAATCGAAAAAAGTTTATCTGACTTGACTTCGTATATCCCAACTACAAATTATGATTTTAACTATAATGAAATTTTAATTAGTCGCAATGAAACTCCCGTATATTATCCAAATGAACATTTATCAAAAATCCTAATCGAAAATTACGATCAATTATATAAATTTACTTCAAGTTATTTCAACTTAACATTATCCTCCCATTTAACTAAGTTTTTAGTTGAATTGATTTATAACTTACAATATTGGGAAATTTATCATTTATTATATATTATACCTGATTTAAATTATTTTTTGAAATTAGTTGACATTGAAGTTAATCCAACACCTTATGGTGCAATAGTGAAACCCCCTGTCAATTATTTGGAATTTAGCATGAGTCAAGGATTTCAATATCCTTTTCCTTATCCCTTCTATAATTATTCCTATCATAGCTTAGATCCAGATGTTACTAAGAGAAAATTTTCAAAAATTAGCATCAAACCATATATTGATATAACTTTGAAAAATACCCTGTCAAGTAACCGAAAAACTAATAACAATAAAAAAAGAGGTTCCGATAGCTCGCTCACTCCAAATTCAAAGAAAAGAATGACTACAAAACCTGCTAAAAAACTATCAAAAGTTTCAGAAGCTCTGATGGATGGGGACGATGACGATGATGACATGGTGGATGATGACGATGACGATTTACATAATAGTTTTGACAATAACGGAGAATTAAGTAGCTCTGAAATTTCAAGAGTTCAACTGGAAGCTTACAAAAAACAATACGCTAAACATTATGAAGAACAATTGCAGCATCATTTGAAACAATATCAATTTCAATTACAAAAAGAGCAAAGTTTGAAAGAAGATGAAAATCTTTCAACGCCTCCTCAAGATCAAGTTAATGAATCGCCAAAACCAAAGTCATCACAATCTCAATCACAAGCACAGTTTCAATCACAACCACAATCACGGTCACAATCACAATCATCACAATCACAGTTACCATCTTATACGCAACTTAATCCGATTTCACAATCACATTCACCATCACCAATACCAGGACCAGTAGCAGGACCAGTGTCTGTACCAGTATCATCATCATTGGCATCATACAAAGAGTCATCGGTAACACAATCACCAGTTCCAATACCGCAACATTCTATAATTACACAATCTAATCCACAAGGGGAGCAATCAGCAACAACTCCAATACCATCTGAATTCAAAAAACCAATTGAAGATTTAGTGAAAACTCAACCACCATCACATAATACATCAGTTCAATATGAAGACGTCATTAAGCAAGAAACTGTTACACCTGATTTCATGCCAATGAACAAGGAAGCTTCGAATGCACTGACATCAAACCAACAATCGGAAAATAGCAATATCATTAATAATAATGTGAATAATTTTAATAATGAATACGGTAAATCGATAGAAAGAACAGAGTATTCAGGTATTTCATCATCATCATCATCATCATCAGAAGAAGGAGATGGAGAAGAAGAAAATGAAAACTCTCAAAAAACAAATAAGAATAGTGCAATGAAAAAAATTGATAAAAGATCAAATAAGAAAACCAAAGATGAACAACAAAATTTATCAAAGACTGACCAACATTACAATGAAATTACATTTATACGGTCAGAGCATGAAAGAGTTTTAGAAGACGATCAAAGTAAAAAAATTAAACCAAAATCAGGTGTTATTCATCAATGTCATTTAAGTGATCCACAAAGTGGTAATCCATGTCTTAAAATATTTTATGGTAAAAATGAATTATTAAGACATCAAGAATTTGTTCATGCAACAAAGAAAAAAATTTATAAATGTATTTATTGTTCAAGATGTCCAAACACTAAGATTCAAAGTTATCCAAGACATGATTCATTAGCAAGACACATCAGAAGAAAGCATGGAGTTACAGGTAAAGAAAATAAATTAGCAGTTAATTATGCAAAGGAAAACGTTGAAATAATAGATGAAAGACAAGGAAATATGAGTGGCTCATTAAATGATAGTATTATACAACAACCATTACCTCATCCACAGTATTTGAATCCTGATTTCACCATTAAATCTAGTTATGCTGGATTTTTATCATTTAGTACCAGAGATAATTTATATCATAATAATAGTAACTCAAAAAATTATTCATTTGGAAAAGATGGTGAAAGATTTGAAAATTTTGATCAATCACAAGGACAGTCACAAATAAAGTCTCAAGTATCGGGGCAATCACAAGTACCACCACAAGTACCAGTGCAATCACAAGTACCACAACTATTATCAGGTCAATCACAAGTACCACCACAAGGACAATCACCACAATCACAACAAGCACAACAAGCACAAGTACAAGCACAACAGCTACAAGTGCAACCACAGATAAATCCACAAGTACAACCACAAGCCAAACCAATATCAAACCCACAATCACCAAATCCAATATATGCTACTCAGGGTAATGAATTAGGGACAAAAATGTATGCTTCGCTGAATGTTGACCCTACAATAGGTAATAAACATCAGTCATCCATTGAATTTGAATCGAAAAATGAATCAACTCCACATAAAGATTTTCCACAATCGTCATCGACGATAAACAATGATTTCACAATAAAAGAATATTCACCATACAACAATACTCATGATAAATATTCAAATGGATTTAATAAACCTGACGGATCAGCGTTGAAAAACACTTTCCAAAAATTTAGACTACCGGGACTTAATTCACCAACAAAACTAAACTTTGGCGCTGGGCTTAATTCTAATCCTAATATGAATCCAAATATCAATTCTTCTCCGAGTTATAATCCTCAGTCGAATCCTAATGCAAACCCTCTCCCAAATCCTAATCCAAATCCAAATCCAAATTCATATTCTTCTCCTACTTTTAATGTTAATACCAATACCCACCAAGCATCCAATTCTAATATAAATCCAAATTTAAGTTCTAATTATGGTTCAAACTCATACACACCAAACTCGGGTTCTGGCTTGGACAAAAACTCTAATTTACCAGTTATACCACCAATCAGGTCAACCATCAAAGAAGAAGAACAAGTCAAGCCAAAGACAGACTTCAAAGCAAATGATTCTTCTACTAAACCCAACTGGTAAATAGTTTATTTGACATACCTCTATTTATCGATGTATTGTATTATGGTCTGTCCAGCTTACTTAATTATATACGTATATACATATAAGCATCTATATACATGTTTATATATGTACATCTTCATATATTGATCACATATTGTAAATGTTTTGCAGTTAATGTCTGATTGTGTAACAAATCGTCGTGCGCCACGGCCAATAAATTCTTCGTGAATAGCAGCGAAAAACACACCAAAACCAGTTATCATTGCAGTTTTGCTCGGGCATTATTACGTTTATTATATCGTTGCATGTCGTTGCATGCCTTTCTTCAGTATATAAAAACAGCTCAATGTAATATTACAACACGATGGGCATTATAAAAAAGACGGTACCGAATAAAACGTCTTGTGTAGACTTCTATGGGTATCACATTTTCAATAATTTTGCGGTTACGAGAATCATCAGATTGTAAAAACTTCTTTTGGCCTCACACCTTTATTTTACCTGATTGTCCACTGCGAGTACAGCTTCCATGGAAGGCACTCCACATTTCTATAGCTCCATCTCCATACTCTCAACCAGTATCATTTTCCCCTCCCCATCTTCATCTTCATCTCTATTTCTGTTTTGGTGGTGGTGGCCTGCCATTCGGCAATAGGCTAGCGGGTGGTGCGTTTTGCAGGTTAGATGATAGTAGTCGACATGCTATTTTGCAGGTTGCACTCGTCTTTTTTCGCATTTTCGAAACTGCTCCTGTTTTTTTTTTTCAATCATTTTTTGTCTTTGTAAAATTAATTTACAACTAATTTAAAAACTATGTTCAACCGATGTTCCACTTGCCTTCTTCAAATATATTCATAATTAAATCGCCAACCACCGTGGGAAGTGTATATATACGATAAATTTACTTTTCAGCGATCATTTGCTACTGTTCTACTGCTTAATTATCTTGTTTCTTCGGTGTTTTACTTGAATAATTTGGCCTACCCAAAATACCTTTGCATCATTTTTTTTTGATTTTTATTCCGTAAAGAAATTGGCAATATTTGTTCCTTAATCATAATTGGACTAAGAAACCTTTAGTATACTTTGATAGTTATATTCTAGTGACTTATCCTGTCGAGTCGTACAACCGTCAAGTACATCCTCCTTTTCTATTTGATTTATTGTATATTCTTCGTCTACCGCTATTCTTATTTAGCCACCAAAATTTATTAGTCAAAAAAAAAATAGAGAAAATAGCTTAAATCAACACACTTTAAAAGTTAACAGCAATAACAGATTTGAATACAATACCACTTATAATGAATTCTTCAGCTATGCCTTCCAATTCAGTATCACTGACTCCTAATCATAACTCATTTCAAAACAACTCACCTCACAACCCTCCACTACCACCGCCACCACCACTCCAAAGTACCACCACCAAGCAAAGTCAACATCAACTCCAACCACTTCAACATCTTCAACAAAATCAGGTCAGCCAAGCTTCACCTAACTTGTCTTATTCTTATGCTCCGTTGATTTTGAGTCTGACAAATTCTGCTGCAAATTCTGTTCCAAATACATCAAATGGTCCACCTCCCTCAGGTTTCGAGATCAACCCCAATAATTCTTTGACAACACCTTCAACAGGTTTTGAGAAAGAAACTAACGAAGATAGTAATAATAAATTAACATTGAACAATAAAGAGATTGACGTTCACGGCAACAAGGATAACAGCAACAGCAACAACAACATGAATAACAATACTAACAATAAAAGTACTGTCTCTGAATCAAAAGGTTACTCTTCAACTTTAACCCAAAGTGGACAATTCAGTCTAGATGAAATCATAAATATTTTAAGTGTGTGTACACCTCTGACTCCGGAAGATTATAGTGAACATATACTAAAAATTTGTTCACTTCTATATGATGATGAACTTTCAATAAATCAATTTATCATATTAGATAAAAAATTCGATTCACTCATGTCATTATTACCTCATTTCATAAACTATGAAGATCCAATTCATTCAAAATTATATTTATTGATTGAAAAATGCTTTGACATTTTCATCAAAATTTCAACAAATCATAAAAATGTTGAATTAGCAACAAAGACAATAAGATTTCTAACAAACGTAATCATGAGTTTAAATTATTGGGAAATTTATAATTTATTATCTTGGAAACCATCGATATATCATTTCTTGAATATAATTCATTTTGATTTAAATGATTGTTACTCAAGATTTTTAAAGGATTATTCAAAATTCAATTATAAACAATCAAACGATATAATTGCAAGAGTATCCAAAGCAAAATTAAAGGCAAAATTGAAAGCAAAAAGAAAAAGATCAGCCATCAAGGCGGGTTTATTGACTAATTCAATTTCTGATATTGATGATGATGATGATGATTTATCATCAGATGATAAATCATCTTCAGAAACTCCTAATTCTTTTTTTCCTATGGGCGTATCATCAGAAGATCATGATCAATTTGTTTTCGAACAAATATCGAATTTAACCCCTAAAGAAAAGAAAAAAATAAGAGTTGATGCAAAATTAGCGGCTCATAGAATAATTAAAAAGACTCAAACTGCAAAACCTCTGAATAAATCTTCTAATTATGATCCTGATGTAGTTCATGAATGTCAATTACCATCGGCTGATGAACCTGATAAATTATGTTTACGTCGTTTTTCAAGAAAATATGAATTAATAAGACATCAAGAAACCGTTCATCTGAAGAAGAAAAAATTATTCAAATGTTTTGTCTGTGTTAAACAAAATCCATCAGTTGGACCAAGAATTTTCACAAGGCATGATACTTTAGCAAAACACATTAGAGTAAATCATAAAATATCTGGTAAAGAAGCAAAAGCAGAGGTTGCATACTCTAAAAAACATGCAGAAGTGGTTGAAGAAGGTGATATAACCGTTCATGTTGGTAGAAGAAAAACAAAAGTTGATTTCGAATTAAGAGCTCATATGGAGAAGAAAAAATTAGCGAAAGAACTCCCTGATGGTGAAATTATAACTGAAGATATTATAGATTCTGCACCCGAAGATATAATTGATTCTGCCGAAGAGACAATGGAATAAACGAAAAAAAGTTAAATACAAATGAAAATAAATTATATATTTTAGTTTTACATATAATTATCAGTGATTTTGAATATAAGAACTTTTCTTGAACGTAATTTACAGTAAAGTTTTTACACTTCATTTATTATAATACATAATTTATAGACAATTAAATTTTAAATTGAATTTTCAAAAGCTTGTTGATCTAAAATAGCTTTTTTGGTCTCTTCATCTTCAATATCCTCAAAAATTTCTTTTGGAACTGACGCTAAACCAGTTACTTTTCTACGAATATTTGGATTAGTGAAAACTGATTGATACGTTATTGAATCATCTTTTGAATCGGAATTTTCTGAAATTTTTGTTATTTTACATTTTGTTGGTTGACTACCTACTGGGAAAAGATTAAATCCACTATATGTATCTTTAATTCCTCTTGTCCAAATTTGATTTCTTTGTTCTGACAAACTCAAATTATAGTCTTTAGTTTGTAATGCAATTTGATACATCCAACTTGGATCACCTTGATAATTAACTAATGCAGCTCCTGTTATTGGTGTTACCCCAGGATTTAGTTGAGGTCCGTCACCTAAAATATTACTTATTTTATTTTGATTTCTTGATAATTCGTTTGGATCAGCATATTCACCAGATACATCTCCATTATCAATAGCTTTTTGTTCCCAAAAATCATCAATTACTTTTCTTCCTTCTTGAATTACTCTTGCTCCAAATTCTCTAAAAATTGATCTTGCTGCAACTAAATTGACTGCTCTACCTTTATATGAATTTGGAATGATATGTCTTTCGATTAAATCTGTTTTTTCTTCTTGTGAACAAACTTTCTTGAATAATGATTTGTGTGTCTTGAATAATAAATATGAATCTCTAAATCCAACAAGTCTTGCTGGCTCTGTTGAAACCATATATAATTTTTCACCTTTTCCTAACAATGTAAATGTTTTCATTCTGAACTCTCGTTTATCCTTAAGGTACCCATTACTATCTATTTTAGCTACACCCTTTGGATCCTCATCTTCGATTACAACCTCATCGTCAATTATACTTATTGGATTACCTTCTTCATCGAGATATCCTTCGCCTGAAACCGTTAATTTGATTCTTTTTCTACCTCTCTTTTTTGGAAACCTTCTTTTACTTTTATTACCATCAGTTTCGCCTTCTTCACCCTCTTCGCCTTCTTCACCTTCATCTCCATCTCTATCTTCTTCATCTTCGTCATCATCATCTTGTTCTAGTTTTATATCAGCTTCATCCACTTCACTTTCAGGATCATCTTCACCTTTTCTCTTTCTGCTGTTTGGCTTAGTTATTTCTTCATCATCGTCCTCGTTAGTTTTATCCATCGTTTCGTCATATTCTTCTTCATCTTGTGGTTGTTCATTATATTCATCATCCTGATTATCTTCAGGGTTCAAATCTAATCCAGATAAGTTCGAGCGACGTGTTCTTGAGCTTCTCGGTGATCTGCTTATTTCAGGTGTGGCACTAGTCCTTGATTGACGGGATCTTTTTGGTGGCATACTTCCTGAAGTTATGATAATTGATTTGATGTACTTTATATAACTTTGTACAGATTATATAAGAGATCTCAATTTTTGTTTATATTTCTATCGAAAAGTTGGTTGAAAAGTAGTGCGAATTCCGAAAATAAATACGTATAAGCATTTTTCTGTTCATTTTACTATATGTAGAAAGAAAATATATATATATATACAAGTACTATATGAAGTGTTTATTTTTGATTATTAGTCATCATGAATGAAGGAATTTAGTTATCGTCATCTTTTTTTTCCTCCGTCGGCTTTTCATTCTTGAAAGCAGCGTTACCATCGAGGTATTTATCAAACGCGTCATTAGTTTCAGGGAATGGTCTCTTGCCCAATAATCTGATCATATCTTCTCTGGTTATAAATTCTTTAGCCAATAACTCTTGAGCAACTAATTCAACTTCGTTTGACTTTTCTGTTAAAAGGTCTTTACATCTTTGATGACACTCTTTGACAATTCTTTGAATTTCTTCATCAATAATGTTATTGGTTTGATCACTAAATGGCTTCGTCAAATTATCAGATGATTGAGTATCAGCATAATTCACCATACCAACTTTTTTTGACATACCAAATCTTAAAACCATTGATTGTGCGATATTTGTAACTTTTTTGAAATCATCATGTGCTCCACTAGTAACTGAAGAAAAATGTAACTCTTCAGAAACTCTACCACCTAAAGTCATGATCATCCTATCATATAACTGTAAGCCCGACAAAAGGTATTGGTCAGGTGGTAAGTATTGAGCGTAACCTAAAGCACCTTGACCTCTTGGAATAATTGAAACTTTCAATAATGGATGAGCGTATTTCAAGTACCAACCGCAAACCGCATGCCCAGCTTCATGATAAGCAACAATTTTTTGTTCTTCAGCGTTCAAAATTTTTGACTTCTTTTCAACACCTCCGATAACTCTCTCAATAGCTAATTCGAAGTGTCTTAAAGTGACTGCCTCAGCATTGAATCTAGCACCAATCAAGGCCGCTTCGTTACAGACATTGGCAATATCAGCACCCGAGAATCCTGGAGTTAAAGCAGCTAATCTACCTGGTAAGTCCTTATCGATATTCTCTGCTAACTTAATTTTTCTTAAATGAACTTGGAAAATTTCTTTTCTACCTTCGAGTTCAGGATTATCAATGGTGATGTGTCTATCAAATCTACCAGGTCTCATCAAAGCTCTATCTAAGATATCAGATCTATTGGTACCTGCTAAAACAACTACATGATCAGTACTATCAAAACCATCCATTTCAACTAATAATTGATTTAAAGTTGTCTCACGTTCATCATTGGCACCACTAGCATTACCTTTGGAACGTTGCTTACCTATAGCATCGATTTCATCAACGAAAACGATAGATGGTGCATTCTCACGAGCAGTTTTGAATAAATCACGAACACGAGAAGCACCTACACCAACGAACATCTCAACAAACTCTGAACCGGACACTGAATAAAATGGAACACCAGCTTCACCAGCAGTGGCTCTAGCTATCAAAGTTTTACCTGTACCTGGAGGACCTGATAAGATAGCTCCTCTTGGAATTTTAGCTCCTAATCTTTCATACTTTTCAGGATTTTGTAAAAATTTAACAAATTCCATCACTTCTTCTTTGGCTTCGGACATACCAGCAACATCCTTAAATCTAGTTTTGACTTCAGTTTCTTGATTAAATTTTTTAGCAGTGGATTTACCGAAGCTTAAGGGTCCTCCCATTCCACCCATGGATGCTTTCTTACTCATGTAATATATAGCACCCAAGAATAAAAGAGTTGGGAGGAAATTGACTAATAATTTGGCAGTACCACCCTCGGTAACATAAATAACTGGAACTTTTAAAGGTTCAGCAATATTCAAGTCTTGTTGAACTTTTTGTAAACTACGCTCAAAAGATTCAATAGAACCAATGTTGAAGTAATAACTACCACCATGTGAATATTGACCTTTTCCTTGATCATTCAATTCAAGTACAGCAGTTCTATTATTGATGACAATCAACTTAGATACGAGATTTTTACTCAAAAATTGAGACGAAAATTCTTGGAATGAAATTTCATGATTGTTTTCTTTTGATAAATTGAATATCAAATATAAGCCAAGACCAACTAGGATACCAAATTGGAAAAATTGAATTGGTGTGAGATTGATATTGAGTTCAAAAATTTTGCCATTCTTTTCTTTTTTGTCTTTTTTGTCTTTCTTATCATTCTTTGGAACATTTTTATTTTCTTTGTCATTATCACTTTTGGAACTTTTGGATTCTGCTTTATAATTTGGGAGCAAATACTCTGTAAAAGAGTGAACTTTTTCAAATAAACCAGATTTGGCATTTGGGTCAGGATCGATACGATCAAAATTATGTAAAAGCAATTTTGGTACTTTTGGAGTTTTGCTGATTATGCTGAAAGTGTTGAACCAAGCAATCGCAACTTTCTCATGGACACCAGCTTCCTTTGATAGCTTGTCTATATTGTTTCCGAGAGTAGAAAGAGGATTGGTTTGATTGGCATTGACGTAAGTATCAAATAGATTTTGGATGGTAGGATTTTCAAATTCGAGATCCTTGAAGTCAAATCTACTTATCAGTATTGCCAGAAATACGGTCATGTATCTATCATATTCTTCTTTACTGACCTGATAACTTGATGCTTTTTCAATAGTGAAAAATTCATTAGCGGTATTGAGAAGATCTTCATCGGATGCATTTAAGTTTGCAGGTGTTAATGCATCATCATAAATATGAGATAAACATTCAACAATGTTGAGTTGACGTTCGGCATTGACAACGGTCAAAGGGTCTTCGGAATAAGATATTATTGGATTTTGAATAAATTCGTCGGCCTTTATTTGATAGCGATGTATATAAGCTTTGGCTTTGAAAGTGGCGATTGCATCCTCTTGTATTTTTATAAGGGCTTGAAGCTTCATTTTATTCATAAAGCCCTGTTCGTTTTCAAGGTCACTTTTCAATTTAGATAATTTTTTGAACTCTTCATCTATCCTTTCGTCGACGGAATCTTTTTTCAAATATCTTGATGTATGAAAGCTTCTATTTATGGCGGACAGGCAAAATGCCATGGATCTATACCCATTAAGCATAGGCCTATTGGGAAGCCTTAATCGACTTCCTGACACCCTTAGAGGTATAATCATATTATGCATAGGATATGAACGATTACTTCAATGTTTCGAGATCCAAGTCTTTCAGTCTTTCAGATTTACGTTTTTTTTCTTATGAAGAGTAGATTTTGCCCCCAGTAGAATTTAACGGTACTGAAAAAAGTAGAAATAGTTCGCACACCGAAATCTAGACTTCCCGAATAGGCATCCTTACACATATCGATTAATGATTAGCTGATCAGTTACTGACTTTGTAGTAAGTACGTATATCTATCTATATCACGAACAATTTTTTGTAGTTATTGCAAAATATTTTCATCTTTCGGTATTCGTTTATTAGTTGCAAACATGCATAAAAAAAGCCCCATACATGAAAACGCAAGACCTAAATAAAATGAAGAGTTAATTGCGTCCATTAGCTTATCGTAAATTTCCTCTCTTGCGTCTTTTGGAAGCTTTTGAATCAATTTGGGGGAACTAAGGAATTTCTGAGCTGAGACATCAATAAACTGCTTCTTTACATCAATAGGCAATGCCTCGATTATCTTCTTAACACCACTACTGCCTTTTGAGTTGAATATCACAGAAGCCAAAGTAACTCCAACAGCCCCACCAAAAAATCTGCAAAAGTTTGCAAAAACAGTTACTGATAATAAAGACCCAGTTACATTATTGGGTGCCTTGATTTGACATGAAATCAAAGTACACTGAACCTGAATGCCGACCGAAATACCCATGACGATCAAGAATCCAATTCTTTCTCCCACCGAAGATTTTCTATTCAATAAAAGCAACAACCCATTTCCTACTACACCACATACACCAGAGAAGACATAGAATATTTTTATATATCTAGTTCGTTTTGTGACTATTCCATTAATGACAGCAGCCAAAGTGACGGAAACAATAAGAGGCATTAGATCAATACCTGATTGTAACGCAGTATGTTTGAAAATGACTTGAAAGTAAATAGTTAAATAGGTAACATCACCCAAAAAGAATGCAAAGTTAAAAAATCCAGTTAAAGCAGCACACAATATTTGTGGAGTTAAGAAGAACTCTTTCAAAAACATTGGATTTTTTGAAATGATGAAATTATACATGAAGAAAACAATGAAAAATAGAACACCAATAACAATACAAAGTAGCACAGCAGGGGAAATCCAAGAGTACTCATGCCCTCCAATAGAAAGACCAGTCAAAAGCAAAACTAAGCTGATGATTAATAACAAGCTACCAAAATAATCTATTGCTTTTAGTCTATCCTTTAATTTACCTGTTGGTTTTGGAGGCTTGTAACCTACTACTAACAATAATATGGCTAACCCACCAAATGGCAAATTTATATAAAAACACCATCTCCAGGAAACTTTTGACGTGAAAACTCCACCAATGCATGGTCCAATGGCACTAGCTATTGAATAGGAAATGGCTATGGTTGAAATTGAAATGGTTCTAAAAGATATAGGAACAGATTCCGTTACTATCAAACTGCAATTGACCTGGATACACCCTGCTCCCAAGCCTTGAATGACCCTTCCACCAATCAACATTCCCATACTATTAGCTAATGCAGAAATTAATGATCCTAGCTCGAATATAACTATCCCGCTGATGAGGGTTGCTTTTCTTCCGAAAGCAATAGCTATCTTACCATACAAAGGTGTGAAAACTGCCATCGGTATTAGAAAAGCAGAAGTTAGCCATGAAACTTCATCAAACCCATCAAATTTATTCCCCACTGTCTCAAATATTGTGGACACAATTGTCTGATCTAGTGCAGAAATAAATAAAGAGATAAATGCTGCAAGTAAAGTTGAGTATAGTCGTCCCCCACTTAAATAGTGGTCACGTCCAATCGTTCCATCTCCAGCATTACTTTCAAAATACTTTTCATGAGTTTGGTTAGGAATGTGTTGCAGGGAAATTTGGCTTGTTCCATCGAATTCTTCAGCTTCGTTAATCACACTATTAGAATAGCTTAGGTGAGAATGATGCGTTGGATTCTTAATTCTAGAGCCTTCATAATGAACACCCCTCACTTGCGGTATTGGAGGTTGAAATTGAAAGTCATCGGTGCTATAATATGCAGACATCGTCCATTTGATAGTCAGACCAGTATGATTCAAAAAAAGTTCAGCAATAATTAAGCAAGAGCGAATATTTTTTTTCTTGCATTTTTTTGCACCAATATATATAAATAATCTCGTAAATCATATGCATATATTAACGAGATTAAAAACAGCCCCACAATATCCCCAAGTTTAAAGTTTCCCATTTAGTAGACTAGATATATGTATGATACGCTATTGACGTATTTAAGAAACATACATTACAATAGGTTATTTCTGTTTCATATTATTGCAATTAAGTATATTAATGTCTAAGATAATTAAACTATCAAAATAATCTAAAGAGAGAAGAAAATGAAAGCTAACGAAAAGAGAAAAGGTATCACGTATAGAGGTATAGAAAAGTCCTAAAACCTTCAAGCTCTCTAAGAACGAACGAAAGTAAGAAAGTAATGCTTTTGAATAAAGAATTGTCCAGCAATGTAGTTGAGGAAGGTGAGTGGTATATGCTTGTGACATCGACGCTTTTTTAATTTTTTAGTTTAAAATGAGTTGATATTGGTCTATGGTCACTAAATAAAAATCCATTGTAAAGGTTTGATACTACTTCATGTCCAATAGCAATGACATTTCCGTAATCTGTATTTGAATCGAGTGGTGAAAAAATAAAGTCAATCACGCTTTGAGGATCAGTAGGTTCAAATCCAGTGTAAGTATATGGACTACTTCCATAGTGATTATAAGCCACCACATTAGAGTCTTTCAATGTTGTTGAAATCGACTGATATGCAATATCTGTTGCCCATGAGTTGAAGTCACCACTCAAGAATGTTGGATAATCGTTTGGAATTGCATTAACCCAACCATCAACTAAACTTGCTGAATTTTGTCTTGCTAGTGCTGATTTTTGATCAAAGTGAGTGTTTAAATAATTAACAAATTTACCAGATTGCTTGTGTTGAAATGTTGTGAATGTGATGATTCTTCTGGTGTCTGCACCCCATGCTGGTCCATCACCCGGTACATCTGGTGTTGGACTTAACCATTTATAAGTTCCATTGATCAAGTTCCATTCTTCAGTATTATATATAATGGCTGCATATTCACCTGCTGTGTTACCATCATCTCTACCAACACCATAATGCGTATAAGGATAGTCATAACTACCGTTATTGATTCCCCATTTAATATCAACCAACTGACCATATTTTGCTTCTTGAACGCCAATTAAGGTAGGATAAGTATCATATTGAGATTGAATTGCTTCGATAACACCATATTTTCTTTCTGTCCATCCGCGTTCATCAGGAAATCTTTTATCTGCTGCAGTATCAACTCTAACATTATTTGAGTAAATTCTAAATTCGAAACCATTTGGATCGTCCCTTTTCACGAAAACTTTACCATTTGATGATGATACAGATAAACTTAAGGATTCAAGCGAGGTTTCTGTAAAATAGTAAAATCCAAAACCGGTTAATATTAAACAGCAGGTTGCGAAAACTTTATTCAAAGTTTGGTTTGATTTCATTATTAAGGAAATCTTTGTGAGAAATGATTTAAAAAAGCTGATCTATAAAAGGGTATAAATGCACAAAGAATGTTAAGTTTAAATCATAAAATATATATTCAACAATTTAGAGGTGATTAGGTGTAGTATTTATATAATTGCAAAATACAAGTTCAAGCTATTTATAATTATCGAAGAGCCAATAAAACAAGCACGTAGGTACAAGGTTTAAATTTCCCTTTGACTGATGCCACAGAAGGGGGTTATACAACGTGGTTTTTTATAAGACAAAATGCATCAAGAATTTATTATGTCAAGTGTAAGGCACCGGGACACATGCATTCAAATAGGGATGTGATTTTACAATTTACGATGATAATAAACTGGAAGGATAAACAAAGCTCACAAAACCAATTCTTGTTTATTAAAAAATAATATAGCTTACCTGCTTGATACTATAATGACCAAGTGAACAGCTATAAGCTGCAACTATTGTTTCTTCTTCACCTGTATAAATCGAGCAACGTAGTCGTTGAAACAAGTGATTTATATTAAAGAATAACATTAAATACAGGTATGGTTTAGCTCATCACTAAGTGTTAGAATAAAGGTACGTCATTGCTGTAATATGGGCTCGAATGTTAATCATTCGAAATTGACATATTACTGTGTTTGTTTTGTTACATTGAGGAAAGCTATATATAGCTTTCAGTGAGCTCCCTTCTACTTTGAGTAGAATTACCGATGGATTTGACGTAAAAGACGTGGGCTTAAATTTACAGGAGCTTATTCAAAATCAAGCCTCATAAAATCATGGTCTCATCAAAGCAAAATACCTTGATTCGAAAACTTAAATACAAATCAAGCAAAAATTTAATTACATGCATGAATAAAAAAGGGATTTGATCCCAAAAGCGCAATATTTCAATATTATGCAATGCTATAAAGGTTATGTAATGGCCGACATGTGAAAGGTGTCCTTGTTATTTCGGAAAAAAAAAAAAACGTAAGAATACAATAGATGAGAACGTGCTAATAAGGTTTGAAGATATCAATGGTTGTGAATTCTTTGTGGTTCCAGTGAATACCAACTTATAATACTTCAATAATTGAAATTTGCAACCTCATAAAGGTTTTTTTCTTAAGTTTATTACACGTGTGCAAATTCATAATAATTGAATTTCACAATGTAGCAATTAATGGGAACAATAAATGTAGGTTGTAACCAACAAAAAGACATAGAAAGAGACTAAAAAAGTTACTAGTTAATAAAACTACATATTTGTCATATTAAAATGTGGATTGATTAATGATGTGATCCCCCACCATTCTCAATGCATCAAGAAATATGATTTGAACGTAGCCGTTTCTTAAAATAGTTAGAAAATATGGCTCACTTGAAACTTGACTTTATTTTGACATCATAACATCTATAAATAGGCTTAAGTGAAGTTTTCCTTATAAGCAAAAAATAGCTTGAAAAATAATAGCTTATTTTCGCCTAACGGCATCAAAAGAAATCAAGGTGACAAAATTAGGAAATACACCACATGATAGATAGCGTTCTATTTCATTTTACATAATAATCATGTGTTCTGACTGATCCAGGCATGACTCTCATGACTCTTACTTGATAATATGATTTATTATGGGGGGTTTAAAATGTATCGTGGGAAAAGCCAACAGGTCGTTGAACTTCAAAGAGAAAAAAAAATTACTAAGGGTTGTCCTCTGGGTCGGTCCGGACCAGTGAAAATTCAGGTGAAAATCAACTACATACTGTAACCTTCACGATGGGTTAGTCGTATGTCTAATTAGCAGCAGAGTCATAAATAAGTCCTGTTACCACTAGTCATAACTGAAGGACAAAACCTACACCTTTCGTTTGCTTGATAACAGCCATGTAATATACGACAACTTTAAATTGCAACCTCGTTCTTATCACTAATCATACCCGGTAGTGTCAAATGCAGTGCGCTTCTCGTAAAACATGTCACTTTTTCCCGGATCAAAAGGAAATAATTATTGTCTTCCGAATCCCCTTCATTTAGCCTTAGCGTTTGGCTTGCACCATTTTCGGTTAAAGTTTTGGACTTCTTTATACCCTGATTGATTACAATTTAGACACTCTGAAATCAAACCAAATAAACATACATCGTTTGAATTAACTCTTCTTTATTCCAATTTTCAAAGCACGATATAAGATACCCGCCGGCTGCTAACTCCGCAAAATTTTCAAAAGTTGTCTTCGCAAATAAAAGTTAACAAATCAAAGCCAATTAGTATTAGCTCACGTTGAATCGAATTGATTTCATCGCATTGGTTTAACTCATCTCAACTGAACATCTTATAGACTAGAATCTTGATATTGATGATTGATTCTCCATTTTCAGGGCTGGAATCACCACCGCCGCAGCAATTAAAGAAATCTTCAACTTTCAATATTGATGTTGCCAATGAACTGACGTCAAATGCGTCACCAAATTTAGTCAGCTCGGCGTCAAAGAACGTTCCCAGTTACTCCAATACCGAAGATGAAGAAGAAGGTGATTATGAAGATGATTTAACTGATCAATCCAACGACAATATCGAAAGCACCCCAATAGATTATAGCACTTACTTACAAAGACCTCAAAGTCTGTCACAATCACAACTTCAAAGACCGCTTTCTCATGCTAGTAGTCACTCTCAACTAAACACAAACAAAAATTTCTCGAAAAATGATGCCAACTCTATACTTGGTGGTGAATCAATGAATGATATAGATCACGAAACACCATATCATCCAATAGCAGACGAAAACAAAACGACCAATGAACAATCTAAGAAAGTTGCTGGTAATGCAGCTCCTCTTTATAAAGATGATACAAGAAACAAATCTAAGTTCAAAGATTCTCAAAAAGTTTTTTCCTTTTCCTTACCATTCGGTGGATTTTCAAATATAAGATCGAATCTATTTTCTCAATATAAACTGTTCAAACTTGATGGTCATCTTCCTAACCTACCAAATTTGGCTTTCAACAATAAGGACGAAGAAGAATTAGAGGATATCAGATTAAGATTAGAGCGTCAACAATCAGTTAGTACAATTGATGAAGCAAAATATTTTCAAAATTTCAAAGGAACTGATGATGTTAGGTTTAGAGCCGTTAAACATTCATTGAGTTCAAATATTAATGAAATGCTTCCTGACTTTATGCATTTCGATAAAAAGGAAAAGCCATCTGAAACCATTTTTAATGATATTGAAGGTAATATAGTTGTCTTAGGTGGCTATAGAGGATCTATTTTAAGAGATGCCAAAACACGCAAAAGAGCTTGGATACCATTAAAAGCCGGGTTTCATTTAAGAAAAATCAACTTATTACTAGGACCAAACCAGGAAGATGAACTAAAAGCTACCGACTTGATTTACCCAGATGGTATGCTTACAAACATTGGTCCAATTGATGTATGTAAAAAATTAATCAAAAAACTAGATAGTAATCCAAAAACTTATGTAAAAGATTATGGTTATGATTGGAGATTAAACCTTGACCTTTCTTCAAGAAAATTCGAAGATTATTTACAAAACATATATGATAAGACTGGTAAACCAACAATAGTCATTGCTCATTCAATGGGGGGATTAGTTACCCATCTGGCTATGCAAAGATCTCCTCATTTATTTCGAGGTATTGTTTATGTTGGTGTTCCTAGTGAATGTTTGAATATATTAGGTCCAATTAGGTTCGGAGACTCTGTCTTATTTTCTGATAAGATATTGACTTATGAAACGAATTTCATGATGAGATCAAGTTTCTGCTTCTTACCTTTGCATGGTAGGGTGTTCGTGAACAAAGATACTCATGAATGTTATGATCTTGATTATTTTAATCCTGACACTTGGGTTGAGTATAATTTAAATCCTTTGGTATCCAAGGCAAGAAAATTACAAGAAGCTAGTAATTCATCAAGTACATCTTTACTACCAGCCCACTCAACAAGCGAATCAAGCTCACCATTTCCTTCAATAAATTCTATCAGTTCCAAAATAAAAAGCTATCGTTCCTTATCGATTAAAAAATCAAAATCACAAGCTAAGAACTCACCAATATTATCGCCTACAAGTGGTCCTTCTAATGAATTAATGCCTCAAACGCCTGCACCAGATCACAACGATGTCACGCCCACAAAATCCCCAAGTCCCATTTTCCTGAATAATAGACCCTCATCACCTAGTCACCAGGAACATGATCATTTTTTTATATCTTTTACAGATGCATATAATTACTTATCTGAAGCTTTGAAAGTAGCAAAAGAATTCATATTAGGCTTGGAATATAAACCAGAACTTGCAACTAAATACCCACCCATGGCTGTTGTTTATGGAAATAAAGTACCTTCAGTGAGAGGATCAAATGTAAGGGGCATCCAAGATATAAAAGATGGTAACTATTACGAGTTTTTCTACGGCCATGGTGATGGTGTTGTTCATCAAAAATGGTTAATGCCAGAAAAAAAAGGTTTTACTTTGTATAATGAAGAAACTGGTGAAGGTGAAATTGTTGGTAAATATTCGAGTGATGCCGGTCATGTTAATTTAATGACAGATTTTGATGCCATGGGAAATGCATTGTTTTCAATCGTTGAAGCTGAAAAACATTGGCAAGTAAAACGTTCGAAATTACAACGTCGAAATGAAAGAGCTGGTAATTCTACTTCAAACTTGCACAAAATTAGTGAAGATGAATTAGCCTAACCTTCATACACATAACCCTAGATTTTTTTTCTCTTCCATTTAATGTCTCATGAATTGCTACATACTGTATATATATATATATTAATATTGATTTTTTGAAAGAAAAATTGCTACATTTAAACATACTCATTACATCCGTGCCTAATTATCACTCTCTTGTTCTTCTGCCTCAAAATATTTGACTTTAATCCATAAACTACAAGTTTCACATTGAACAATTATATCAAATCCACCTTGGCCATCGTCGGTACCGTTCTCGGTCAAATCTTTTTCTGTAAGAGTTATTGACTTGGGGAATGTACATCTAGGGCAATCTTTCAACCATTTGGCTTCCTCATGCTCATCATCTCCAATAATTTCAAAATCTTCTAGACTGTATACATCTAATCCATCACCATTTATATTGAATCCTTGTTTTTGTATGGATTTCTTTAACATTTCATCATATTCAGCCCTTTTGTCCAGGTTCAGTAGAATTTTATAAGAGTCCTGTATCAAATTTACTGTCCTTTCATCTGCATTATCTGTTGTTGTAGTCATTATTTTATCTGGATGTGCATTTAATAATTTATGTTTATATGCTGCCTTGATTTGAGGTAGAGTCGCTAGCGGTGAAACTTCGAGAACATCATAGTATGACTGCGTCAATGACGATTTTTTATCTATGTAATCTCCCATATCTTATATATAAATTCATGTTAAAGTTTCATCTGCTATACAATCAAATCTCTTAATTTTAGTGGTTTATTTTAGTGCTTTCCATATCAGATGTACGGAGTTTGAATCACGTGAAAACCATCAAAATTTTTTTTTTTTTCTTTGCAGCGCATCAAAGACAGATGAGATGGTTAGAACCAGTTGTATTTCGTTGAAAGGGTAGTTTATCAGTACACGCCAACATCCCAACAACTTGAACATACAATACACATACATAGAATGTCGGGAGTCAAAAGAAAGAGAGAATCAAAGACCTCTGAATTGAGAGTTGCATCTTATGTTGATGAACCTTCGGTAGTTGTTGGTTCCTTTTTCAATGGTTTATCAATCCCAGAGGAAACAAAATTTGATTTGTATAAAAATAGAAAAAACGGAGAATTCTTATTACATGGTGAAAATAATACATTGGACTATGATGGGGAAACTGGAGCAAAAGACGAACATAATGATTATGTTGTTGCATTATACGATCCAGTCAATAAATCAGTTGAATTATTCAAATCTCCTTTGGTCAACGCCAAAGTAACCGCTAAATCTAAGAGAGTTCATACCGGACCAAAAGTCAAACAAACGGACGTTCGTTTTGCTGAACAACGTAAAGCTTTGGGTGAAGCTTTTGGTACCAAAAAAGCGCAATCAAATCTTTCTAACTTAGAAAGAAATAGAATTGATGCAGAACAATTACAAGGTCTTGAATTAGATATAGTTGATAACGTTAAAGAAAGCACACAAGCGTTACCTTCAACCGAACAAATGACACAAGCTGTATCTCAAGATAGACCAACTCCTATAGCTAATGTAGATGCCACTAATGTTGAAGATATTTATCCATTACTCAATATAATACCCAAGAAAGAGTGGTCATATTTGCGTGTTAATTCACTCTTTGATGAAGAAGATGAACAAAAAAGATTGGAAATTTTACCATATAGTAAATCGTCATACATTTCAAAACGTTTACCATCTGCAATTTTATCGAAAAATACTGAGAAGTTACAATTATTATACTACGCATCATTATTATTTGGAGTTTATGAAAATAGAAGAGTCAGAGATAAAGTTTCATTATTGACTCGTTTACAAAACAAGCCATCTGAAGTACTCATAGATGGTATTTTGGATAGATTTACCATCTCTCGAGCCTCACAATTTGGTAGATCAAAAGATAAAGCTTTCGTGTTTGATCCTAATCATGAAGATAAATTATTGTGTTATTTGTTAGCACTCATTTTCCATATCGACAATTTCTTGGTCGAGTTACCGCCATTAGCACATGAACTTAACATGAAGCCAGCAAGATTAGTTGGTCTATGTAGAGCTTTAGGAGCTTCTATTAAGCCGCCAACTAAGTCACAAGCTGAAGCATTTGGTATTCCAAAAAATGCCGTAAGTACGTATAAAATTGCGTCTTTGAAAGTTCCTTTCAAATTACCTGAAATGTCAAGAAGAGGTAGAGCTGGTCGTTAAGCTCTTATACGAATACATACTTCATTAGCTAGCCTTTTCCTTTTCTTTATGGTTCATTTAGAGTATATAATCGTAAATAAATCTTTGCCATTAAATCTATGCGCAGGATCGTATTGTTTTCAAACAATTTTTTTCAGAACTGATGAGATAAAGAAACATATATTTGATATTAGAAGGATACACAATTCAATATAACATAGCAAATCGAACATGTCCCAACCAGAGTCTGACCAGGAAGCCGTTCATCTCGAGAAATGCTTGATAAATTTAGCTGATTGCGAACAGAAGATGGATAAAGCTGAGAAAGAGGCTGAAATTTTCAGAATCAATAAAACTCAAAAAATCTATGAAGAACGTAGACAAATTTTGTCTAATATTCCTCAGTTTTGGTATATTGTATTAGCCGAAAATGACGATTTTGCAGAATATATTACTGTTGACGATTTACAATATTTAGAAACGATTACCGATGTTTATGTTCATTATAAAGTCGCTGATACAAATGATATAGAACACTTCAAAGACTTTACAATCACAATTGCTTTCAAAGACAGTGGCAGTGAAGAACACCCAATAATACAAACTCAGGAAGTAACGAAACATTTTGCCACTATTATCGAAGATGGTGAAGAAAAAATTACATCTGAACCAGTGGATGTTATATGGCCAAAAGCATTAGACAATATAAATCCAAAACTTATAAAGACACAGTCAAAAGGTCAATTGAGCGTAGAAGATAAAAAAAATTATAGATCTGGGATGAAATCATTTTTCGCTTGGTTCAATTGGACTGGTACTAATCCTGGAAAAGAATTCAGAAATGGTGAAGACTTAGCCAGGTTAATATCGGAAAACTTGTTTCCATATGCTGTCAAATATTATACTGAAGCTTTACCAAATGGGGAACAAGATGAAGAAGAAGATTTCAGTGACAGTGAAGAAGGAGAAGAGTTAGACATAAGTGACGAAGATGAAGAAAATGAAAAGAAACGTTCAGCTGATAATGTTGTCGAACATGAATCTAAAAAATCTAAAAAGTAATAATCGTCGAATGCGCTAAATCTAAACGTCAAACGTGACGTGACCTCTAAACAAAATCTTTTATATGTACCATATATTATAATATATAACGACTTGAAAAAATCACTTCAAATCATCACGACAGAATTCGAAATATGAAAAGCACTTGGTTCTCGTACCCATTCAGTTTCGCAAATATCGTGCTATTTTTTAGGCCTGATTTTTTTTTTTGGTTTCCTCAAAATGCGAATAAAAGAAGTATATATTGCTCAAAGGTTTGGACTCTATTCAATTGAAGCTTTCCAGACTAATAATTTCACAATGTTTTGGAAACCGTTGACCAGAACGTTGGCAACCGCAGCGTCTTCTGTATCTAGCAATGTTTCAAATTTACAGGATATAGTCATCATCGGTGGAGGCCCTGCTGGGTTATCCATACTTGCATCATTGAAAAGTTCACACAAGACAAGACATTTGAAGTGTACCTTGATTGAAGGGTCTAATTTGGATCCAATTCGTGACTTTAGTATAACACCCCCTGACACCTACACCAATAGAGTAGTTTCCCTTACTCCTAAATCAATTGAATTCATGCAAGAAAGAATAGGAAATTGGGATTTTATAAATATAGACAGAATAAAGTTCTATGATTCCATTGTTGCATATGATGGACAAGACTCTAATACCCGTATAAGCTTTGATGGAAGTACCTCTGAATCCGGTGTCCTAGCTGCAATGTGTGAAAATTTTAATATTCAAAGTTCGCTTCTTGCTAAAATTGATGATCAAAATCTTAGTATTCTTGATCCCGAGGAAGAACAAGAATCAATTATATTGGACAATACGAAAGTTGTCAGTATTGACCTGCCCCTTACAGGACTTTCATCGCATAGTCACTCCCATAGTGAACTTGCTGAAATAGACCCCAATGAAGGTGGAGAGGTTTTGGATTGGCCAATAGTCAAATTAGATAATGGAGAATCTATTCAAGCAAGATTATTGATCGGTGCCGATGGTTATAACTCACCTGTGCGTAAATTCGCTAACATTGAATCAAGGGGCTGGCAATATAATAGATTTGGAGTAGTAGCTACTATTAAACTTCAATATGAAGACTATAGATCAGTCGGATGGCAAAGGTTTTTGACCACCGGTCCTTTGGCCATCTTACCATTAACCGATGATAATGCAACTATTGTTTGGTCCACAACTCCAGAAAATTCTGAGTTATTATTGAAAGTCAATGATATCATATTCCCCCATTTGGTGACTGCAGCCATGACTTTAGAGGAAATCGACTTGAAATATATATTGAACGTTTTAAGAGAAGATCCCAATGATATGTCAGTGTTAGACGAAATTTCTTGGAGGTTATCAAAAATGAATATATCTGATTTAGAAGAAAACTTTCCATTACCAGTAACCGAATTGGTTCAAGGCTCAAGAGCCAGATTTCCATTGAAATTATCTCATGCTGATACATATGTTGCCCCAAGAGTTGCATTAGTGGGAGATGCTGCACATACAATCCATCCATTGGCAGGTCAAGGTCTTAATATGGGTCAATCTGATGTATCTTACTTGATAGACGCTTTAGAGAAAGGAGTTGACAGAGGTTTGGATATTGGCTCAACTCTCGTTTTGGAAAACTATGTTGCAAATGCATGGCCATCGAACCATGTAATTTTAGGAGCTTGTGATAAGTTACACAAGATTTTTGCAACTGATTGGGCTCCTATTGTTTTCGTAAGAAGTTTTGGTATGAACTCTTTGAACTCGTTAGGTGTCGTCAAAGATTTAATGATCAAAGCCATTAGTGGAAGATAAGTAATGAAATAGTATACGTTGAAATAACTTAAATAGAAATACTTTATGTCAAAATAAAAATCGAAATAAATTTGATCCTGCATGTAGCACAGATTGCAGCGAATATACTTCGCTAAGTCGATTTTGAATTGTAGCAAACTCTAAAGTAATTTGATGATAGTAATCATGAAGCATAATAAAGCTAATGAAAACCTACGATTTCATGTTTACTTTTACGAGACAAGTACGAATAAGGAAAAGGATTGCTCGTTCTAGCAACCTTCAGCTCGTTGCGAGATATGCCATTCCCAAGCAAAGCAAAGATAAATTTAATACCGATGAAGAAGATTCACTAGTTATAACGGACAAATACAGTCAATTGAGAGAAGACTATAAGCCATCCAAATACCCCATTGTTTTATGTCATGGATTTTTAGGCTTTGATCAGCTTTCGATATTAACCAAGCCAAAGTTTTTGAGCCCGAGTCAAAGAAAAGTAGGAGAAAAGGTAGGAGAAAAAGTAGAAGATTATGCCGGAAGTTTAGCCAAGGGTTTAATCAATCTTGATTATTGGTATGGAATTAAAGAAGCATTGGAAAAAAATAAAAATAAAGTACTCATTGCTAAAGTACCACCCTTAGGTACAATTGAAGAACGAGCCCAAGAGTTGAATAAATTCATTAATAAACAATGTGAAAATCTTAGGAAACATGAATCAAAATCATCTATGTATAATAAAAACAAAGATAAAAAAAATGAAGATCAAACGTTTGAAGACATAAATAAGCCGATTAAAGTAAACTTAGTGAGTCACTCAATGGGAGGATTAGATGCAAGGTACTTAATTTCAAAATTACAAAATGATAAAAACATTTATAAAGTTTTATCGTTAACTACGGTATCAACCCCACATCATGGATCAGAATGTGCAGATTTTTTACTAGATCTTATAAAAAATTATCCCACTTTAAAGACTAATTGCCCCAAGTGTCTTTCACAATTATCAACATCATATTTAGAAAAATTCAATCTAGAGATAAAAGATGATCCCAATGTACAATATTTTTCTTACGGTGCCAGGATGAAACCAAGATGGTTTAATGTATTTACTCCTACCTGGAAAATAATGAAACATAGAATATTAGCTAAAGATAAATCTTCATCATATGATAATGATGGATTAGTTAGTGTTGAAAGTTCGAAATGGGGTCGTTATTTAGGAACGCTTGATGATGTTGATCACCTAGATTTGATTAATTGGACTAATAAATTACGTAGTATTATTGATAAGTCTGTATTTCAAACGAATCCAAAATTCAACTCGGTAGCATTATATTTAGATATTGCTGATGCAATAAATAAAAAAGGATTTTAAAATATTTTGATTGGTTAAAAAGTCAACTATAGAATAACTCATATTTTATTAAAATGTATGTAAAATTAATGCAACTAAAAAAGTATATATTTGAAGATAAAAAGAGTACATTGAATATATAAAAATATGTATATCACTCCTGTAAACACTGAAAAGATTGAAAATCTTTAATCCCGATAATAAACAAAAACAAGAAAAGCAAAACAGAATAAAGAACGAACAAAAATCAATAACGAAGAACAAGTAAGAAAATACAGAAACAAGATCAAGAACAAACAACAAAATGATAATGAAAACAAAAAAGGAAGCTCTGAATGCATAATATAACGATAAAAAGGACAGGAAGATAGATACGTAACAGAAAAGATTGAACCAATCTATTGATTAAGAGTTATAGTTTTAACGTAAGAGAATTCATCGATACCCCAAATACCGTTGAATCTTCCGCAACCACTGCTTTTAACCCCACCATGAGGAGTGGTAGCTTCATCATGAATACTGGAATTATTGATGTGAACACCACCTGATTCAATTCTTTTAGCGATAGATAAAGCGTTTAAAACGTTTGATGACCAAACTGAAGCTTTTAAACCATAATCGGTACTATTCATGATATCAACTAATTTGTTTTCATCCTTATATTTATAGACTGCTAAAACAGGACCAAAAGTTTCAACTGAATCAATTGCCATTTTTGAATTAACGTCAGATAAAATAATTGGAGATAATGTAGCATGTTCACCAGTTGAAGACATAATTAATTCAGGTCTATCACCGAAAACAATTTTAGCACCTTTATTTAAAGCATCATTAATTAAATCGTGAATTTTTGTAGTTGAAGTCATATCTCTTTGAGGTATTTGATGATCAGGATTTTTAGAATATTTTTTAGCCGCTTGTTGTAATTTTTCAATAAATACATTATAAATTGATTCGTGAATGAAAATTTTATCAAGACACATACAAATTTGACCTTTATGAGTGAAAGAACTGAATAAAGTACTATCAATAGCTCTTGGAATATCAGCATCTTTACAAACGATTGAATAATTTTTACCACCCAATTCTAATAAATAAGGCTTTAAATACATTGATGCAACCATTGCTATTTTATTACCAACTAAAGTTGAACCAGTGAAATTAACTTTACGAATATTTTTATTTGATAATATTAAATCAGTAGCTTTGACATTATCTTTTGGGGCTAAATGAATTAATTGAATTGCTTTTGGAGGTACACCAGCTTCAATAAAACATTTTGCTAAAAAATATGAAACTAATGGAGATCTTTCAGATGATTTTAAAACAACGGAACAACCAGCAGCTAAAGGAGCAGTAATTGATCTAGAACCAAGAATAATAGGGGCATTCCAAGGAGCAATAGAATAAACAGGACCAATTGGAGTTCTCACAGTTAAAGCTAAATCACAAGAATCTGATTTAGGTATGACACCTTCAGGTTGTGATAATAATTTAGCGTATTCTTCAATATGACTTGAAGCAGTACTAACGTTGAAAGATCCAAACCAAGATGCGGCACCAATCTCTTCGTGAGCAGCAACAAATTCAGGTTCTTTACTTCTCATTATGGTAGCAGCTTTAGTTAATATTTTTGATCTATCTTGATGAGACATTGAAGACCATTCAATGAATCCATCATATGAATCTTTACAAACTTGGCTAATTTCAGACTCTAAATTTTGAAGAACAGCAAAATCATGAATTATTTTAGAAGTGTTCTTATGTGAATATACTGGTTCAGTATTTTGAGTTATGATTTCTTTTCCTCTTAGTATAAGAGGAACGGTAGCTAATCTTCTTTTAGTCTGATGGTGACTAGAAAACGTTAGTGACTTTATCATGATATTGAGTGAGGGACTAATTTTGAAGGTATGAGTAGATGGAGAAGTTGAAAGATGTTTTCCTTCTTCTTTTATAACCTAACTAAAAGTTGTAAAAAAGAGGAAAGAAAAGAAAAAACCACCAGGAAATCCAGTTATTTTAAATGTTAAAAATAATAGTGAATCACTTTTGTTTCTCTTTGATTCAAGCAACAAAGATAACGTCAAGAGTAAAATGAAATTAATAATCAATATAATAATATACTATAATATAATATAATATAATATAATAATAATACAAATATAATAAGGAATATTACAGATCAGGCTCCTCAAAATAGGTGGTGCCACAAAATGGGAACAAGAACAACAGCTAAAAACAATAAAACAGTGGAAAAATCTTCGAGTCTTCCGCAATCTTGGAGAAATGGATATTATATGTGTATTAAAGTTGTCTCTTCGATTTCCTCGACTAAAGATCCAAGTTCAATTTTATGCACTTTGTATTATGTATGCAAAGATCCAAAGGGACAAAATCTGAAGCACAAGTCAATCTATTCACTAAGTATTGTTCTTGGCTTTGCGAAAAGGGCCTAACCTAAAATCCTTGACTAGAAACGATTCGGATATGTCGATCAATATTCCAATCAATTCTAAATTCCTTGATAAAAAATTGTAAAAAATTGTCTATTATTTAACCCAAAATGGTAGTTAAAATATGGCTAAGTTTGTGGATGATCTTTCAGCGATTCTTTTTTTTTTTTTTTTTTTGTTTTTCTCCTTCTTTTTTCGTTTTATTTCTTTTTTTTTATCCTTTTTTTTTCGATTTTTGTAATCAAAATGGTAAACTTCGAATAGCTTTTGAATGAGCAGTTTTATACAGAACTAGCTGATCGATACTCTTGGCAAGAGTAAGAGATGAATGGATGCGAACGGTTATTCGGTAGGTGAGAGAGAGGTGGGGGAGTGAGTCAACTTCAACGAGGGTGGGGGATCTGGTTTTATCTTTTAACTAAAATGCCTTACATAAATCAAGATGCCAATGTTTGAGAAGTACAGTTGTTCAGCCAAAAAACAACAGTGATGGAATCGTTTTTATTGTGCTGCCTTACTTTGTCTTACTTTGAATAAGATTGTTTCACTTTGTTTCGTTTTTTCTTGTTTGTCAATTTTTGAACAATGTATCAAATGTCCATCACATTGTAGCGATTCAGGCTAGTTGACATCATGTCGCAGACTCACAGTCTTTGACTCGGTACGATTCCAGTTGCTGTGACATACAAGCAAACACCCAGTAACTCAAGATACAATTCTTGAATTCCAGTACCACATGACAAGAAATTCATCCCAAGAAGAACCAAAAACGGACTTGGATGTGTTTGCCTGTTTTGGTGGTGCTGATGAGGTCGTACTTAAGCTTCTCGCAACGTTTATTTTTTTGCCTTGATATGCATCGCGCTTAACGCGACAGCTATGGAATTTGCACCAATAAGAAAAGACACAGCACAAGACGGTTGTAGATATGGTGAACCGGAGTAGTCAGTTTGACTCCTTGGATCTACTTTATATCCTGCGTTCTTGTGGCCACTGTGTGTGCGTTTTGTTTGCAATTCCTTCTTGACACAATGCAAACCTCGGGTATAAAACTACATTCGTTGAACTTCATGTATAGCTTATCATTTGCGCTTATTTGGGTTATCTCTCGGCTCAAATTGGAGGTCATCGGTGTGACTTGGGGCGTATATTCAAGTAGTTTCTAAGGTAATCTACGATGAAACGAATGGTTTCTTTGCCTCAATTCATCCCATCTTTAGTTGACTCTGTGGTATCAAACCACTCTGCGGTATCAAACCTTGTGCTGCCCCCGCTAGTATCAAGATGAAAGACATATAATGTTACTTTAAAGAAGAGTCCATCCAGGCCTTTCTCACTGTATAACTAAGTTCTGTAAAAGACCCGGACCAATGCGTCTTATCAAAGACAAAAAGAAAAGAAAAGAAATTATGGTACGGGGTAGTTTAGTTTTGGTTGGTTCAAACTCCCTGCCACTGAGTATCCAAATTAGTAAATAATTACTAATTGGATCTTAATCAAAGCCACCATATGTCAAAAAAAAAAAAAAAAAAAACAACGATTTCAAAAAAAAAATAAAAAAATAGACAAAACAAAAAAACAATAAACAATAAAGTAGGAACAAAAATTTTGTAGATTCTGTCAAACGTATTAAAGTGTACATATATATTTTGTTTCGATTTATCGTCTATTCTAATATGGAAAACATAAGCACATATAATACACTTACATCATTTACGCTTTGACAGCTTTGGCAAAGTTTCTGCTATATGTGATTAAACGTCTCAACATATGTGACATAGCTCCATTGTACAATAGTATCGTCATTACAAAAGGTGAAAACGTCATAATTTGAAAGTTGACAAAGTCAATGTTTACAGTATCAAAAGTAAGATATCCCAGCATTAAGTCAATGATTTAACGTGAATTATTTTACACAGGTTGACGTCTCCTATTCTTATTATAATGACTTATGTAAGTCTTCTTCACCTTATAAAAATGGTATATTCAATACATGGGTTTTACTCATTTATTTGTACGTGATTGATTAAAATATATAGCAAAACTTTACACTAACTATTGTAATAATTTATATTGTGAATCATAATAAAGAATTAACTGAGTCTAAATCTGCTGAACAACTATTACAAAATGTTAAAACTGATTCAATTCCCGGATTTATATCACTTTGATTTTCATTATTATTAGTGTCGTCATCAATTATTTGATTGAAAATATTATTTTTAATATATTCACATCTTGTGATCTCACTCATAAGCCAATTTTTCCATTCTGCTTTTGCAAGTTCACTTTCCATATCGTTTAACATTTTAAGTCTCACTATCAATTCATGTCTTTTAACTCCAATTTCTCGTAATGACTTCTTGAAACTTTTAGCGACTTCTCTTGTATTTTCATCACCATATTCCTGAGTCCATGAGGTTGCCGAATTATAATTAATTATGAATGATTTATTTTTAAAAGTTTCGTAACAAATTGAGTTAGGATTCAGTATTTCATTATTTTCTTGAATATAATCTTGAACGTCTTTCAAGTAAACTGATCTTTGCAACATCAAGGGACTTTTATTTAAGAATTTTTTTGTAACTGTTGATGCATGCTTAGCAGTCCAATAAGAAGTGGTGGTTTTCCCAATAAAAAACAAATTGGTTAAACATAAACCTGCAATGATTATTAACAAAAGCCTATTAAGTTTTATTCCTCTAATCATAGTAATTAATAGATTGAAAATGAAATGAATTAACTCGATAAATTTTGATAATATGAATAAAGTTGATTTTTTGAAAAATAATCGTAATAAGAATGATGGTCTAAATACTATTGGTTCCACTTTTTCAACATAATAAGGTTTAGAAGAATGACTTAATTTACCATACAAATAAATCGATTTTACCACCGTTCCATGAGTACCCACCCTTTTCACCACATCACGTAAATTTTTATCGAAATCTTTGCATTCAGCTCTACAAGTCGATAATGTTATTGGCCTAACTATCAAACTTGCTAACGATTTTGAGTGGAAATTAACCTTAGAATAAACTGACACTTTCGTTTGATTACCATTAACTCTAACACAAACAAATCTATAAATTATTGAAAATGACGACCCACAAATCATTTTACAACTTGACTTTTCATGAGTGAATGAATAATATTCATCTTCAACGTATCCATCAAGTTTGTCCGTTATTTGAAATTGTCCCCTTTTTTTACTACCTTGAAGTATGTAAGAATTAAATCTCCTTGTCATACCTTGATTATTTGGTAAATCGAACCAAGGTACTTTAACTCTTGATTCTAATGTTATGAATGTACTATACGAATCAAGTATATTTGAATGATCTCCTAATAATGCGTGAAATAATGCCTTTGGTGGTATATTATAAATATTTTCCATGACTAATGTAGCCATATCACTATAGTCTACTTTATATGAACGCTTAGCTTCAATCCCCTTCAATGATTGGAATGAGTTAGTATTCATCAGTTCAGGTACATCATCCAAGTTGGACAGATTGATAAAATCAACATTATTATTTTCTGCAATATTTTTATTTTGAGTGACTTTTTGTAATTCAGAAAAATCACTTATAGGAATACCCATTATTTTTGATACAAATGCAAACTTGATATCATTCTTGGTTTCAATTTCATGCTGATTTTCAATTCTCACAAGATTGTTTATCAATTCATGTAAATGTTTTGGATGATCGCTAGCGTTATTCTGAATGAAATAGTTCAACTTCTTTTTTATTAATCTACCATCATCCAAAAATAATTTCATCTTAACAATCCCATTCATATTGTAGATCTTCAATATGTCATGATTCTTTTTTGGCTTTGAATCAACAGCCACTAAATGTTCGACTGGTAATTTAGTTAATGCCACAAACCCTAATGATTGCATATAGAAATAAACATGTCTATTGGTTATAAAACATCTTCCACTCAACTCTTGACGTGAATTTGGTGACCAAATACATCTGTATGAAATCAAACAGAGTTCACCAGGTTCTACCGCTGTTTCAAATAATGCTCTCATTTGTATGTCAAGAGAAATAAGTTCATAAGGATAATAATCTGGATAATTTATCCCTTCATCACTTTCGATGTTGAGAGTATCTTCATCGGCTATAGCTTGCTGTATGTTTACGCCATCTCTAATCGGTGGCACTTCATGAAGGTAGTAAAGACCCCAATTAGCTGAACCCCAAATATTAGCTGTTAAGGCAGTTGGTAAAGTATTTGTCGCAGCTAGACTATAAGCAATGATAGATGATTTAGTAGTATCGGTCATAAATGGAGGTCTAATTTGTGGAATTTGATGATAGATATGTCTTTTGAATATTCTTTCATTTTTTTGAATTTGATGTGATAATTTACTCGAAGTAATAATTTGACCAGACGAATTAACTATTTTATGGTTAGTTAATTCCTTATCTGTTGATGTATTAATCGTAGATGCGAATTCAGTAACAATTGGTGGATACCGACCACTGGCAACTGCTAATAAATCATTATACATTGGATCATCTTCTTGTAATATTCTATTTCTCTCATTTTCAAAAACTTTCAACCAGGATTTTAATTCAAATAAATTTTCAGCTTGAAATACAATTGTAGTGTTCTTTGTTTTAACTTCAAAACAATATTTACGATCTTCTTGAGGAGCATACTTTACATTACACAATAAAACACCAATTTTATCAGTTTCTTGAACAAAAGTTTGTGATGAACTTAATACTAAAAGTCCGAATACACCACCTTTTACAAAAACCCATCTTTTAACCCAAATCGGTTTGGTCGATTTTTCAATATATGTCTTCATGAACAAATAACCGTGTTTTTCAATACTCATTTCATTTATATCGGTAAGCATTTTCGCATTGATCAGTGAAATTTTGAAATCCGCAGCATTATTTGATGGCATTGATTGATGAATGGCACTTTCTTCAACCTGATCTCTTGCAGTTAACATGTCACCTCGTAATTTATCAACAGCAATTGAGTAAGAATCACACCAAGCCAGAATTTTCTGTATTTTATTCCAATTATTATTTAGATCAGGGTGAAGATCGAAAAGATCAACATTGTCAGCATATCGTTTATTCTTCCAAAGATCTGAGCACACTTTAACTAAAGCACGATCTATTAAATTACTTAAATTTGAGATTTCTGTGACTAAAAGTAATGAAATATGGATATAATCTTTCCTAACTTGAAATAACTGTTTTGCATCTTCCATAACACTATAAGCATCTTTTGTTTTCGAAGTTGCAACATAAATCGATAAATATCTATCATACTTTTCTTGTTGAACATCAAATTCACTTCTCACTTCTCTATACGCTCGTACAGCCTTAATGATTTTGGTATTTAAACTATCGATTAAATAAGTTTTGATAGTTAAAGCTTTCATACTCGTTTCCCACAACTTCAACATACCAGAAGCCGTTGCTTGTAGTGATTGGACGGTATATTCTTGATCTATCAAACCATCTTGCAAGAACGTAGGTACCAAATGTTCCAAAAATGAATTGGTTATTGTTTGAAGTTGACTGATATATTTAGGAATTTTCTTCACCGAACTGGTTAAAGCCAAAAGCCATTTTTCTATATTATCAACTTGACAATCTAAATGATTTGATGAGGCTCTGAAACTTGGTGAATCTAAAGCAGCCTCTTTGAAGTTTACTGAGATTAATTTGAATTGTCGCAGAGGTTGTTGCAGATTTGATTGTAGATTGCTTTGTGACGCTGATCCCTGTGTTTCTTCAATGCTATATTCGTGATCTGCATTATCCTGCTGAATTGGACTTACCGCTGGCCTATTATAATTTTGTGATGTATTAGATTGTTGAGAAGTTGCAGCTTTCGGTTTGTATCCATTCGATACTGCCATATTTTTTAGAGTTTGAAATGAAAATTGGTAAATACTATATATTTAAGTAATAACACCAAGTTTTCAGTATTTTGGAAGTAATCATATGAATCAGTCACACGTATTTCACTAACTAAAAATTCGGATGTTGTTGATGAATACATTGAAAGAAACGCTTATTTGCGAGCTAGCCGAATGATATAGATGAGACTTACACTACCTCCATGACCACTACGCCATCAAATATTTGACTTGCTCCGGGGTCGAAGTTGTGGACAAAGATAATACAGGCATGCGGTTCTTCATAGCTTTATACCAATGGAAACTGACTTGGTGGGGTGAACTTTATTTCAGAAAATCAGACGTAAACTTTGCCGGTTATTCTAAACACCGAATCCAATAGAAGAGAAATCTTGTAAATACAACTGGTGATCACATCACTTCTAGAATAGTTCCGATTTTGAGTATACTGAATTATGTAGCCATTTTAATTTATAATATAAAAAACACTAAAAATAGAGCAAAAGGCATGATTGGAAAGAAAAGTTCCTAACTCTTCTATTTGATTTCTATCAAGCTTTCAAGCTTGGGTAGTATAAACCAGTATGACACACATGTCTATTGAAAAAGATTTAAATGAAATCGTAATTTCTTGGGCCTAAGACTATGGATCAAATGAAGTACAATGTGACCTGGACCCAAGCTGTATAGCCATTAGCTTGAAGCAAAAACATGCCGCTTCATAAACTTAATTATTCAAAAAAAAAATAAAAATTATACAAAATTGTCATTTGAATAATAATAAGACAAGAGCTACGAAATACAAAACAAGATATTCATAGATTTTCAACTAAACCTACACAGGAGTAATTGTCAGGTTGTTTAAGAAGCCTGTTTGAATCCAAAAGTAGAAGGCTGTTATTAAAGACATTGGGCAAACGATGGATCGAAGCCACTAGCACCATAATACGGTCAATAGCATGATTTGAAGTATACTATACTTTATATGACGAATATTTACTATAGTCAACCTCTTTGTTTAATCAAAAAGTGTAGCGCTTGAGGGCTGAAATTTTTATAGTACAGTTGATTCGGAAAAACTTCTCTCAAACATGAACGTTTTATATTTACTTTTGAGCATCCATAGACATATAAACATAAATTAAGGAACAGCTCAACGCGCACTACGCTAAAAACAATGTAGTTGGACGTATGTGAGTGAAAGCAAACCGACTCCATGGATAGAATACGTCAATAACACGAACGATACTTCATCAATAAATGCCGAGTGCTAAAGTTATCAAATCGGAGATTTGAACAATTTTCACCACTAAAAGATCTTGAACAAACTGCGATTTTCGTAAACCACAATACCGATAAGGACTAACAATAACAATCCAATGACATTCAAATTCCAATCCAACCTACGCTATTTTCCTACGACAACATTCATGAAACGTGTATTCTAGAACTACTCTTTAGCTACAACATCAAAAAAGCAGTCCTTAAGATATCTTGCTAAAACATTCATTAGAAAGAAATCAGAGATGTCCCATCAAAACCACCCCATTCTATCAAATATTATCAAATGACATTTTTTTCACATTAAATGATGATTCACATACTTAAATATGTTCCATGATCGAAATGCAAAGTCGCCCGCTAAAACACACCACTTGTTGCTTTGGGACATGCCATTTTTCAGTGCTCCGAGTTCTTCCTGGTTTCGGATTAACTTATTCGCTTATATATCCAGCGCGACACCCGTACCCCCCTGGGCATTCATGCAATACGTGAGTCAAAAGTGAGCTGACAAGAACCAACTGGCTAACCTTTCCAAACCTTATATGATTCGATTTACGTTACATAGCGCCTTTGTAGATCTTGCCACTTCTAATTTTTTTCTTTTTTCTGGCACTCTGTTTTCTGTTGTTTGTTTATTCTCAACTGTTTTTCCGTTCTATGATCGTGTATACATTCTAAACTATTATGGGTTTAAATTTTGCGATATTTAATATTTAAGTATCATGATCCGCTGACTTTATTCATCTTCTGATTACTGTTATATCATCAAGTCACTTACAAACTTTACAACCACTTACTATGTCTAATAATCAACAAAGAAAAGCTGCTGCTTTATTTGATCTTGCCTCTGCTCCCTTATCTCCAATAACTTCTAATGATGACGACCAAGATTGGATAACTGAGTTACTTGCCAAGTCTGCTCCAATGACCACTACAAACAGTTACACGGCCATATCTGAATTACCAAAAATTTATGGCAACAATTACAATGACATAAATCTCTTCCAACAAGCAAACTTGGATAAATATTTTGATAATGAAAGCCTTTTCAGTGGCAATGAATTCATTTCAAGCTCAGAAACAAGTCAAATAAATAGTCCGCATGTCAAATTGGAAGACATAGATGAAATTAGTCTTCTTCCTGATCTTAATAGAGTCAATAATAAACTTGAAAGCTTACAAGAAGCAAAAGACTTTACTTCAAAATCTTTAGAATCAATCTTTGATACTAAAGATATTTTAAAAGAGGAGTCATTAAGTCGAACAACATCTGGTATCCGTCGTGCTAAACTTTCTTCCTTCAGCAATACAAGTACAAATGCCGGTAAATCATCATCATCAATTTCCAAATTACCAAAGAAAAGAAATCCAAGAAAAAGATTAACCGATACCCAGAAGCAAGCACACAATAAAATCGAAAAAAAGTATAGAATCAACATTAATGCCAAAATAGCAGGCCTACAACAAATAATACCATGGGTTGCCTTTGAAAAAACCGCATTTGAAACAGGAGATTCATTAGAAGATAGTACATTATCTGCAGATATGGCTTGCAATAGGCTTAATAAATCAATGATTTTAGAAAAGGCAACTGATTACATTTTGTACCTTCAACAAAACGAACAAAGAATATTACAAGAAAATGATCAATTGAAAAAAGAAGTTGCTCGTCTTGGCGGTAGTATTTAAGGTATAAGCAATATTTCTTGGGTCTTCGTCAATAATAAAGATTATTTCCTCGACTCATAAAATCTACATAATGATAACTTTAACAAAAATAACCAAAGAATGAGGCACTTCAAAACTACCTTCAAACAAAAAACAAAAAAACGAAAAAAAAAGAAACGAAACGAACGATAACGTGTTAATTCTTTCATGATAATTTATGAACTAGTCCCTTTAATTCAATTTTTTACCCATAATTTTTTATTCTCCTTTATTTCTCTATATATACATTACATTAAATTTTCTTTATTTCAGTCTTCTATATTAATACACTTGGCGTGGTCAACACTTTATACATTTAAATTTCGTTCAAACTGTAGCATAGATATTTGCAGCAAAGTCACGCACCGCTCAAAACGCCCTATGAAAAAAGAAAAACTTAAACTGAAACATCGAACAAAACACAAACTGTCTAAGAGCATATTGAAGATGAAGCATCAGTTGCCCCAAAGTTTAGCAAATCATGGGTTTTTCCGGGGCAGGGTTTAGGTTTTATGGCATTAGTATGGTGTTTATGGAATTAGCGATTGAAAACGGTAATGGCCTTGAAATTCGTCCATTAAGCGAAGTTTACTCAAGATTTCATGTGAAGCAATATTCGGAATTTATACATGAGCAATAAAAAGGCTTAGCAACTTCCAATCAAGTTTGGCATTAGCTTCGCTGCCTCGAAGATAAGGAAGCCCATGGGGCTCAACTCGGTTTGCATCTAACATATAACTGCTATTAAGAAAACTTAATGAAAAGCAAATCAAAGCTATGACCGAACTTCATATAAAGAAATCAATGACTTCATTTGATATGTCTTTAAGCAAGCGTGTAATTCCATATTTATTCAACCTATGATTCACTATTATGTTATCATTATGGCCACAAATGATTTGTCTCTTGAAATTTTCACAAGCTTTTTGGTCGTTCTCCCTTTCTCTAACAATAATTGAAGCTAAACATCTTTCGTAGTCATATCCGGACCATTGTTCCACGTCACCTTTAGCTCCACGTGTTTAAGTTTACTGTCTGAACTTTCTTCTCGTGTCTGGAACATAACTATATAATTGTTTCTTTTCGACTAGGAGACGTCGAAGCTTTTGCATTAGTGCAGCAGCTCAACTTTATATTTATGGCACTATAATCGGTTCTCAATTTTGCACTCAACGTCAATCATATATTACATAATCCAGATCAATTTTCAGTGTGCGACCTTTAAAAAAACTCGATTGATAAATAATGCCAGAGATTTTAAAGAACATGGACACGTAATGTTCAGTGTATATTGATTTCAAACCTACAAACTTAAGTGATGAGCTCAATTCAACAGCTCATATCAGAACTAGGTACCTTGTCATCGGACTCTAAACGAAGAAATGCCGAAGTCAAACAAAGCTGTGATAAAATAAGTAACAAACTTAAACTGTATCCTGCAAATCAAAATACTACACAAATCACTGATGTTGAAATAAGGAAAGAAATATCAGCTCCATTCATACTAGCTTGTAATTCTGGAAGTTCCAAACTCGTGAATAGCTCTATTCCTATTTTAAATAGATTAATATTGACTTCAATCGTGCCCGATGAAAGTATCGAAGACGTATTGAATACATTTAAACAATTAATGAATTTATCAGTTGATGTTCAATTAAGAATTTTACAATGTTTGCCAGTGATTATGCAAAATTACAATATTGAAGGTGACAATTTAATTCATATCTTACAAATTTGCTCAAATTTGACTACCAATAATAGATCACCAGTTGTAAATAACACAGCATCGGCAACATTACAGCAATTATTCAGTAATCTTTATGATAGAATCAGGGAATCCGATAAAGATGAAATTAATAACGATCACGAAATAAAAACAGAAGGCAATGAAATCATAAAAGTAAATAAACTATCATATGAAGGGTATAAAATCTTTGGTGATTTATGTAACATCATCAACGAAAAAAAATTAGATTATTTACATGATAAAATTTCAATAAAACCGTTATCAGTTCTTGAAATTATTGAAAATATAGTATCAAGTCACCAAAGTTTATTTGATGAACATCAGGAGCTATCAATCATTTTAAGAGGTAGCTTGGTTCCTGGATTACTAGGAATACTCAACAATTCACAAAATAATTTTCCACTTATTACAAGAAGTATTAGAATTGTTCATATACTATTATCAACACAGTTAAACAATTTAGAAATTGAAAGCGAAATCATTTTATCATTTTTGAATCACATCCTATTGAATAATGATTCCAACGAATTAAATCAAGTTAACTGGTTAAAAATTTTAATTTTGGAAATGTTCAAAACATTATTTTCTGATTTCAATAATACAAAATCAATTTTTGAAAAATATGATAATGATCCAAAAAAGAAAAATGTTATTCAAGAATTAATATCTATTATAAATAATTTTTCACTTAATAATTCATATCTCATAAATGATACCGTCAAAATTCCTAATACTTCACCCGGTTCAATTTATTTATCGACCCAACATTCTAGTTTGAAAGTATCTGTACTTGATCACTTAGATAAATCAGAACCACCAACTAACATTCCCATGACTTATAACATGTTTTTGGTATTTAAAATAATCACATATTATACTGAAGGTATTTCTGAATTTGTTCATAACTTATCGACTTCAAATCAGCTTAATTTGAATGAAAATAAGAATCAAGATACAATTTCCCTGTCAAACAATCTTTTAGAATCAAACATTGAGTTTGTAACCAGTTTGATTGAAAAGAACTTTTCTGATATAAAACAATTATTTAAAACATTTGTTTATTCATCATTGGATAATGAAATATTCCATAATCTAATTAGATCATTACAGAAGTATACTCATACTGTTGGATTATTAGGACTTGAAACATTAAGAGATGAATTATTAATCATGATAAGTGAGTCAATCATAAAAAATGTTTCAGAAACTGATACTAATAAAGTTAAGAGTAGTAGTAGCAATGGAGGTGGTTCGAGTTTTCAAGAACAAGGCAAACAATTATTAGCGTTTGGTGAGTCACTAGTTGAGTCATTCAGCTCTACCATTCAAATGCCATCATCACCATCACCAGCTGCATCTGAAACTATGAATAATAACAGCAGCAATAATAATAATACTAATAAAATTGTGAATTCGCCAACTATTTCCACTAATAGTAGCTTCATCAATGTCAACAATAATGATGATGGAACAGTGATTACTAACGGATCGAGAAAATTCAATTCAAGACAAGTTATAATATTAAGATCGTTGATTAACTTATCAATATCATTAGGATCAACATTGCAAAAATCTTGGAAGATTATATTAACCACCTTTCAATGGGTGAATTTTTTTATTAATGGACCTGATGAATTCAGTGGATACCTTAATCATAAAGCTTTCAAAAATTTAAAAGACGAAATGTTACCTAATATAACTAATCAGGATTTAAATAATATTGAAATTTCCTTCAAAAAATTTTTCAAAAGTATTGAAGAATACCCTATTGAATCGTATTATGAATTATTGATTGAAATTACGGAATTGTTTGAATTAAATCAAGAAATAAAAGATGGTGTTAAAGTGGTTCCATATAATAAAGCATTTTATCTTGACTTATTAATTCAAATCAGTGAAGTCAACCCAAACAAATTTTTAATTGATAATGATTTATTATGGAATCATCTCACTGATTTCCTACAAAAATTTGGAGTTAAAAGAAGTATTGGATATAATTTTAGAATTCATATTGTGAAAACTTTCAAGAATATTATACTTAATATAACCAAAGAAGGGTTTGAATCAAAGGATACAAAAATCAATGAAGAAACGTCTACCAAATCATTAAATGGGTTAATGAAATTTATCAATAAGTTGTTCAATTTGGGATTACCCAATGAATTATTGTTACTTAATTGTGAAACCGAAATCCATTTGATTATATTAGATACATTGCATGAATTAATTGATAAATACGATACCTTTTATCAAAATTCATGGAAAATAGTATTCGAGATTTTAAACACATCATTCATTACGACCTCTAATGATAATCAAGATAATAAACTTCGAAACAAAATCAAATCATTAGTTGATTCATCATTTGACACATTAAAATTAATATTGGATGAATTTTTATTGACTTTACCGTTTGATCAACTTAAAATATTGATTGACACATTGTATAATTTTTGCTCACAAACTTATGATTTGAATATTTCATTCAGTTCAATAAGTTATTTTTGGTTAATCAGTGACTCAATTAAATTAAGAATATCCGATAGTGAAGTGCAAGGTTTTGTTGGGGGTGATGCTAAAACAAACTTAGAAACCATTAAGGAAGAAAAGGAATTGATTGAATTTATTGACGAAACAAGTGAAAGCTCAACGATATATTATAAGATTTTGGATATTTATTTACTTTGTTCACTATCCAAATTAACCATTGATTCAAGAGCACAAGTCAGGGATGGGTCAATCCAAACTATATTCAAAATCATTGATATTCATGGCAATTTGATTCCATCATGGGACTTGATTTATAATATAGTGTTACCATTGTTACTTGATTTAAAAGAAACAAAAAACAATTTAATAAATGGTAAGAAAGAATGGATTGATAGTTTGAGTCTTATGTTATCGGGGTTGGTATCAATTTACAATAAATTTATAATGACTTTTGAAAAAGATGATGATATAAATTATAAATTATGGAATAAATTTATCGAATACTTGTCAACTTTAGTAAGTTATAAATGGAATGAACTAAATCTAAAAGTTTTCAAATCTTTTAATGATTTAATTTCACCATTACGAAAAATCACAAAAATAAATAAACAAATTAGAAATTTATTATATGAATTTTGGATAAAAATACCAATTGAATACGATTTCATAAACATTGAATACCAAGAGACATTATCGGTATTAATTGAATGTTTTCAACCATTATACGGTATAATTGAACAAGACTTTACAATCAATGAATGCAACCAAGTCCTTTCCAATTTTAATCAATGTGCGAGATATCCAATATTACCAAATAATTTAAAAGATGATGTAAGACCAACCAATTTGCAAAAATCAGTATTAAATAACTTAAGAATCATAAATGTTGAAAATAATGAAATACAATCATTGATAATTCAACAACTATCAATAATTTTAGTTTATCCATTTGGAATCAGATCAAGAATTGAAAAAAAATTACACAATAACTTGATGAATAAAAATTTGAAAATATCGAGTTTTATCGCAATCAGTGATTTATCAATGGATATATTACAAGACAAATTAAATCGATTGAAAAATTTGAAAGTATTGTTGAATGATAAAGTAATTAATAGATTGATCAACTCATTGCTTGAAACAATTGAGCATAAAGCAATTGGAATCAAGAATGAAGATAAACCTTTATGGGTTAAAGCCAATGAAATGATGTATTTGCTCACTAAAAGACTAATAAATGAAAACTTAAATGATTTTCAAGATAATGATGAAATTTGGAGGTTATTGTTGGCAGGAGTGGAAATTTGTTTCATTAATGAAAATGATGAAAATGTTACCAAACAAAATGACGATGAAAAACTTAATATCGAACAGTATCATAAGTTGAGCAAGGTGTTGATCCCAGTTTTGAGTAACTGTGATAATAATGATGAATTGATTGAGAAATTTATTAGTGAAATTTATGAAAAGTCATTCTTCTTTGAATACAATGATATTGAAAAATCAATATTTGAAGATAAAGAAATTGATGAAATCATAGTCGAATTGGTTAATTATGAATTTGATGAATCATTTGGTTCAAGTAAACGAATTGTGGTATTTGATAATATCGATACCAAATTAACCTGTTTGAAAGAGATCATCAGATTTTTAGTGGAAGGAGATGAAAAATTCATCAATATTGGACTAAAATATTTTATAAGTAGAGCTGGTTATAGTATTAGGAAATTCGTTGCTGATTGTAAATTGATTTATAAAGCACCATTACCCAGAATACAAGAGGAAGAAATGATGACGTTGATGAAAGGGTTTAACCAGGTACAGCAGACACTTGAACAGAAACAATTGAAACAAGAATTACAACAATTGAAACAATTACACAAGTTATTGATTCAAAGTATACCATACCATAATAGGATTGATGGACTAGATATATTGGTGCAAAAATTAATGTTGTAATAACATAATCCAATATGTTTACCTAACAATTTATGTAATCAACAAATTTATAGATGTACTTACATAACAACTTACATAATCACAATTACTAAAAATAGATACTGAATACATACGTACACCAAGAGTTCTTCAAGGTCATTTTCTCTGGGTTTAGGCAGAAAATGAAAAGTCAAGGCAAAAAGGTAAAAAAACAGCCTGAAAAAAAGTTTCTTTCAACGAGAAATTACCCGTTTGGTGTAAACCATAAACACACAAACACAGTAAAATTCACCGCGTTGTGAAATTTTCACACCAAGCCAGAAGAGAAGGACAAGACAAGACTAGACAAGACAAGACCAGAGTATACAGTATGGGAGAGTAAGTAAGGCGTATCAAGACTAGTGGGTGTAGTTCGGTGTTGCTACCACGGGAAGAAACACGTAATCAAAACAATATGATTTACAAGGGCATGGAAACATGAAAATAGTGGGACATAAATACATTGCACAATAATAACAGTGTAATTAAGGTGATTCTATTATACCAAGATAATCTAGATGGCACAATAATAGACCCAGTGATCCAATAATAGAATTTTCAATTGTCAAGTCATTAATGGGCTAGCTTTATTTACAGATCAGACATTATTGTTAGTTCGTGTTGAGTAAATTAGCCACATATCCCACATTCTGTTTACGTCTTCACATAAACATTCTGGCCTTTGATTTATTGTTCTATATATACATAATACCATATTATTATGTAATACATTACTACATCTAATTAGTACTATTTATTTATCTTATGAATTTTGTATTCTTTTTTTTTTCGATTTTTTTTTTTTTTTTGCCTGATTCATCTGAGCTTCGTATAAACTTATGAAACTGATTTAACCTGATTTCTTCTTTTCTTTCAGTGTCATCTTTCCTTCTCATCTTCATCACCATATCTCAGACATCTTCATCTTTCCATCCGTGATCCATATCTGTTTGAACCGTTGTCCGTGTTTACTTGAACTCGTATCATTTCTGTGTGTGCGTCTGTCTGTCTGCCTGTCTGTGTGTGTGTGTTGGATCAAGATATACTATAACTACGCTTGTCTCCACAATTGTCCCGCCCATCCTTTAACACGTAAAAGACTTCATTAAAGTGCCTGCAAATACTATATATTGTTCTGTCAAGTGTTCAATTCAACGTAACATCATTTACAAATATACCCCTGATCAAATATATACCCTGTTTTGTATCTTGAATTTTTTAAATTTACAAAATCAAAAAAATTTAAACCTCAAAACTTAATTCAAAGAACAAACATTTATATTATCCACATTCAAACAATTATTCAATTAAAAATTCACATTTTCAATCCTCGTCATCATATATCTTGTCAATAACCACTTCATATAATGTCATATAGAAATAGTGCCACGTCAAGCAAATATAAAGAATTTGATGTCGAAGCAGGTGGTGAAATTTCTAGAAAAAAGTCTTTAGTTAGACCTGAAAGATCTCGTATTGATAAAGATCATCCTAGATATCATTATACGCAAGTTGCTAATCAAGAATCAAATCATCTTAAGATTCAACCCTCTTCAACTGGTCTTGATCCTCAACTTAGTCATGATGATCCATCAAATCATCTAGATCCAAATAATCATCATTACCAACATGCAAATAGAACTTCTAATGAAATTTCTTCCAAAGTTGATGTCGATGAAGAAGGCATACCCTTAATGGATATAGAAGATAAAACCGATAATCTTAAATCAGGTGGTCGTGAAGTTTATGGTTTAAATGATGAAGTTGATTATATACCTAATAAAAAATCAGTCATTACAAAACCAATGAGAGCCAATCCTGAAAAAGATGAAAATAAACATGATTTATATCCTTGGAAAGTTTATTGTTATGCTATAACATTTTGGGCACCAGCTCCAATTATGAAATTATTTGGTTTACCAACAAAAGATCGTCAATTTGCTTGGAGAGAAAAAATTGGTATTATTTCTTGTATTTTATTAATTGGTTGTTTTGTTGGTTATTTAACTTTCGGTTTTACCAAAACTGTTTGTTCTCATAATTCCATTAAAACAAGAATTAATGACGTTAGCTCTGGTTCACTCATCATAAATGGTAGAGCTTTTGATTTAACTTCTTCAAAACATCCAAAAGTTGCCGGTATTTCTTCTGGTGCAAATATTTTATATCCTCCTATTAATGCCGGTGGTCAAGATGCTTCTTTTCTTTTCCAAAACGTTAATGGTAATTGTAAAAATTTAATCAAAGCAAGAGATAATAACACAATTCCAACTAACGATGATGATGAATTAGCTTGGTATATGCCTTGTCGTACTTTTAAACAAGATGGTTCAAGTTCTGTTAACAATACTAAAGCTTATTATGATGGTTGGGCTTGTCATACTTCTTCAACTGCTAGAAAAGCGTATTATAATTTAGATGCTACTGGTGATGTTTATTTTACTTGGGATGATTTAAAAAATTCTTCAAGAAATTTGGTTGTTTATTCAGGTGTCGTTTTAGATTTGAATTTAATAAATTGGATTCAATCAACTGATTTAACATATCCAACTTTATTCGATAAATTAAGAGACGATGATACTTATAAAGGACATGATATTTCTTTGGTTTTAACTAATTCAGAAGAACGTAGAGCCGCAAGATGTTTGACTGAAATTGTCAAAGTTGGAACTATTGATTCTGATACTATTGGTTGTATTGCTTCTAAAATTGTTTTATACGTTTCATTAGTTTTCATTTTATCAGTTGTTGTGGCAAAATTCATAATGGCTTGTTATTTCCATTGGGTAATTTCTAAAAAACAAGGTGCTTCAGAAATTGATAATAAATCAATGTTTGAAAGAGAAAAAGAAATTGAAAGTTGGGTTGATAATAATAAAAATACAATTGCTGGTATTCAAACTGTTCCTGAAAAGGCAAGAGCTAATTATAAAAATACTAAATCAAATAGACAAAGTGTTTTCAATAAATTAAATAGATTAGCTTTAGCTCCAAATACTGAATTATCTCAATATTATCCAAATGCTGATCAATTATCAAAAACCTTTAAATATACTACAATGTCAACTCAAGCTGCTTTATTAAATCGTTCAAATGGGAATTCAAAAAAGAATTTATCAAAATCAAATACAAGACAATCCACTTTATATCTCAATGATCCAAATTCTTCAGTCGATTTATTCAATAATAATAATACAAGACCAAATTCAATTTTTAATCCATTTGATCAATACGAAGATTATTCTTCAAGTGGTTTAAGTCCTGATATAATTCATCCTGATGTTGTACCTCAACCCCCCGTTGAATATCAACCTTTTGGGTATCCATTGGCTCATTCATTAACTTTAGTTACATGTTATTCTGAAGATGAAGATGGTCTAAGATTAACAATGGATTCAATTGCAACAACTGATTATCCAAATTCTCATAAATTAATTTTTGTTGTTTGTGATGGTATAATTAAAGGTAGTGGTAATGATTTAACAACTCCTGAAATTGCTCTTAATATGATGACTGATTTTACTATTCATCCTGATGATGTTCAACCTTATTCTTATGTTGCTGTTGCTCAAGGTAGTAAACGTCATAATATGGCTAAAGTTTATTCTGGATTTTATAAATATAAAGATGAAACTGTTCCACCTGAAAAACAACAAAGAGTTCCGGTTATTACTGTTGTTAAATGTGGTACACCTGCTGAAGCAAGCACTGCTAAACCTGGTAATAGAGGTAAGCGTGATTCTCAAATTATTTTAATGTCATTTTTACAAAAAGTTATGTTTGATGAAAGAATGACTGATTTGGAATTTTCATTATTGAATAATATTTGGAGAGTTACAGGATTAATGGCAGAATTTTATGAAATTGTTTTGATGGTTGATGCAGATACAAAAGTGTTCCCTGATTGTTTAACTCATATGGTTGCTGAAATGGTTAAAGATCCATCAATTATGGGATTATGTGGTGAAACGAAAATTTCAAATAAATCAGATACTTGGGTAACTGCAATTCAAGTTTTCGAATATTATATTTCTCATCATCAAGCAAAAGCCTTTGAATCAGTTTTTGGTGGTGTTACTTGTTTGCCTGGTTGTTTCTCGATGTATCGTATTAAAAGTCCAAAAGGTTCTGATGGATATTGGGTACCAATTTTAGCTAATCCAGATATTGTTGAAAGATATTCTGATAACGTTGTTGAAACTTTACATAAAAAGAATTTATTGTTATTAGGTGAAGATAGATTTTTATCATCATTAATGTTAAGAACTTTTCCTAAGAGAAAACAAATTTTCGTTCCAAAAGCTGCTTGTAAAACAATTGTTCCTGATAAATTTAAAGTTTTATTATCTCAACGTCGTCGTTGGATTAATTCAACTGTTCATAATTTAATGGAATTAGTTCTAGTTAATGATTTATGTGGTACGTTTTGTTTTTCTATGCAATTTGTTATTTTTATTGAATTGATTGGTACATTAGTTTTACCAGCTGCTATTGCAATTACAATTTATGTTATTATTGTTGCAATTGTTTCACATCCAACTCCAGTTATGTCATTAGTTTTATTGGCAGTTATTTTTGGTTTACCTGGTTTAATGATTATTATAACAGTTTCATCATTTAAATATATTATTTATTTTTTCATTTATATTATTGCATTACCAATTTGGAATTTTGTTTTACCAACTTATGCATATTGGAAATTTGATGATTTTAGTTGGGGTGAAACAAGAACAGTTGCAGGTGAAACAAAAGGTGATCATAGTACAGCTGAAGGTATTTTCGATTCAAGTGATATTGTTATGAAACGTTGGAGAGATTTTGAAAGAGATCGTAGAAACAATGAAGCAGGTTTATCTGTTCCGGGTGCAACTTGGGATCCATCAAATCCTGAAAAAAACACAATTGATCCTGATTATTCTGAAGGTTCATCATCACCATAGATTTGAACAAAACAAAACAAACAAACCAATAAACCAACCATTACAAACAAACATCCAACCATTACAATCTTTTGCATATATATTTTCTATTTTTCCTTATCTTACTTCATTTTATATCATTATTTACGTCAAAAAATTAAACTGAGTTTAGTTTATCATATTATACCTACTTTGTTGTCACAATAAAAGTTTATTTATAAATTTCTTATGTCTTTGTAATATGTTTTATTCGTATAATATTCTATGTCTATCTGTTTATAAAATAGGTTTTATTTCGATGTTTATACTGAATTTTTCTATAAAATTTATGTAATCAAGATAATTATTATATTTCATATCAGCAAAATACGAATATACAGCCTCAATTCGATTTAAGCTGAACCAATTAATTTTTAGAAAACATCAATCATTCGTAAAAGAAAACCGTTTACTTTATTACGTTATGTATTCGTTTAGCATAAATTTCGTATATGCACCGAGACGGTCTTTTATTTCTTCTCTTTCTTTTTTTTTCCCCCATTTCTATTTATTTGTGTTTTGATTGCAGACTTTTTTTGACAGGCAACAGACATTTTCTTACGTCTTTGACTTTGTCATACTAATGAATTTATGTCTTTTGTCTCAAAAGTTTGACTGGCTTTTGATTGACTTTGTCATATGAACGATTTGAGATCGTTAAATTTACTTAACCGAACAACATAATTACTCGAAGAAAATTAAAATTTCAAGCAAACAAACAAATACACCATGCATGATCTTCGATGGCCTTTTGATTTGTTCTTTGGTTGATGATGTAAATGGTATTTATAAAAACTTCGGAACGGTTGAAATCAAGTTACTTACTTGTTCGATTCCCGAAATGTAATTTGATTAGTCGGTGACTTCTTTTTTTTTTCTGTTGGGTGATACTTCAATTTAGTCGAGGTTTATCATAGTTGCACAAGCTAATGATTGTTACTCGATGCATTCATCATACTTGAGATTGAACTATCATTACTCTTGGTAGATGAAGAAGAGCTTGAGATTGAATTTTCATAATGTTCCTTGAATTTTTTAAGTCTCCAAGTAGTTTGTGGTTTTTTAATTGATGGTTTAAATGCTGAACCAGGTGTAGTTAATGCAAAGATCATTATTGATTTTGAAATTTAAACAAAGATGAATCATTGTGATCAAAATAATGTGGATTTATATCCATATTTAAATAAAGTTACGGTCAACGTCGTGAAAATGTCACAGTATACGGAAAGATCCAGCGTTTTTTACAAGTTGGTATACATTTGAACTTACGGCAAAACAATTGCAAAAATAAAAAAAAATAACAAAAAACAAAAAAAATAAAAAAAAGATATAATTAACAAGTAAGCTGATTACTGCAATGGAATTGGTTACAAAAATTGAACAAGGGGTAATAAAAGCTAATATAGACTAGTTCTATTTGATCAATATAGCAAAGAAGGGAATTTTTTCTTTAATAGTTGACATTTTTATAATTATTTTTTTTTTTTTTTTGCTTTTTTTCTATTTTAACAAATTAGGTTGTTTTGCAGATGATTGACGGCAATTCTTGAGTTTTATTACCAGCTTGTATTTTGATAAACCCGACGTAATCTGAGTGAATCATAGTAATTGGTCAAGAATTCGTATATGTATCTGAGCAATAACCGAATTGAAATATGGCTGTTGTAAGGGACTTCGAAAGGGTAAGCAAAGAATTACATGCAAGTAATTGCCCCAAAAAACAAAAAAATTAACTTTTGATTTGATTTATATTATTTTTTTTTTTTAGTGAATTTTTTATTTTTCATTGTGTCTTTGCGGCCTTTTTATTTCGGTGAACACTAACAGGTTAAGTACAGATACATGAGAACCAAAAGGGATCGGTATATACGGACAACTACATTGTCAGAATTATAATTAGTCAGGGGGTTTTTGGCATTGTTGAGAAAGTTACATACAATAGAAGAAAGAGAAAGAATAAAGACACAGAGAAGAGAGTTAATAGAGAGAGAATGATTGGAAGAGCAGACAAGACGAAAAATGGCCAATTATGCAGCCAAAAATTGTCGAGGATTTAGTTTGCGTTTAAAATTTCATAGCACGGTTTGGCATGGTTTGGTGTAACATATTTTAAACCATACACCATCCCTGCTGATCAGTACATTACACTTGGCTTCTCTTACGTGGACAAAGGTAATTTATGGGTCTTCCAGAATTATTTACTATTGATAGGTGCATGAAGTATTTTCAGTAAATTTAACCCGTGTTGGAAGAAAGGCTTGCGTTACGGTTTTAATATGTAATGTATTTACTTGTGCATATTAAGTATAGAATGAAGTACTAGTTCAGTGTTTCCGTTGTCACAAGCCGATATATATTACACGCTAACGGAGTCTTGAGTTGTACAATTAGTACTGATTGTGTTATGTGGATTATTGAATGGTTGAATTCAAGAGTTGTTTAGTCCACCCTTCCTATGTAGAATTATTTGTGTCTCACGACTCTTTTAAGTAAACTTATTAGATTTGAGAGGTAATGTAAGTAATTCAAGTGATGACGTTGTGAGTATGACATAACACAACCCGTCAGAACGAAGTAAGAAGCATTGTAGCAAGTTAAATTAGGTTTTTGAATTTTTCAATTTTTTAAGGCTTTGCAGGGTTTTTACGGGATAGGGGTTTTTCATAAAATTTCACAAAGTTACCTACGGAATTTTCAAAATATTTTCAAAGGATTCTTACATGATTCTTCAAATTCGATAATTCTTGAAAGAATCAAGTTAAGGGAAATCTTTTAGGTTTATTACAAGATTCTTACACTGCTGGCGGTATTTGAAAGGTTGAAATAGACTTTATATATCTACACTAATTCTTTGAGGTCAAAATGACCAATTACCAAAAAACTCACTGCGATATCAAATTGGTCTGATGCCCTGCAAAACCAGCTAATTATATCGTTGTGGCTGTAGAATGAATAATCAAAATTGACATTTTGACAAGAATGTATATATCTTTTGTAAAGTAAATTCTTTGGAAAATAAAAATTCTGAAGAGTTTTCCATAAAAAATATGTACGACGTGTTTTTTCCTAATTAAAAAGTTCACAAACATCTCTATAAAGATTCTTTGAAATGTTAACTAAATAAACTTTCGAGTATTCATGACAAGGTAGAAATTTGTACTTACATGGTATGTTATTTTTTATAGATATGTTTTTATTAATATATATATGAAGATGAGAATTGAAAAGTTTTAGATAAAAAGGATAAAAAAAGGGGTGTGACAAAAAAAGTATTATGTAAAATTACAAACTATTGTATAACCGAAGGTAACCATTTCCAAGTTTCTATAATCATTCAAAAGTAATTGAAAACACACCATGAGTGGGATCAAATTAAATGTGATGAATAAAAAAAGGTGAAAAGGTTGAATTAACATATGCAAACAAAATTTTGAATCTTGTTAAACGAGGAAAGGGGGAAAGTATTAAAAGTAATAATAATAAACTAATTCAAATAAAGTTTAATAATTAAAAGGGCATGACAAAACATAAAAGGACAAGCATAAGCGGAGGGGGGGAATACCAAAAATTAAAATTAATAAAATAATAAAATTGTAATGAAAGGTGAATTGAAACACCAATTGAAGGAAAATAAGTTATTTGGGGGTATATTTTAATACATTGAAATGAATTAGATTAAGTTGATGGTTGATGACTAGCAGTTGATAATGATTTGCAGTTGAGATGTATTAGATTTAATAAAATCTCTTTCTACGAAGATCATTAAGGGCAGCTTCAGCAGCAGAAGCAACAGATGCATCATTAGTGGTAGTAGTATAAGCAGTACCAGTTACAGTAGCAGTAGCATAAGAATCAGCAGTTACAGCGGCAGTAGTAGCAATAGTAGTACCAGTTAAAACAGCAGAAGAATAAGAATCAGAATCATCAATTTCAGAAGAAGTAACATTACCAGATTCAAGTTCTTTATACAAGAAAGAAGCAATTTCACTTGAATAAGTACCACCATTTTTAGCAACATATTCTAAACCTTCTTCTAATAAACCAGAAGATTTAGCATATTTTAATACATCTTCAACAATAACAACACCTTTTTTCAAAACTGAAGTCAATAATGAGATTGATTGTTGAGGATCAGCTAAAACCTTATTAACCAAAGTAGTAATTATACCTGAACTTTTAATTTCAGATACAATAGAACTTACAACTGAAGCTAAATCTCTTTTATTAAGATATTCATCAACTGAACGTTTAGCAGCAGCAGTAGTGGTGGTTGAAGAAACAGCAGTAGTAGTAGTTGAAGAAGAATTTTTAGTATTAAGATAAGATTTAACTAAATTAGCAGCAGAACTGAAAACTGATTTAGCAACACGAAGTAAAACTGATCTTAAATCAGAATCATTAATAATATCTTTAAAAACAGTTTGAATTAAACCTGAATTCCAAACAGCTTTAATTAAGGCAGGACCTTGAACAACAGCAGCTTTTAAAGCAGATTTGACAATGGTACCAACTTCGGTTTTTAAATCTGAATCATTTGATAAAGTATCCCAAACATCACTGGCAATACCTGAACTAGCTAAAGCTGAAACTAAATCAGTAACTAATGAATCAGATCTTTTTGATAATAATGATAATTCATATTCATCTTCAACAAAACTTCTTTTACGATTTAATGATTTTAATTCTTGAGTAATACTTAAAACATCATTAACATCTGATCTTTTAATCATTGATGATGAAGCATCATTAGAAATGACGGCAGCTGGAGCAGCAGAAACGAAGGAGGAGGTAAGCAAGATTGCAAAGAGGGTAGTGTGAGATAACTTCATTGTATTTTATTATTTATTAAGATTAGGGTAATGATATATTAGTCAATAGAGAGATATTTAAAAAACGATTGATATTCTATTGAGTTTTGATGAATTGATAATAAAAAAAGAATGAAAAAGATTTTAAAAAATTGAAGAGAAGATTAAGGGATATTTATAATAGTTCAAATTTCAATGTTCATTAATTAACTTTATTCATTTACTCCTCTATTAATTCGTACCAAAATTTCTTATATTTTGCAATATTGGTAATTGCAAATTGCCTTATTGAGTTAAGCATACTCGTTATCCAAATGGGGAAATTCTTCACAAAAAAAATAAAGAGAAAATAGTGTGTGCGCGGGGAACCGGGGCTGCGTAACCTGCACCAATTAACTAAAGATTGTAGGGGAATCAATCAGTATACGAGTCAAGCATAACAGGGTGACAATGATAATTATAGGAAGGTAGTGAGGGTCATTGGTTTCCAGGGGATATAGAGTTATCGAGTATATGGTAATATGGTTGTATGCTTATTAGTGTGAAGGAAGAGTATAATACAGGGATGAAGTGGAAATTTTAGTGAGAAAATTACTTTTGAGACATGTAAATTATGAGTATAGAAAATATGGCTGCAATATTTCAAAGTTGCCTAATTAGGTGAAGAAATTGAAAGGAGCTTTAAAACGTATAAGCATCATAGAACAGAAGAATTTAATACACTTGATTAAAAAGAAATGGTAGAACAATACAAGAAAAAAATTAAGCTTAATGTCATAATACAAGACAAGAACAAGAACAATCGTAATAAGAATAGAATAGTAATTATATGAATAAGAAACAATAATGACAACACGAGAAACAGATATATAATGAAACACCCCTTAATGAAAAGAAATACACATATACTTCTATAGAGAGTAATAGAAGATGGATTATTATCATAGATCTTGAATCAATTCAAACATGTAATACCACCAAAACAGAATTTATCAAAGCCATACCCTAATTTGTAATGAATCAAGACAAGAATAGTATGAGTTATGAGTTAGGTAAACAAGTAAGATAGAGTATGAATATACATTTGAAATTGTATTCAAATTTCGAAGTATTTATCTATAACAGGTAGTTAGAATAGTGTGTATTTTAAGGTGTTGGTGAGAGAATTACCAAAAAGGGAAAAGTGATTAACTTACACAATACAATTTTCATCTCCACCAATTTTTAACCTGAGTATATTGCACCACAGAAATATAGAGTAAGGCTGTAATATATAATTAGAAGTTATATATCAGGCATGATGTGGTTTGTATGTAGAGAAATGGCACCATTTTTTGTTAAGTACAAGTTTGTATGTAAAGGGATGCAGAATTGACTTAACTTTAAGTTAACTAATTGAAAATAACAATGAGTGCCCCCACTATTTGACATGTATTGATTTAATCGTGTGATTGTAATATACAATGTAGATAACTCTATCAATGACATCTAGAATATTTAATAACAGTAGTACGAGTGGTATAACTAGTACGAGTGGTATAACTAGTACGAGTGGTATAACTAGTACGAGTGGTATAACTAGTTAAGATTAAGTATGTGGTTTTGTATCAATGACCAAACCCGTACACCGCTTGAACTTCTATAATTATTGGTAAATTTAAAGATAACTAAACCTTTTGCAGGACAAGGTGAAGAATCTTAGAATAAAACTGGTATTGATGAAGGTATAAAAGAAGATTTAGGATAACAATAAAGTTAATAAGAGAAAAAGGATGATAATTGTAAAGAGGTAGATAATAAGATACGATAGAAGAAACTGACTAATTAGTCAAAGGCAGTAATTACAGAAAAATGATTTATTTGGGCTCATTAAGAATAAGAGGAAAGGCATTATCTAGTCAGTTAAATTTTATTACAATCGAAAAGGTTGTTATCAAGGCAGTTGAAATTATATAAGGTATTGTATGAAGTGCTTCAGTATACAGTAATAGAGTACCAAATCTCACACATGAAAGATAGATTAAGGCAAGGGGGACATATTTGACTTTTTGTTTAAGATGTTAATTTTGGTATCATCAAGGTCATTACATGTGGTCTTTGTCTTTCTATTCATGCTGTTAGCTTATAAAGTCTATTGATAGCAGACGTTGTTTGTTTAATTTTAATCGTTTATTTGAAAAGATGAAAAAATGAAAAAATTAATAATAGAAAGTGATTGATGTAAGCAAATTAGTACATGAAAAGAGAATCATTAATGAATATAGTTTGTAATATCGTTTTGCAATAGTGTAGTTTATACGGCCGCACGCTTAGCATAGATGGTGTACGGGTATACGGAGATTATTAAAACGCGAATATTTAATAAATAAAGAAAGAGAAAAAAGAAAGAAAAAGAAAAAGAAAAAGAAACAAAAAAACAGCGATGATTTGATTTGAAAGCCACAAAATCACAAATTATTTCAGGACCATTTAATACCCATACCCACCAGGACCCACTAGGACCGGCTAAGACCCACGAGTACAGTCGAATACGAGTATAAGAGGGTGTGTGTACGTGTGTACGTGTACATGTGTAAGTGTGAGTGTATAGTAAGCGTGGTAGTGGCATATATGGATACAGCCCTTCCTAGATCATTGACCGTTGTAAAAACAGTAAAAAGAAACACGAAAGAAATAGAAATACGGTGGATTAATCACATTCACTTACTAGCCATATATTACTAGCCAGATATTACTATTACAATCGGGGTGCAGTGCTTCAGTGCTGTTTGGGGTACTGCCTCACCCTATATTACTACTTGCATCTTGATATTTCTTTTCGTTTCTCTTTCTTTTCTTTTGACTCGTGGTTTGGTCCCAATTTTTCACCTTAATCTTCACGTTCACCTTTCACCTCTACATTCACCCTATTTCATTGTTCAATCTACCCTGCTAATTCCAAATTATTTCTATTTATTCTGTATTAGAATCAGTATTAGTATTGTATTGTGTTGTGTTGTTTTGTACTTTGACTTTGTAATTTATTCGTAATTTAAATAATTTTATTTTTTTTTGTCTTTATTTACATAAAGAGATGCCAGCGAATTATCATTAAGTTATTACAACTCAAATATATTTACAATTATATTTTACATTTCACTCTTCTTCTTTTCTTCATCTTCTTACCTCATTCTTGTCCCCCCATTCATCATGTCTGTCGTTGAAGCTTCTACTTCTACTTCAAATGATTTATCATCCTCCCCCACCACCATTCAAAGAGGTAATGTCTCCAGTTTGACCTCTTCCACAATCAAGAATAATGAAAAATTATTCACCACCGATACTCTTGGTAATCAATTCCAAGTCCCCGATTATACCATCAAAGATATTTTATCTGCCATTCCAAAACATTGTTACAATCGTTCCCTTGTCAGATCTTTTGGTTATGTCATTAGAGATATAGTCATGATGGTTCTTATTGGTTATACTGGTCAAACTTTAATCCCAACCGTATCTATTAATGATTATCCTAACTTGTCGACTTTCATTAGAGGTTCTCTTTATTGTTTCCAATCCTATCTTATTGGTTTATTTGGTTTTGGTTTATGGATTTTGGCTCATGAATGTGGTCATGGCGCATTTTCTGATTATCAAAATGTTAATGATATAATTGGTTGGGTTCTTCATTCATATTTGGTGGTTCCATATTTTTCATGGAAATTTTCTCATTCAAAACATCATAAAGCAACTGGTCATTTAACTAAAGATATGGTTTTCATTCCATATACCAAAGATGAATTTAAAGAAAAACATGGAGTTTCCATGATTTCTGAAATTATGGAAGAAAGTCCAATTTGGACTTTTGCCGTTCTTGTTTTTCAACAATTAGGTGGTTTACAAACTTATCTTATCACTAATGCTACCGGTCAAACAATAAATACTCATTCAAAATTAGCTAAATCTCATTATGCTCCTTCTTCTCCAATTTTTGAAAAAAATCAATATTGGTATATTATTTTATCTGATATTGGTATTTTAACTACTTTTACCGTTGTTTATCAATGGTATAAAAATTTTGGATTTTTAAACATGTTTGTTAATTGGTTTATGCCTTGGTGTTGGGTAAATCATTGGTTAGTTTTCGTTACTTTCTTACAACATACTGATCCATCAATGCCTCATTATCGTGATTCTCAATGGACTTTCGCCAGAGGTGCAGCCGCTACCATTGATCGTAATTTTGGTTTTATTGGTCAACATATTTTCCATGATATTATTGAAACTCATGTTTTACATCATTATGTTTCAAGAATTCCTTTCTATCATGGTAGAGAAGCCACCAAGGCTATCAAAGAAGTTATGGGTCAACATTATAGATATGAGGGAGAATCTATGTGGGTTTCATTATGGAAAGTTATGAGATCTTGTCAGTATGTTGATGATGAACAAACTGATGGTGTTATGATGTTCAGAAATGTTAATGGTATAGGTCCTGTTAAACCTGTTAATTAATTAAAACTTAATGTTTCATTAATTACTACCATTACAACTATAATAAAATCTACAGTTTCAATATACATCGCTCGATATAACTCAGATAGCGATTGTTATTACATGTACTATAGAAAAAAAAAATTTATCCTAAATAAAACAATTTTTACTTCTTCCATTTCTTTATATATACTTAATTTTTCTTCAGTTATAGAATCGTTTAGAAATAAATTTAATCAAATTAAAATCAAGCTTTTTTTAGCATTGCATTCAAAAATTTATCAATGGTAAATGACAGTATAAAAAACATCCTTTACACGATCGTGACTGGTTTTAGAAATCCTTAAATTGATCAAATTCTTACGTTTGTTCCCTTTGCGTTTGAAAAATTTGAAAAGTTGTAGATTTTTTAAAACGTTGGAAATGTAAATTGACACCATGTTTTAGAAATAAACTTTCACATCAATTGTTTAATTCACAATTATAAAGTGTAATCAATTCAAAAGTAACCAAATTTGTATTAGTTAGTTCAGAAAAACATAAATGTACACTATAATAAGAAGTTTCAATACAGTCTTATTTCTTGAAATGGTTGAATAGTTTAGGTCTATAGTCAATATCATTCATTCGTTGTCATTTAATCAAGCGTAATATTTCTGCTTATAAATTTTCAAAATTACTCCATTTTTTACTAAACTGAATAATTGTTCCTTAATTCTGTTTATTATTACATCAATACTTAAAAAATCGTTTACTTTTACCCATAAACTTTCATCTTTGATTTTGTATATAGCCGTTATTAAAACACACCGGCTTATAATGGTGATAAAAAGGTTGCAAGGACCAACTTTTTTTAATCCCTCTTTGCAAACATTGTCACCTCAATGCATGGACAATACTGATCTTATCTGTATTTTTAAACGTTTTAACAAATGTACTATCCACTTAAATATTACACTTATTAATTAATGAGCTTGAACGCCAGAGTTAAGTTTACTAAATAACGAACTATAGTTTTCATGTATCGACTTTATTGAACTGCTCCAAATATAAAATTTTTTCTTTATTTTCGTCAGTATTTTCGATTTAAATGCAAAAAATGGTAAAAACTTAAAAAATCGTGAAAGAAACGATTGAGGCCAAAACATTCGACAGACATTAATTGTACACTTGATAGCTTAGAATTTACATGTATAACTTGTCAGGAATTCTACATTTCAAGATTCTCTGGATCTTTTACGTATCCCAGACAATATTTTATGTATCTTACATTCAATACAATACACGTTTACGGTGGAAGTATAGTACACTTAACGGTGCACTTTGCCTCTGGAATATAATTGATTCTCATACACAACATATGACATTTATGCAAATATTACCATTTCTTATCATAATTAAATATGTATATTTGGTGCATGTCACTTTGGTAAATTTTATGATAGAGTGGCTGCAATTCTTCAGCGTATGTCAATTGGATTCAGTCAATTAAACAAGCTTTGAGCTCAATGTTGATTTGAGCAAAGCACATACTCTCTCAAGATAGCCCCAACAGAAACGCTTACATCGACTCATTTTATGACGCGCCCTTGAAAATAGCTTTGCAGTGATATATGTTTCACGTAATACATTGCTAATCGTGTTGCGATAACTGGTTGAAAAAAAAGCGGAAAAAGTTCAAATAATAGAAAAAAAAAAACTTAAAGTGTAAATAAATAAATTCAATCTACTCGATGTTTTGAAAATTTTCTGAGACAAGTCAAATCATAACTATTTTCAATACTGATATACTTCACAAACCCTTAAGGAAAAACTAACTTAACTTTTTTTTTTTTTTGTTTGTTGGGTTAAGATATATCAAAAGAATGTCTACATTCCTTCGTGGTTTAGCACGAACTGGTCAAATAAGTTATTTAAAACCAAAATTAAATAATAATCTTAATGTATCAAATTTTGGTAAATTCTTCTCTGGTAGTAGATCATTCCATAATTCAATTACGAAGTTTGAACAAGAATCAAATGATTCTACAACAACCACAAATGAATTAACGAAAATTCCAACAACTTATGAAGAAGAAAAAGTAATTATTGATGAAATCAATAAAAATTTAACTGAAAAAGATCGTTTAAGTTCTTCAAGATTAAGAAATATTGGTATTTCAGCTCATATTGATTCAGGTAAAACTACTTTCACTGAACGTGTTTTATATTATACCGGTAGAATTAAAGCCATTCATGAAGTAAGAGGTCGTGATAATGTTGGTGCAACTATGGATTTTATGGATTTAGAACGTGAAAAGGGTATCACTATTCAATCAGCTGCTACTTATTGTTCATGGGAAAAAGATTCAGTTGATTATCACTTTAATTTAATTGATACTCCTGGTCATATTGATTTTACTATTGAGGTTGAAAGAGCTTTAAGAGTTTTAGATGGTGCTGTTTTAGTTGTTTGTGCTGTTAGTGGTGTTCAATCTCAAACTGTTACTGTTGATCGTCAAATGAGACGTTATAATGTTCCAAGAATTACTTTTATTAATAAAATGGATAGAATGGGTGCTAATCCTTTCAGAGCTATTGAACAAATTAACTTAAAATTGAAAACTCCTGCTGCTGCAATTCAAGTTCCAATTGGTGCAGAATCTGAATTAAAAGGTGTTGTTAATATTATTGATAGAGTTGCCTTATATAATGAAGGTAATCAAGGTGAAGATATTAGAAGTGATAAAAATATTCCTGAAGATTTAGTAGATTTAGTTGAAGAAAAAAGAGCTTTATTAATTGAAACATTAGCTGATGTTGATGAAGAAATTGCCGATCTTTATTTAGAAGGTGAAGAACCAAGTATTGATCAAATTAAAGCAGCAATTAGAAGATCAACTATTGCTAGAAAATTCACTCCTGTTTTAATGGGTTCTGCTTTAGCCAATACTGGTGTTCAACATGTATTAGATTCAGTTGTTGATTATTTACCTCAACCAAATGAAATTTTAAACAATGGTTTAGAATTGAAAAGTAACGGTGAAGAAAAACATATTAATTTAATTCCTTCAAGTACTGCACCATTCGTTGGTTTAGCTTTTAAATTAGAAGAAGGTAAATACGGTCAATTAACTTATATTAGAGTTTATCAAGGTAAATTGAAAAAAGGTGCCATGATGAGACATATTAAAACTGGTAAAAAATTAAAAGTTTCAAGATTAGTTAGAATGCATTCAAATGATATGGAAGATGTTGATGAAGTTGGAGCTGGTGAAATTTGTGCAACTTTTGGTATTGATTGTGCTTCAGGTGATACTTTCATTGGTCAAAATTGTGAACAAGATATAACTATGAGTTCAATGTTTGTTCCAGAAGCTGTCATTTCATTATCAATTCATCCAAAATCAAAAGATAATGGTAGTTTTTCAAAAGCAATGAATAGATTTCAAAAAGAAGATCCAACTTTTAGAGTTAAATTTGATGTTGAATCAAAAGAAACTATTATTTCAGGTATGGGTGAATTACATTTAGAAATTTATGTTGAAAGAATGAGACGTGAATATGGTGTTGATTGTATTACTGGTAAACCCCAAGTTGCTTATCGTGAAGCCATTACTGCTCCAACCACATTCGATTATACACATAAAAAACAATCCGGTGGTGCAGGTCAATACGGTAGAGTTGTTGGTGATTTCAATCCAATTGATGGAGAAAATAAATTTACTGAAAAAATTGTCGGTGGTAAAATTCCTGAAAAATTTTTATTTGCTTGTCAAAAAGGTTTCGAAGATTCTTTAGAAAAAGGTCCATTGATTGGTCATAAAGTTTTAGGTGTTCATATGCATATCAATGATGGTCAAACACATTTAGTTGATTCTTCTGAATTAGCTTTTAGAACTGCATCAAGAGGTGCTTTCAAACAAGCATTTTTGACTGCCAAACCTGTTATCTTAGAACCTATTATGACGGTTGAAGTTAGTGCACCAAATGAATTCCAAGGTCCTGTTGTTGGATTATTAAATAAATTAGGTGGTATGATTAATGAAACTGTTAATGGACAAGATGAATTTACAGTTAGTGCTGAATGTTCATTAAATTCAATGTTTGGATTTTCAACTTCTTTAAGAGCATCTACTCAAGGTAAAGGTGAATTTTCATTAGAATTTTTGAAATACAGTCAATGTAATCCTTCATTACAAAGAGAATTAATAGCTGAATATGAAAAAAATCAAGCTAAAAAGAAGTAATAAATCAAACCCATAAAGTAAGCCAAAATGGAACAGGAAACCATCAGCAAGGGAAAAGATCATAGATATAAAATTTGTAAATAGCAAAAAAGAAACAAAAACTTATTTATTGTATATATCATAGAAGTTAGATAATATAAAAAAAACTAATTAATAATTGTTTAGTCATTAAAACTTCATACATGATGACATAGTATAACTTATCCTTATCGGATAATGATATTTTAGCGACCATTTAAGTCTTAGCTGAAAGTTACCAAGATTAATTTCAAAGATCTAAAGGAAAGGGTAATTTAACTCAAATTTAAACACTTTTTCAGTCACTGATGTTAACAGAGAACTTGGTTCAGAGGTTATAAATAATGGATTTTACGTACAATAATTTGTAATTTACATACTTTTTATAATTCATACAGAGATTATGATAACGTAAACATTAAACTAAAGAATGAAAAAAAAAGAAAATCTAATCTAACTATGATACTCTCAAACTAATAAAAACCTAAAGATACACTACGGAATAATATAATTTAAAAGATTTTTTTTTTTTATTATTATTAATTAATATTTATAATAAAGAAGATGGGGGGTTGTTATTGTTGTGTTTATTTATTGTTATTTAAGAAAAAGATAACTTAAGCTTTAGCAACAGCTTTTTTAACAGTATATCTTCTTTGTTTCTTTAAAACTAAAACTTGGAATCTTTCGAAATCAGTTAATTCAGATCTTCTTTGTTTAGAAGCTAATTTTTTAGCCCATGAAGTTTTGTTCCATTTAGCATCAATTTCAGCAGCAGCCCATTTTTTGGTAACGGTAGCAGTTCTTGAACCTCTTGGTAAGTTTGGTAAAACTAATGGAGTTAAGACAACTTTACCTAAAGAGATAGCTTGTCTTTGAATTTTTGGACCGTCAATTAAGACCTAAAATAAATTTGTTAGTAATTTGTACTTATAAATAGTGTTGAAAATAGTTGAAGATTATATGACTTATATGAATATGTATGAACATGATTTATAATGTGTGGGAATGCCTGATAGGACTGAAAGATCAAGACACATGCGTCGAAGCACTTGCATATGTTGTAGATACTTCAATATGTGTGATTTGAATATATTATGAAATTTGTATAGTACTGAGTGTCAAGTCATTATTGATATAATTCAATGTAACAAATCAAAGCGAAAGCTATGATTATCAGCAACATTCAAGTATATGACTTTACTGTGATTCACTCATGCACTTTCCTCTGTGCTATAATGATATTGGCATGAAGCTTTACTCTATTGAAAATTTTTATAGGATCGAAATGATTTATATTCATTTGCATAGGATTACAACAACATTCATATGATTTTCAGGTAAATGGGTAGAGTCCCAAGTATTATATTCATCGGTATTACACTTCGTAAATCATGATTCATTATTCATATATGTTCATTCTTCATTCAACTGTTATATTTCATATTTTGATATTGAATATTACATACTCTTTTTTGATCGATAATTTCAACAACGGTGGCTAAATCTTTGTTATCAATTAAGACAATACGACCTAATTCAACGAATCTCCAGTTAGCAGCTTTAACGGTAGAGTATGATGACATCTTTGATTAATTATATGGAACTTATTGAACTAACTTTGATAAATTGGTGTTAAAAATATGGGTAACAATTTTTTAATGATAATTTTGACTGAGTGAGACAGAAGACAAATCGCAGTAGGTTTGTGAGGTAAATTGTTAGTAACAAAACCGAAAACAGACTGATTTTTTGGTGGTAAAACAGAAAGAATTTTCAGACTGGCAGATGAGCCTTTTTGGGGTGTTATGTACAGGAAGCACAAGGGAAAATGCGCGAGTGGAACACGTGACGCGCGCGGAAAAAGATACAAACGCAGTCGTCGAGGTCGGTCACATGACGTACTCATTGAAGGTGAGTGATATAAAAGGGCAAGAGCCCTAACGATATATACATGTTTATGTGTGTGTTATATGCACTCTCTAGTGTTTATATAAAAGGCACTCGATTCCCATGAGACGGTATATTAAACCACTCAAATTTATTTGAACATTTGAACAATTGAACACTTCAAGAGTGAAACATCTACACTTGGATACTGTTTGACTCTCGAGAATTGGATTTATCGAATAATGAAGTCTTTGAGTCAAGAAGTACTTCGATGACTTTGGTCTTCAATATTTGATTAATTCAACGTTTGAGTAATTCAATATTCAATCCAATTGATGATAGTATTTGTTGATGAATATTAATGTATGTCTTATCCAATTTCTATGAGTTGTTTACAATAAGTTCAATCCAACAATAATCCACGAATTTCCACTACAAGCAGGTTACGTTCACCTGCTATTATTCAAATCTTTAATGATGACCCATAATTTGCGTTCTAGAGTGATATGTCTGAAACACGCCTAGTTTCATATAGGATGTATTGCAACATGCGACCAATCTAATGTCTGATAAAAATCAATTGTATTTGTTTGGGTGCTTTATATTATTGTAACACGATATGGTCCTATCTTATCATGTATCATCAAATACTAACTAATGATTATAGTTTAAGCGTAAATGTTATTATAAATTGTGGTTCTTGATTTTCATGAATTACATTTATCTGTACACTTCATTCAGCTCATAATTATATAGTTCAATCAACGAAATTACTCATCAAAATCTCATTCATGCAATTAATAATTGTCGTAGTCCATTAGTATTTGTAATGCAATAACATCTAATCAAAGTGTAGATTAACATATGTCGATATATATTTTCACTTATTTATATGCAGTCGCATACTTAATTTTTTTTTATTTGTTATGCCCTAATATGATATTACACAATTTAAAGTCTACATGGTCATAAGTTAAGTTCATCTCTAAATTTGTAAGAGACAGTCCAACAAAGGTACATGTATAGACATCTTTTCTCTTCTCGATTCAAGCTTATATTCTCGAAAAGGTTAATGTCTTCTGCTGCCTCCTCTTCTGCCACTATTAAAAAGCCACTGGTTACTCAACCAGAATGGTTAAAACCAATATCATCAACTGATCAACCTGTTTTGAAAATCTATAATTCTTTAACTCGTACCAAAAATGAATTCATTCCAATAACTCCTAACCACATCAATTGGTATTGTTGTGGTCCAACCGTTTATGATCATTCTCATATGGGTCATGCTAGAAATTATGTTTCCACTGATATTTGTAGAAGAATTTTACAAGATTATTTTGGTTATAATATAAACTTTGTTCAAAACGTAACTGATATTGATGATAAGATTATTATTGCTGCTCGTCAAGAATATTTATTCGATGAAAAATTAACCAAAATCTACCAAGAAGTAAATGAAGATTTAATTAAAAACGCCAAATTATATTTATCTTATTATATCAATAAAAATTTACCGAGTTTTGAAAACGATGATATCTTACAATTCAAAAAATGGATTAATTCAATCAAAATTGATGAAATTTCAAAAACAAATCCAAAATTTCCAATGTATATCAAAGCTGCTAAATTAGCTTTTGAAACTATTTATTCTAGTGAATCTCCATCAACTCCAGTTAATGAATATTTATCAAACATTAAGGAAGTTGCTATGCCTTATTTAGATAAGGAATTCGGCTCAACTGTAAATGATCCTGAAATTTTTAAAAAATTACCATCTTTTTGGGAAAATAAATTTAACGAAGACATGGCAAAATTAAACGTCTTACCATCATCAATTACAACTAGAGTTTCTGAATATATTCCAAACATTATTGATTTTGTCGATAAAATTATTGAAAATGGATATGCGTATTCAACAAACGATGGATCAGTTTATTTTGATACTGCTAAATTTGAAAATTCTTCAAGTCATGATTACGCTAAATTACAACCATGGAATAAAGGTTCGTTAGAACTAATCAATGACGGTGAAGGCTCATTATCAAATCAACAATCAACTAAGAAAAATTTGGCTGATTTCGCCCTTTGGAAATCACTGAAACCGGGTGAACCTTCATGGGAATCAAAATGGGGTAAAGGTAGACCTGGTTGGCACATTGAATGTTCAGTTATGGCAAGTGATATAACTGGTGAAACTATGGATATTCATTCAGGTGGTATTGATTTATGTTTCCCTCATCATGATAATGAATTAGCTCAATCAGAAGCTTATTTTGACAATAAACAATGGGTCAATTACTTTATGCATAACGGTCATTTACATATCCAAGGTCAAAAAATGTCAAAATCTTTAAAGAATTTTATCACCATCGAAGATGCTCTCAATGATTTTTCAGCAAGACAATTGAGATTGGTGTTTGCATTAAGTTACTGGGAAAAACCAATTGATTTTAAAGATAGTTTGATTTCAGAAGTCAAATCTTTTGAATCATCCATATCAAAATTTTTCACAAATGTTCGTGCTCTTAATAATGATTATAAACATAACTTAAGCCAAGGTAAATATGTCCTGAAAAAACTTGGTGAATCAGAAAAAAATTTGTTATCAATTTTCAAACAATCACAAATCGATTTACATGCTGCATTTTGTGATAATTTATCAAGTCCTCAAGCACTTAGAATTATTCAGGATTTGATTTCAAAAACAAATAATTACATTCAAGCTTCATCAAGTGAAATAAGAATTGAAGTTTTATTGAACATTACTAAATGGATTGTCAATATTCTTAATATTTTGGGATTTGATTCAAGATCGGATAAATTAGGTTGGTCAGATGAATCAGAACTCAGTCAAGATAGTTCATCAAAAGAAAATATTGTTTTACCCTATGTCAAATTATTATCTGACTTCCGTGATTCAGTCAGAAACTCGGCAATCAATAAAAATGATTATAATGACTTCTTGAAAGTCTCAGACTCTCTTAGATCAGATTTAATTAATTTAGGTATAAGTCTTGATGATAAACCAAATGGTTCAGCATTAGTTAAATTTTTGAATCCCCAAGAACAGAAAGAATTAATTGACCAACAATTAGCCAAAGAACGAGCAATATTAGAAAAGCAAAAAAAGAAGGAACAACAAGCAATTGCAAACGCTAAAAAAGAACAAGAAAAACTAGCTAAAATGAAAATTAATCCATTGGATTTATTCAAGGATGAAACTTTATACAAAGAATGGGATGATCAAGGTATACCAACTCAAGACGTGAACGGTGAAGAGGTCACCAAGAGTATGAGAAAGAAATTGTTAAAACAATATCAACAACAAGAAAAACTTTACCAAGAATACTTGAAACTAAGTGCAAATAAGTAAGTGAATGACATTTGGCTAGAATTTCTCGATCTATTTGCTCTTCAGAAATGTTAATAGAATTTTGTACATATTTGGCTTTCTAATAAACACTAATATAACTAGCTAGGCTCAATACACTGTAACGAATATATCATTCAGATTTCAATACTTAATTATTCGGTATACTTCGAAGTTTTTGACCCGTACCCCAAAATCAAGGTGAAAATCTCACTTTATTAAGAGAACACGATTATATCTAAATACATAATGATATATGTTTGATATACATATATATTAGGTTTGTCTGTGGTCACTTAAATATGTTCAATCTCGTTACTAGATTTCAAGTAATTGCTAACCAAGCACTCACTTCAAGTATAATACTATCATTTTTAGTAATTATAACAACTATTATTCAATTATACTCAAATGATGTTTGGGCCATCAAGTCCACAAGTATCGCAAATATCCAACCAACCAGTCTGTTGAAATATTCATTCAATTATGGTTCAGTGAATAGAAAAGCAAAGGAAAACTCCAAAATAAAGTTTGATTTAGAATCTGACTTAACACCATTATTCAATTGGAATACAAAACAGGTGTTTGTTTATTTAACCGCCGAATACCCTGGGAAGAGTGCTGAATCGTCAAACAAAGTCACCTATTGGGATAAAATTATAACATCAAAAGAAGATGCTAAAATTTCATTAGTCAATCAAAGATCAAAGTATTCTGTTTGGGATGTTGAAAATTCTTTTAGATCAAGAGATGCAATAGTTAAATTAGAATGGAACATTCAACCTCACATAGGACCTCTTATATTTGGTGAATCTGGAAATTCGACTGAATTCACATTTGCCGAGCTACAAGAAAAGAAAAAGAAAAGTGTGTAGTTGTTTTTCGTTATTATAATTTATAATTTATCGTTTATTATATACATATATATATACAAGTGTACTGCCCTTTCTTTGAAAAGAAAAAGACATATGCAAAAAATGAAGGAAAAAAATGTTAATTGTCTACTATCTTATATTATTTTGTATAACATTTAATGCCTTTATGGTCCTTATTTGTCTTTCGTTATAATCTTCATAGCCTTCAGGCTCTGGAATTATTTTATTGATTTCACGACGAAAGTATGAGTATCTAAGTCTTGCGGGTTTGAAATAGTTTACGTACTCGATTGTTTTCGGGTATTCATTCATTAGTTTGTAATGCTCAACTTTGTTATTATTACAATAGTCTTTGATTGAGTTTGAAATCGGAATCATCAAATTTGTTGGCATCTTATATCGTGTTGTTAATTGCTTTTCAGGACTGAATGTTCTTGAAATCGAGTGAAATAATTTACCAATTGAAAGTATACCATATTTACCCCAGCTCGAATTATAATTGAGAACTTCTTTGATTATGAGTGGCATTGGGTTATCAAGTTTCTCGAATTCCTTGTCAAGTTTTTTTAAATCTTTCACATTGTAAAAATTGTTCAAAATTTTGAAGTCTTGGAATACCCTCAGATCACCTGATTGTCTTATTTGATTTAAAATGACTAATTTGTATAAAAATTGTAAATTTCTTGCCCACATGCTTTCAACAAAGTTACCATCAACTAAGTGCTTTTCACATATAGTGAGTATTATCGGCAAGCTTTTAGGATTTTGTTTGTCTTTCAAAACCTCGCTTATGATTGTATAATACTGCTTTCCTGATAATTTGATGTTCCTCGAATCAGCATCTTCAAATAATTTAATGTAAGATTCAGGGTTTTCCCTTGAACGTGCCATACATTTCATACTAAGCGAGATCAACTTTCTATATGTAAGTTGAAGTGAAACTGGGATATTGATCAAATCTTTCGATTCTGAATATGGGTATTCTCTGATATATGTTTCACACACTTCATGGATTTCTTCAATACCGCTTTCGACTAATTTTCTTGTGAGTGATACCTGCCCTTGATAGTGATATAATTTACCCATCTCTAAATAAATCATAAATCTAAATTGTGTCGTTAATGTTTTACCTAAAATAGCTCTTATTTGAGCTAAAAAATGAGATATTAATTCAAAATTTTCAAGATCATCTTTCGTATTAGCCATTGCGTATGATAGAACAATTCGACATAAATCAACACATTGATCATATATTCCTTCAGGTGATATGACCCTTTTGGTATTATCGTCTTTACTCATTGTCAAACCATTTAATTCGAAAACCGATTGCAATAATTTATAAGAGTTGACATAACCATTATTTTGAGTATTATCCATACCTAAAAGTGCATGCATAAGTTGAACATATGTTTTGGCGGTAATATTTACCTTGTTTGCGGCCATTTCTCTATACATGGCAATGATATTAGAATTTCCAGAGAATGAATGATATTTGGCATAATGTTGAAGAAATGGTGAATAATGATCTTCTGTTAAAATTTTTTTGTCTTTAGATATTGCTAGTACACCTTGAGCATCTCCAACTTTTTGATGATTGAGGAAATATTTGATCATTTCAGAGTATAATCCATGAATATTTTTAGGACTTATAACGCTGTTTGAATAAACAACCTCCAATATAAACCATATCCTATCAAGAATGAATGTTTTCTGACCTTTAGCTGTGTATCGATACCAAAATCTAAGATTTCTTAATTGTGCTTTATATATCCTTGCATTCTTGAAAGGTAATAATGATTCCATATGTGCTTCATACGCAATTTCTTCAGCTTTTTCAAATTCACATACTCTAGTATAAGCCCTTATCAAATCAACATAAAAATAATCCAGGGTTATATTGAGAGATTTAGCTAACTTCCTAACAATTTCAATATTTTTAGGACTGTAAGATGTGCCAGCAAAATTGACAAGATCCTTCAAAACTTGTGCGTCTATAAGTTTAGTATTATGCTTCTTTTGTCTTTCTAGCGAAGATTCAAGAAATTCCATGGTTTTGGGTAAGTCATTTGACTTTATATAAGATTTGAATACGAGTGAGTATAAATAAGGACTTGGAGAACTTTCGATGGAACCTTCTTCAACTTTTTCTAAATATTCATCGAACCACATCATTGACCCATCAAAATCGTCATGATAGATGCTAGAATTTATTAAAGCGACGTATATTGAGTCAGTAAGCTTTAAATTTCTCTTCAATAATTGATGATAAAGCTTTTCAACATCTTCCCTTGAACCGATATTAGCTAAAGAATTCATAACAACAGAATAATGGACTATGTATGGTAAATCGCCCCTTCCATACATTTCTTCGAATTGTGCTTGAAGAAGTTTCCAATTTTGTGATGCTGCAGTGACTTTCAATAGAATTTCAATTTGATCATCATGATGAAATTGTACGAATTGACCATAGACATTTAATACTCGATCATATTGCTTATCTTTAGATAAAGCATTCATGCAAATTGTTAAATCCATGCTGTTGAAAACGCTTGTTAAAGCTTTACCATTTCTAGGCTCTCTGAATTTATACTCCCAGTAATTCAATGCAGATTGTGGACTAAATTCAACGCACCCTTTCATGAGAGTTGTGAGAAAATTAAAGAAGACCTTTTTATCATCATAAGTTTCCAGTATGATGTTTTTCAAATTTTTGATGTGTAATGCGAAATCGATGCCAGGTGGATTCATGGATATAAGGCGAATACCTGATTGATATTCCGAATAACTTGAATCAACTAGCAATAAATGATCATCTTGTAAATAACCCAAGGATTTTATGAAGGTTCTGATTATTGTGTATCGGTCCTCTATCACATCAACATTTTGCAAACCTCTTCTTAAAAAAATACCTAAAAGTTTTCGTTTCTGTGATAGGTCAGTCGTTTTATTACGTAAAAAGTTTTCTATGGTTGATTCGTTAAAGGTTGAGCGACCGTCTGTTGTCCTCTCAAATTGAAATGTATTAGCCAATGTATCTGACCAAGTATGCTCTACATCCACATTTTCGTCAATATGAAGCGGTGTTATGAGACGTTGATATGCCTTGAATTTTCCTGTATCAATTAAACGATTTGTAAGCTTATCTTTACTTCTGAGTAAGTTAGTTTGGAAGTTTTTGAGATCCTGATTTATACCTTCGGTATTTGAAAATGCATAATGCCATGTATTGAATATTATCTCAAGAATTTGGGGATTAGGGAAGGCAGTGGAAAGCTCTAAAGCTCTATGAAAATTTTCAAGATATTCGCTGAATTCATTTGCTGATAACGCGTTTATGTCTTCAAGTTTATCTAGATACTGTTCTCTTAATTCGCTATCCTTTATCAATGATTGAATAGCGGAATATTGTGATTCGATATCTGGTTTTAACAAATCATAATCTATTCTATCTTCATAATTTATAACACGACGAGGTCTATGAGGAGGGCGTTTGAAGTAAGCATTGCCTCTTTTCATGAAAATTTGCCGTATATATGATGACACACGTCTACGAGGAGTGGACAATATAGGTAGTATCAGTGACTGTATGATATTTATTCGACTTCTCTCATCTTTCATTGGCGATAGCCACCAATGTAGAAGTGATGGTGACTTCTGCCATCGCCTTATGGGCGGTATTCGAAACCCCATTAAACCAGAGTTGTTCAATTACACTGCTGAAAATACCACAGAATCAGTGAAAGATTATATTTATTAGGAATGGGACGGTCTAGTGATTGAAAAGTAGAATATTGGCTGAAAAATCATTGAAAATCCTCATCATCATACAGGCTTCATATAGAAAAAAGATGGTGCTTCTGTTTGCCAATTATATGCAGGAAATATATATACACAAAAAGTTGTTATAGAGTATGGTAAAATTTACAAAAAGGTATCATGTGGTTTTATATGATTGTTCGTTTATTGAGTCTATATAAGATATTAAAACAAGATACCAAATGATGCAAAGTCCATCAGAGTCATTAAATCAGTTTTTTTATAGAGTACTCAGTGAAGCAGAAACTTCTCGTACAGTGTGAATATAAAAAATCATCATTGAAAAAAGCATCAAATGGCATCATGTAAGATTAATGGTCCAGCCACTAAAGCTATACAACGAAAAATGAATCCTGAAACACGTTAGTTTTAAATCCCAGTAAGAATTTGAGAGAGAAAAAATCACAAATGTTAAATACTCGATGAATTATCAATCCTCAAAGGGTTTCCTTTGAATCATGATGTAAAATCAGTAAACGACCTTTCATCACCTCTTACCCGTCAGCACTTCATTTAAATTTGTACACAGAAATGCGACTCCTCCCCATATTGTACAAGAGAGGGACAGATAAGGTTAAATATGTCCGCCCGGTCGACAGGTATCCTCATTTAAATAATCAAATATTGCATTTTGTTGATCTTTTTATAAGATTTTGAACATACCTAAAGAAATGTTAGTTTTCATTTTATTTTGTAAATGGTCTTAGATACAACATGATTTGATTAGATACGGAAAAGCTCATACAAGGCTGAAACTTAACGAAGTGCTGTTGTCAACATGGATAATTCAGTTGGAACAATTGGTAAATAGCAAATAATCATAGCTAAAAAATGTTCCCCATCAATCAATCGTTGTCTTATGGTCTTGGTTTAAACATACCTTTCAATGCTGCTGTATAGCTATATCTGAATCATATATAGACATGATGATACATCATTAATGAATATCAAAGTTGATTGAATTCTTGTTAGAAAGAAGAAAAGTAATACTTCGCTAAAATTTCTTTATAACAGAAAATTTTTTCCTTTGGTTTTCTCAACTCAAATTTTCTAGCCTCAAAATAAAAGTGACATGGGACACGACTTCATTATTCTTAGGGCTTTAGAGAGATATACGATAAGGACTACATTTACCAAATTATTACACCAGCGATTGAATAGTGGATCTCATTTCGACTTATTAAGAATACAGTAAAGTAAATATCAATCTACGTATACATAATATAAAACTCAAACTTTTATACCAAAAAACGAAATCTTAACGGCAATGGAGAAACCGATATGAGCAAGCGCTAATATAATAATAATTGCAATATGTTGTGCCCTTGACTTGTCTGTGTTTCCTTCAGATAAGAGTAATGTATTTTTTTTCACAATTGGACTGATCTTACTCAAATTGCTCAAACCTGTAACGGCACCGCTCGTTAAAACAATAATCCATTCGAGAGCATTCAATAGCTTATGGTGATTCTCGTTGCTGATGAAAATCACTATCAAGACATTTATGAAGGTAATCGGGAACCACAAAATATTAGTGTAACCATAAATCGAAATAAGTTTAGTCAAGGAAAGTCTGTGAGGGAATTTAAATACCCATGTAGTCAACGTGAACAATGCACCTGGGACAAGAATGTTGTATCCATAGAAAAGACTTATTGACTTTGTAAGCAAAGAAAAATCATATTCATATTTCTTTTGTTCTTTAGTTGGATGTAACCAGTCAGATAATATATTGGATCCAGTGGCACTAACAAACATGAGAAAAATCAAGGTTCCTGTAATCCAAATAAATCCAAATAGCTCCGTGACTTCCTCGTCGTCGTCTTCATGGTTGTAGTTTGTGGGTGATGATGATTTATTGAGTGGATTTAATGCTTGTTGAAGTTTTTGAAAAAACTGTTCACTGTCTAAATCAAAAAACTTTCTGTAGAAATTTATTTGAAACATATGTGATTTGGAAGGGTTAATAGGAACTTGCGGTTGAATAACATCTGGTTGCAATCGTTGTGATTGTTGTTGTTGTTGGTTTTGTTGTTGGTTTCCATTTTGAGGCACACTTGCTTGAACGTCTGGTTCGATGTACGAATCTAGAGGTAGTCGTTAGTATGCTGTATAATTCGTAAAAGCCCGACCATAATCAAATTTTCATAATTTTGAAGATACATACTATTTTGAGAAGAAAACTGTTGATTGTCGTTATCAATTAACGATATCTGATAAACATTTTAGTTAGTACACTAAGAGCCTAAGAAAAAGAAGCAAGTCACCCTAACATACTCCAGCGTTATCCCCATCTTTTATATGGTTATAAGAATGTGACATTTTACACAATTGACAGGATTGATTACGTAGCTTTATAAAATTATTGCATTTAATATTATTCTATATACTATATCTGTCACTTGATTTTGAATTTATCGAGAGACATAATTTCTCAAGTAGTGCAGGTGACCAAAACTCGACATATTCAACTAATGCAACCCATAATTTTAGCAGCAATTTTTGTTAATGGAATTCACTTGATTTAGAGTTGGCATTCAAAGGTGGACCACGGTGTCTTGCAAGTATAGGTTGGGTCTGACCCTGAGATTCCTTCTTTTGCTGGGTGTAGAAGTTTTTCAGTGCTACTCTTAGAGTGTCAAAATTTAAAAAATTTGTTGCACCAAAAGTTTGTTTTCGAGTCTTGTTAACGGCATACTTTTTATGTTGAGCACTGGCAACAGAATAATTATCTGAATTTATGCTTTCGGACTCCACAGTACCACCAGACGCTTCGGAGGGGAATGAAGATGATTCGATACTTTTCTTTCCGTTGAGCCCACTACTAAACCAGCCGTTTGAGTAGAATGATTCTCCTGGGCTTGACAAAGTTTTAGACTCATTAGTATCAGGTGCAGTATAAACATCTAGTACTTCTTCGATGCTAGTTCCACCTGTATTTAACTCTCTGTGCTCATAGCTTCTTTTAGCGAAGTCTTTCATTCTCTGCTTATCTCTTCTCTTTGTTCCATTTTCTTCCTTCAATTTTATTTTCACTTCTTCTTCCTCCACTTCCTTTTCCTCTTCTAACTCGAGCGACGAGCTGGATGATTTCAGGTTAGCTTCTGAAACTTTCTTGATTTGAACGTTGGAATCGAAAGCTTCAAATCCAAAAACATTGCCTGACTCGTAGTTCTGTTTGTACGTCTCAGGTGTACCTTTAGATATTGGTGAAGGTTGTTCGGGACTCATTTGAAATTTACCTTGCTCCAAGGTATCCTTATTATCATGAGATGGTGTTGAAAGTGAGGAGGCAGATTCAACATTTCTCAAATTCTCAGAATCATGATCCACCCACTCAAACTGACTGTTGCTGGACTTTTCCGAAAGACTTGGATCATAAAAAGCTTCAATTTGAACTTCAGACAATCCCCTTGTTTCAGGAAATTTCAGAATTACCATGGCACCTATAAGATTGAGTAAACCCACGAGAAGAAAAGTCCAATATGTCAAAAATTGAAATGAGTATGGAAGGACAAGTGTTAAAATGGCGTCGACAATCCAAGATGCACACATACATACTGATAATCCTTTCGATCTTGAAGGGCCCGGAAATATTTCTGCAACATATAAGCAGCTAACACTATTGATTGAGGAAGAGTATACCGCAATAATGAAGAGAAAAATACCCAAAACTGCAGAAGCTGCTTCATTATTCATCTGCCAATGGATTGGAGAGTTTTGGACTATAAGCTCGGCTGGAATTGGCTCACCAAAAACTGCCATAATAACGGATAAAGAAACGAATGCTCCACTCAATAAAATTAGTCCCAATACCATCGAGTCTTTTCTTCGACATCTGTCTAATAATACCATAGGAAAAATGTAAACATGGCCAGGACAATATATTGTACAGAAACAAATAGGTATTTATGATCTCCATTTAAACCACAAGTGGCGCATAGATAATCAAAAAAATACATAAGACTTCCTGCACAACTTGTATGTACAAAGAACTGAGTGAAAAGACCAACAGAAGTGTGACTATAATACTTCTTTTTGAATAAGTCACCAAACCCACAGCCTTTAATTTCTGTTCCGGCGGTATATGCACAAAGTACATAGGATCTATCATCAATTTCTCCTCTTCGATTTTGCTTTGTAGTATTTATGGCCTGAAGTTTTTCAAGATTCTTTGCTGCTTCAAGCCATTTTCCTTTGGAAGCTAACCATTTTGGTGATTCAGGAAGGAAAAAAGTAAGTAGTATTAAAATAACACCTGGTATACCTTCACATGCCCATGCGTATTTGAATGAAAGCTCATCTTCGAAATATTTTTGGAGAAAAAAACTCATATAGTATATCAAAAGGGTTCCAATTGTTGAGTGCAAGTAAATTATTGCCAAGGAATTACCTTTTCGCTTTCTTTGAATTGTTTCTGAAACATATACTGGAACAATTGAAGATATCATTCCCATTGCAATTCCTTTCAAAATTCTTCCCACTACTACTAAGTATATGAATGGCAGAAAGCATGCAACTGCGGTTCCAGAAATCCAAAAAAGGGCGGCAATTTGAAATGAAGGTATACATCCATGATTGTCATTAATAAAGCCACTTGAGATACAACCGACTAAAATATTAAAAAGGTTAGCAATTTTGCAGCTAAAATGATAAAAATACGACAAAATGAGGGTAATACTAACCGACAGCACCAATCGAGTTACCAGCGTATAAAAGCGCTTGGTCCCGATATCTGATTCTTCCAAAGTAATCATTAAACTGGGCACCAGTTAAAAAAGCTGTCAAAGACGACGCTTCTAAACCTAAAATAAATCCTGAAGTTGCAACAATGGCGGTAATTCCGAAAGTATTGTAAGTTTTCTTGATCATTATTACTGACTTGAAAGTATATTCAGGTCTACTATGTATAACAGTTGAAAGTACACGAGTAGATTGATAGTAGGCGCCAGAGATAATAAATGGTTAATTGTAGTATGAGGAAAGAATTTTTTCTGTTTGTGGTTTGTTAGTTATACCTCTCTTTTGCCAAAAATGCGTGTCTTGAGATCAATAAACGTTATCCGTACACCACGGTTGTATATCAAATCTATAGAGCTATGATTAAGATTAGCACTATATATGAATTGTATCATACATAGTACGCCTGAAGATGGATATGGGTCTGCTAAAGTACCCCAATATTTCAAACTGCTCGTGGAAAGAGGCCAATACAGAACCAAGAAGTGACACATACATCAAACAGACACTTTTGCACTCACCCATATTCACTAATATATTTCCAGAGTTTAAGGTCCAAATCAACAAACCATTAGTTGGATTATCAAGCACTTCGATCAATGATGAAGCCGATCAACGCTTGGCCCCACCCGACGAGGATTCTCAAGCTGATTTTTTCGATGATGACGATGATGACTTGTTTATGAGTATAGCGAATAATGAAGGCGACAACCAACAAAGTACAATCGATGTAAGTCAAGGAGCAGAATTACCCCAATTGCAATCCATAAAAGTCATCATTAAGACCACATCGATTTTAGTTGACGATGTTGAGTTTTCACTTAACTCTCCAGTGAGATCCTCATGTATGATTCGTGGGACAAATAACGGTGAAGACTCACTTTTTCTATCTTTGAAATCTGGGTTCCTATTCTTGATAAGAATTTTTCGGGTACCTAGAGACTTTAATACAGATCCTCAATCTGTTCATGATGATTCACAGGCTACTTCAAGTTATATTTTCAAACCCTTTGTAGTTCAATGGTGGAATGCTTCCGACTCAATTTCTAGTCTCGATACGTCAGGGTATTCTCTTAGCGCACATCAATCTGGGTTATCGGTAGTATCTACAAGCGCATCCAACATATTCCGAATATATAATTGTGCACAAACTGACCGAGGAATAACGCTCTTACCTCATTTCAATGTTCCAGTTGATGGAGCTATTTTGCAGTCTTGTTTCGCTGAACCACTCGATGATAGAATTATAGATAATCACTTCATGCTTTTGAATTTACAGCTTTCGACCACTCGCAGACTAGAACTTCATCTTTATTCGTGGACTTTGTCCGAAAGGATTAATGACACTATTGACAAGTCAGTTTTACCACTACTTAATACTTTTCCAATTCCAATATTTATAGTACCGTTAGGTCGAAATTCAAGCTTCTTATTTGTTTCTGCCAAAAAGCTTACGATTGTCACCGTCCATCAAATAACATCAGCTGAGTTCAATTTCAAGACTATAGATTTTGGAGGAGCTTTTCCCACGAACTATTATATACCGCACGACTTCATTTATGATGATGGCCAGACTGATGCTATATTAATATCAACTGAGAACGGAGTGGTTTATTCCGTTTTAATTACAAATAATGAAAAGATTACTATCTCACCCATCCTCAGGGTCTCCGATCCTATCTCTGTTTTTAGCTTAGTGAAGACAAAAGATGCATATAACTTAACATTCGGTAGTGATACAGGGTCTAACCGAGAGCTTATACTAACTGAATTATTTGATCAGGAATACATAAACTCTCTCGTATTTCCTCAAAAGATCAAGTATAGCTCAATGATGTTAGTTACTGACTATAGAAATTGGACACCGGTATTAGATATACTGATTATTGATTCCTATAAATCCAGATCTGTTCCTTCCGCATCCAGTGAAGAACTATGGGCATTGACTGGTTTCGGTAAACGAACTCGTTTGTCTCAATTAAAATCGGGTTATAATGCAATACGAAGTAGTAAAACTTATGAAAAGCTCAGAAAAGCCGATCAATTATGGGTAGTTAACTTGCTGGGAAGATTATATTTATTTTGTTCGCTACCGTTTGAAACAGCTGTTTTGGGATTTCAATTCGATTCAGAAAACACTCTATTTGAGATAGAAGATCCAAAGGTTGTTGAAAATGAATACAGTATATTGATAGCAGAGATTAATCAAGATATGATGTTACAGATCACCAAAAATGAGTTGATAATCAGTAATATACATAATATGCATTCAATAAAATATCAAGAAAATGATATAACTTCAGCATCACTCAGTGAAAATATAATAGTACTAGTGTCTGAAAGTGAAGCAGGAAACTTGTTGGAAGTTTTCAAACTATCCAACAGTATCAGCTTTGACTTTGATCTAGATGATCACGATATGCTCTTTCCAATAACGAGTCTCAAAGTCGATATTCAAATTTCAGGATTAAAGGTCATTAAGTTTGAGCAAAGCCTGTATTTGGTAGTTGGTGATTATAGTGGAAATTTGCTTATCTATAGAATAGAAGATACCCTTGTTCCTCACAATCATTATTCCCTTCATGATTTAAACCCTTACAAATTTGATAATTCTTTTAACCAACAAAACTTCATTATTCATGATATACAGTCTTTGGAACAAAAGAAACCAATGTTATTCTTAGGGTTGAAAGATGGTTACTTTTTGCTGTTAATTATTGAAACAAATTTTGAGTTATCTTGTCAAAAATTTCTTAAAATAGCGAATACTCCTGTAACTATGAAGACCATACCTGGAGACAATGAGTTCTTGTACGTAGTCGCAAGAAATCTTTGGCTCATAGACTTATGTGAATCCAAATATCCCATCAAGGTTTATTTTGAAGAAAAAACTGATAGAGCTATTTCAACAATGATTCCTATACCCAGCTCAAACAACAGTTCTAACAAAAGTTTTGTATTTGTTAGAGATGAAGGACTTACTATAGGTTCAGTATTCCCTCATAAAAATCCAGTTATCAAACAAGTGAACCTTGCTGAATCAGCGAAGAAACTTACTTATTTACCATATCTTTCATCATTTGTTTTATTATGTAATTCTCGAGATCCGAAGTCAAGATTAAAATTTGTTGATCGAAAAGCATTTAAACTATTACCACACGAAGAATCAAATTCAAAGCTTAAAAGCTCAAAAGTAGATGATGTGATATTTCAAAAAGATGAAATACCCATGTGTATTTGTATTTGGTCTATCAAGAGAGGTGAACGAGTATCGAAAAAAGTAATAATTGGATCAATGATCGATAAACAAAAAGGTGCATTTAAAATATTGAACATAAGTAAATTACCAACTGTGGATAATCAATCGATTTATATTAAAGTATCGGAATTAAATTCTTTTGAACACAAAGAACCTATAACATGTGTTCAACAAATGGGAAAAGTTATATTATTTTCAAGTGGATGTGATGTTTACTCTACAAGCTATGATATTGATGGTAAAAAATTGAAACCTGTGAATAATTTACTAAAACTTGGGAGTGATATAGTATCATTATTAGCCTTAGAAAACAATTTTGTTTTAATTACTACCAAATCTGATTCTGTATTTCAATTTGAGTATAAATTTGAGGATGATAAGGAAGAACTTCAATTAATTGTAAAAGATCCTTCATGTAAAAGTTTGGTTAATACTGCAACATTTGGTTCAAAAATAGTGGCAGGTGATAAATTACATTCATCTATTATGATACTAGATATAAATAATCCTTCCTTAAGCAATCAGGTTACCTATAAACTATCGAATGTTTCACGGGTTTATTCATCTGAGTTTAATAGTTGTTGGGTTGATAGTGAAAAGGGTAAGAAAAAACATTCTGGAGAACATGTTGTATGTATTGGAGTTAATGGTGAAGTAATATCAATAAGAGCTTCATCAAGTATAGGAAATGAATTAAATTCTTTAGTTCAAAAATTAAACGCAAATAATGTTGATAATCTGTTACAAACATTTATGGAAAAACTAGATCGACCATACATAAATAAAATTACCGGTAAGGGTTTAAGACCCATTTATAGACCCTTTTTTGATTTTCATGATAATAAAGGAAAAGTTGTTGATTATAACTTGGAGGAAATTTCAAGACTTCGGAATGAAGATATTTGCATATAAGTCAATAAATGAATGTTTGTCATATATTCAATTTTATTAAACTCATCATATACGTAACCTAATATCTATGGTTAAAATAAAACAAACCAACGACCTAGAAAAGAAAGTAAAAAAAAAATAAACTAAATTTTTGTATAAATAAATAATTACATATGGTGGTGGAAATAAATAGAAATAGAAATAGATTATCATTAAAAAGTAGTTATAAATATTAAACCGGAGACAGAAGATCATCATTAGATTCTGAGCTACTATTAGTACTTTCAGGAGATGTTTTACCATTAGAAGACATTGAAACATCAGCATCACTATTTATAGTCATTGCAGAATGTTTATGTTTTAATCTTTGTTGTCTAAATTGAGCCGCAGTACTTATACGTTCATTTGATGCATTATCAGATTTTCTTAATTCTTGTAATAAAGTTCTTGCTCTTGAACCAACATCTTTATCTTGATCAATATTTGAATCAATTTCATTAATATTTACATCATTTGAATCGGTACTACCAGAATCGATCATTGTTGGAGCTGAAAATGAATCTGGTTGAACGGGTGATGAATCAAAATCTTGATCTTCATTAATAATTGTAGTTGCAGAATCACTTGATGATGGATTTGGTAAATTTAATTTCTTTTGATTTTCTAATAAATGTTTCTTCATTAATGCTCTTTTACGAGCAGATGAAGGTTCACCTTTAGTTGGACCAGCAGCTTTTAATTTTTCTAATAATGAATCCATTATATTACCATCATCATCTTCTAAATCATTATCATCATTTTCAATATCATCATTTTTTCTTTGTTTTCTTGGATTTTCTAATAATTTTTTTCTTTGTTCATAAATTCTTAATTCTTCTTCACGTTTAATATTTTCAGTTTGAGCTTTCTTAAAATCATTTATAAAATTAGCAAATTTACTAATAAAAGAATTTTTAACAAATGAATCATGAGGATCTTCACCAAAATATTTCATTAATTTATCAAATTCATTAAAAGTATAATTTGCTTGATCAATTAATAATTCACCTTTTCTTTTAGCTCTTGGTAATGAAGGTAAAATAACATTTAAAACTTTATCATTTGGATGAAATTTTGATAAATCACTTAAATTACCAATATCAATTGAATTTTGAACATTTTTAATTGATTGAGCATAATCTTTACAATCAGCTGAAATAGTTTCAATTGAAAATTTTGAAATTTCTAAACATTTTGATAATTCTGTTAAAAATGAAAGAAGTTCAGGATATTGAATTCTAATAATTTTTTCAACATAATGTAAAAAAGTCATACTATTTTTATCATCCTTCATAAAACTTAATCTTTGTAATGAACTTAATTTAAAACCTTTTGCTTGTTTTGTTGTATCATTCATATAATTACCAACTGCTAAAATAATTTCAAAAACACTTTTTAAATGTTTTGAATTATTAATTGATTCAACTGTTTCTTCAATTAATCTTAATTTTTTAACTAAATCATCATAATCTTTAATATAATTTGTAATAACCATTAATGATCTTATTCTTGATTTCCAATAATGTTGTAAATTATAAACTAATTCTAAATAAATTCTATCAGCTCTTTGTAATTCATTTGGATCTTTTTCAGGTTTATTAATTTCACCTGATTTATAATCAATTGAATAAGGTTCTAAATTTCTTGCTAAAGTATTTGGAATTTCAACAATATCTTCTTTACCAAAAAATTCTAAAACTGCAATATTTTCAATAACATCTTTATCACATCTTAAAACTTTTTCAATAACTTCTTCATCACTTATATTATTATAATAATGTAAATTAATTCCAAATTGTTGAGCAATATCACGAGGTAAAAATGATAATTTATCAACATCTTCTTTTTTCTTGGTTGCAAGTTTTTTAATTTCTTTTGCAGCAAAAATTAATTCAACTTCATCAAATACACCTTTTGTCATTAAATCATTTGCAATTGTATGACTTTCAGAATTTGACCAAAATGATGATCCATTGGTTGAATCAAATTTTTCCCAATGTAATTGTTTTAACTTTCTTTTTGGTCTTGGATAATTATCAAATGGACCAGGACTTGGACTATGAGGTTTTAAATTATTTACTTTACGTGAAGATGCCATTGGGAATGGAGGTGGAGGAGGAGGTGGTGGTGGTGCACCTCCTAATGCAGGTGGTAATGGTGGAGGAGGTGGAGGAGGTGGAGCACCTCCCAATGCGGGTGGTAAAGGAGGAGGAGGTGGAGGTGGTGGAGGAGGAGGAGCGGGAGCTGAAGCACCTCCCAAGATTGGTGGTAAAGGAGGTGGGGGAGGTGGTGGAGGAGGAGGAGCAGGTACAGAAGAAGATGAAACATCTTTCTTTGGAGAAACATTTTTTAATTGATTTTCAACAGAATCTTGAAATTCTTCATTACCAGAAGAAGTACCACTATTATTTGAATTATTATTAAATTTTGAATTTAATTCTTTTAAAAAACTTGGATCCATACCACCAATAGTGGTCTTTCTATTAATTTTATGATTTCTTGATGATGTTGTTGGTGAATCTTGATTAACTTTACCGGTAATATATTTTGATTCAATTTTATCCAAAATATTTTTATTATTTTTAATATTATTAATATTTAAATTTGAAGAAGTTTTTGATTTTTTAATTGAAGATAATTGATTTTCTAATTCAAATTTTAATTTTTCAATTTGTTCTAATTCTTCTTTAATTTTTAATTTTATGGTTGGATCAATTATTTCAGGTTCAATTTGAGGTTCAGATTCAGATTGAGATATAGATTGAATTTGATCTTGTTGATATTCAGCAGTTGCTTTAATTTCATTTGGATTAGTAAAATCAAAAACAATATTAAAATCTTTAAAATTTTCTTCTAATTCTTTTAATCTTTCCATTGCTAAAAATTTTTGTTTATTATACATGGCATTATTATTAAATTTCATTATATCATTTGATTCACTTTGTAAATTTAATAATTTTTTTCTTAAATTATCTAATTTATCTAAATCATCATGTTTAATTGATCTTGGAGGACCTTTTGGAATTGGTTTAAATTTAATAATTTCTTCTTCTTCTTGTTCTTGTTCTTGTTCATCATCATCATTATCATCAGGTACTTCAAGTAATTTATCATCACCGGAATAATCTGAATAAGATTCAATTGGTTCAGGTTCAGAAATATCATCCGCGTCATTCTCTAGATCATCCCTATCATCCTCCTTTGATGGATCAACATAAGTTTCAAAATCAGTCATTTCTAATTCTCTTGCCATTGTTTCAATATCGGCCATTTGATCTCTTAATTGTCTTAATCTTGAACTTGGTTCAACCTGAGTACCCAAAATTCTATTATCTAATTTATATTCTGCCTTTTTCCTATAAATTTGTTTTTGTAATTTTTTAATTAATGATTCATTGGTTGTTTGTAAAGAAACGGTTGTTTTACCATTTCGTTTAGTTTCTTCAAATTTAGCACCATTATTTAACATAATTAATAATTCTCTCATTTCTAATTCTTGTTCTTGTTTTTCAATTAAATGTTTTTTCTTTAATTCATCTAATTCCAATTTTAAATTTTCATTCATTCTTCTTGTTCTAAGTAATACAGTCTCTTGTTCTCGAATATCATTATTTAAATTGGTGATTAATCCATCAACACCCATGCTTAATTGTCTTGACATTTCATCACGTTCCGAAATAGCTTCCTGAGTGGTTTTTTGTAATGTTTTACATTCTTTTAAAATTTTATGATATTCATCATCGGTAGATAAATTATCAAAGATTTTATTTATAGCTATATTTATAGCAGAATCATCATTGGTGGTATGAACCATGGAAACATTGGAAATAATTTCATTTAATAATCTTATTGATCTAGTTAAATCCTGAGGATTTTCTCGTTTATCGGATTGATTAAGGTATAAATGTTGTATAGCACTTAAAAAATATTCCCTGGCATCGTCAGTCTGTTTAACGTTATCCCAAAGTGAAGTAATTAAATCAATCGGATTATTAAAATCAATATTTTCATCAATTTGATCCTTTGATTTTAATTCTAATTCATCAAATTCATTCATTTCATCAAATTTTAAAATTTGTTGATTAAGACTTTCATAACCTAATTCTTGAAATTTTGATAATAATCGATTTAATCCTGCTGATTTAAATTGTGATCTTAAATGAATTCTAACTCTAAAATCAACTCCATATTGAATAATGGTGTTAATCAATAACATGGTACCAAGACAATATTCTAATAAATGATTTTCTAAATTCCCCAGTGATGTTGATCCAGTATGGGCATACTTTAATTCTTCACTGGCACCAACTAATGAATTCATATATTTTCCCTTACCATCAAGAGTTTTCTCTACTAATTTAAGCCATAATTCAAATCTTTTATAAGAGTCGGGATTGGGAGGTTTTCTAATTAAATTTTTCTTCCCCCCAGTTCCAGTTCCAGTGCCACTGGCATTTGTATTGGCGCTTGTGTTTGTGTTTGTGTTTGTGATTGTTGGAGTATCAAATTCAAAATAAGGACGATTAGTCAATGAATCCAAAGCTTTTAAAATCTTATGATACTTCCCCTGATCCTGACCACTATAATAAGCAATCATAAAAGTGAGGGATTCACCCGCGATTTTCCTGGTTAATATCCTGGGAGATAATAATGAACCTGAAATGGCATTAACGTATAAATTAACATCGGTTCTAATTCTTTCTGCCCCCAATTTTTGATTCATCATACATTTTAAAGATTTCAAAGTATTAAATTCTTTATCAAATATTTCATCGTTAATATCATGAATGTTGGTGTTGGTATTTATTGAATCCTGGATTTTAATCAAGTATGCCGATAAGATTGCATCACCCTGACAATTATAGATAAAATTTTTAACCCAATTAATTGGTTCTGTTCGCAATGAAACCCATAAATTTTTCAATTCAATGGCGGTTATCGTTTTGGATAAGATTTTTTTAGTATAAAATTCGGGGGTAGCATCATGATTATGACTGGTACGTTCTTGTCGTTTAAATTCACTTAATTTATCCTGGTAAATTAACATCCATTTTTTGTCGGGGTTATAATTAATCATTTCTTGTTTGGCTTGGGACGGTAATGATTTAAAATCTCTCTTTTCCATTAATTGTTTAAATAATTTATCAATTTCTAATTTCAGATCGGGTTTATTTATATTGAAACCGGTTATTCCTGATGTTAATGTATCATTTGATCCCTGGGGGTTGGATATAATAAGTGAAGGTTTGGAAATCATGGATGAATTGGTTTGTTTTCTGGTTAGATGATTACTTTGACTATGACTATGATTAGATGGGTGATTATGAGATTGATTAGTTTGGGTTGGATGAATTGATCTTAAAGTTTTTGTATCATAAGGATTTGAATTATTACTTTGGAAACTATACGTGGAAGCATTTCTTGAATGATTTGAATTTGTTATTTGAGAAGTTGGTATTATATTAATTGAATTATTGGTTGATCTATTTGTATTTGTTTTTGATAAATTTAAACTTTGATGTCTTCTATTTGGAGTGGTCCCTGAATGATTACTTGATATACTGGCGGTATCAACGGATGATGAATCACTATCAATTTGAGGAGGACTCGATTTATCTTTATCTTTATGTTTTCTTATACTAAAAATTGAACTTGAAGACATTCTGTTACCAGTGTTATTATTGGTGTTGGTATTGGTGTTGGTATTAGGGTTATTTATTGAATGATTACTTCTGGTAGGAGATGAAGATTGTTTATAATAAGATTCATAAGCACGAGAATTCTTTAATTCTTCATCTAATTGAGAATGATTAAGTGAAGAATGAGGAGTTGAATTTGAAGTTGAAGTTGAAATTGAATGAGGAGTTGAAGTATTGGAAGTTGAATTGGAATAAATTGATGAAGGATCAAGAGATCTTTTTTTCATAATCAATGATGTGAGTAATGAAGGGTGTGGATAGTATGAATATCAATCAATAGAAATATATGAGTGTATGAGTGTATGAGTGTATAACTGTATTAGTGTATTAGTGTATTAGTGTATTAGTGTATTGTATTATAGTGTGAATATGTATCCAATGAGATATATGTACAAGAAGGAAACAAGGAAGGGTGATAGATTGAATAGAAGTGAAAGAGTATGAATATGAGTTGAATTGAGTTGTTGTGGGATGTGAGTTATGAGTTATGAGTGTATGTGGTTGAATATAGGTAAAAGATAGATGAATAAAGGGTAATCAAATATAAATTAAGTTAAAACACACGAATACGTGGTTTAGTCAGATGAACACACAACAAAAAAACAAAAATAAAATAAAAATAAAATAAAATAAATTAAATAATAAAAAAATAAATAAGTAATAGTATAATAGAGTGCAGTATATTATAGTATAATATAGTATAATATAGTACAATATAGTATAATATAGTACAATATAGTACAATATAGTATAATATAGTACAGTATAAGGTATATAGTAGTAGAATAGTATAGTATAAAGTATATAGTAGTAGAATAGTATAGTATAAAGTATATTATAGTATAGTATATGGTACTATAGTGTGTTCTAATATGGGTAATTGAGGATGTTTTATGTTAGTGTTATGTGTGTTTTATTAATAAGAGCCGATGTTGAGTGGGCGGCAAACATGTAGAAACACTACACAATACAAGACTATACAATACAGTACCAATATAGCACAAGGTGAAGAAGGAGAGATATACTATAGACTACTATATAGACTATGTTATACTATAAAGTAGGTATAGTATCATATAGTAGACTTATATAGAGTATAGTGTATAGTGTTATATAGTGTAGTGTATAGTATAGTATAGTGTATTATACCATATTATAGTATAGTAAAAACGCCGAGCGTTAAAAACAATTAAAGGGAATCAAATCAACCGGACTGAACAGAACAGAACAGAACAGAACAGAATAGAGTGATACAGAATACACAGTGCATGGATATACTCATATACACATATACATATACACACGGGTATAGTTATAGATATACTAGATAGTAGTCTATATGGTATGCTACTTACAGTACAGAGTATGGCATAGCACAGCACATTATAGTATGGTACATTCTAGTATAGTAGACTTCCAATTATACCCAAATAAGAAATATCTGAATTTAGCCTGATTTTACGCGTTATTCTGCACTCACTATAATATAATATACTAATATACTATATACTATAACACAATATACTAATATACTATATACTATAATATACTATAACACACTGTAATATACTCTACAATCATTTGATTACTGTTCTTATATTACTATTATATTATATTATATTATATTATATTATACTTAATATCTTATATCATTATTCATTACCTTCAACACTCTCCTTTAACATTTGTAATGTTTGATCTAAATCATTATTCATCTTCTTCTTAAATTTTTTACTTTTACTATTTTTTCTATTTAATTGATTGATTTCATTTTTGTCGTCTTCATCTTCATTCTCTTCATTCTTTAATGTATCTTTCTTTAATGTATCTTTCTTTAATGTATCTTCCTTTAATGTATCTTTCTTTAATGTATCTTCCTTCTTGGTTGTATCTCTCTTGGATATACTTATTTTAAATTGTTTTTCCTCTCCTTCCTCTTCATTAATCTTACTTATATTTTGTAAATTATCTGATGTATCTGCAAATTCTTCATCTTCATCATCATCTTCTTCTTCTTTTTTCTTCTTTTCATCATCATCATCTTCTCTTTTCTTCTTTTCATCATCTTCTTCTTCTTTTTTCTTCTTTTCATCCTCTTGTTTTGTTATATTTCCATTCTCAAATGCTTTTATACGTTCATTTATATTCATTTTTTTTCCTTTTCCTAATTCATTACTTTTATTAATTTTACTTGATTTGTTATCAGATTTATCACTTTTATTTAACTTATTATCAGCTTTATTTAACTTATTATCAGCTTTACTTAACTTATTATCAAATTTATCATCAGTACCTGATGGATTAGTACCTGTTATAGTAGTACCTGATGGATTACCTGATGGATCTGATGGATCTGATGGATCTGATGGATCTGATGGATCTGTTGTAACATTTGTTGATATAGTATCCTTAATTTGTTCATCTTTACCTCCACTTAAATCACTTGGTGATAATACATCATTAAATTTATAATTCGTATTAATAGGTGTTGAAACTCTTGAATTTCTATTGTAATTCGACATTACCGATGATGATGAAAAATTTCTATTTAAATTTCCTTTCCCATTTAATCCTCCACTCCCATTTGATCCACCCCTCAAGGTTATTTCTTCATCAAGTATAATTTTAAAAGCATTATAATTTAATTCATCAATATTAATTTCTTCAATATCTTCACTATTATCCCAAAATCCAATTTTACTCCAATATATTTTATTTCTAATTAATAAAATTATAATATATAATTTCATAATTATTGATTCTTCATTTAAATCAACATCCCGTTCATGATCCTTTGCATTGTTGGTATTGTTATTGTTCCCTCCCTTATAATCATCAATGGTTATAGTGGTTAAAGAAGGTGTAGTCGATGATCTTCTACTAAATTTATCCCAATTATCTCCATTTCCTCCATTAATATCTTTGGTAGCATTCGAATTATTTGAAAATGTTCCACTACTTCTTTTAAATTGAAAATTATTCCCTCCATGATGATGCTCCTTATTTAATTCATCATATTTATTGCATTGTTTTAATTTATAAATATTATTATGAATTAATCTTAATTTGGCGAAAAAATCACAAATATTTCTTAATTTAATAAGACAAAAATTACATAATGGATAATTGGCAATAATTTCATGATTCAATCCATTAACCAATGTTGTTCCAAATCCAGCATTAACCGGTGATGGTGGTGTGGGTGATGATACCGTAATGGGGATTGGTTCAGGATTTATTAATTTTAATGTGTATAATCTAGCATGTTCCAATACATCATTCTTACACTCTCCACAAAATGTACATGGATCTTTAACCGCCACGGGGACTTCATCAAAATTTTTATTTTTATTCTTACCCTTGTATGTAATTTTAAAAATTTCATTTATACCACTAACCGGTTGAATCATGGCTTTACCTTCAATCAATAAATTCCAAAAATTCTTACCCTTAGACCATCGATTGATAAAATTGGAGCTGGGGATAATTGGTATAACCGCAATACTATTCTCAATCTCTTCCACCCAAATTTTTTTAAAAAATCGTAAGTTTTTCAAATTTATTAAATCAAAGGTGAAGTCAGGTTTTATAATTTGATATATAAAATTTTTAAAATCTTGTTGATATATGGCCAAATCGAATCTGATTGATTTAACATTGGGTGAATAAATAAATGATTGTAATTGTTGATAATATAAATTAATTTCTTCTTCAATATTTGTCGTATCGTTATCGTTTGATGATTCATCGTTTATTATATGATCGTTGTTATTATTATTATTATTATTATTGTCCTGATCAAATTGTAACAGATCCAACTTTGGTGTATTTGTTCTTGATGTATTTATTTTCTGTTGATCCTCAATTTTAATAAATAATTGTTTTAAATCAATTAATTGTTCTTGTAAATTTTCAATAATTGAATTTTTTTCATCAATTTCTTCAAATAATTTTTTATTCTTAATTTTAAAATTATAAGTTTCCCTCGATGCATTACTTACCATTTTGTTTGCTTCATTAAATAATGATTCAGATAATTCTTCAACTTCACTAGTTAATTTTTTATTCTCATTTTCAAATTCATTTTTTTTACGTTCAAGGCCATCATACTTAAGTTTAATTTCTTCATATTTTGGTTTTAAAATTTGATAATTTTTTTGATATTGTCGTAATTCTTTTATTTGATTCTTTAAATTAAAATTATCTTTATGTAAATGTAATACACTTTCTTCTAATTCAGATTGTTTGGCTACGGATGTAACCAATTTCGTGGATAATGATGTAACTTCTTGGGTTAATCTATCATCTAAACTTTCATTATTTATTGTCGTCATTATAATTTTTAATTGTTTTAAATTATATGTTGATATTGATATTAATATTAATATTGCTTTCTTAACCTGGTCTTTCTCACGTTTTGTTATTTATTCAACGTTCTTATTATACATGTATACTGAATGTCAATGTGTCGTCTAGTCAATGTCGTATTATATCGCTCCAGTATTTTGCTTTAGTTGTACCTAATATATCAACCTCTTTAATTAATTAACTTCAGGACCAAATTATCTAGTTGACTTATTATTATATCGTGTACTCTTTTTTTTAACAAATATCAAAAAAAAAAAAAAGAACTTAACTATGGCAGACTGCATATACCTTCCAGTAGTTAATAGATACTATACAATAAGTTAAATTCATTGAATGTTCATTAAATAATTCAACGATTTCATTCAACGAATTCATTAACCAATGTTAAAAAGGCTCCTTGTTGATTAGAGAATAGAATATACTTTAAAAGTTTATTTTATCTTGACTTATCTTGACGTATTTGAATGATCTTGGTTTTGTGTGTTTTTATAGATAAGAATTAAAAACTTATCAATATAAATGTATAATGACAGGTAAAAACATACCCAATGAAATACCTCTGTTCAATAGTCCAATTGGGTATACTAAAAACCCATTAGTATACCATGAAAAATTGGAACAAGAATCAAATAATAGTATGGCGAATTTCCCCAATTTTGAAAATTTATCCATTGGTAACTCCTCACCTACAATCAATAAAAATCATACCATTGATAAATTACCCTTTGAAATAAGAGTTAAAATAGCCAATGAATTAAATCAACTTGATTGTATTAATTTATTACTCACCAATAAATCAATGTATAATTCAACCATTGAAAGAATTTATCAACATATTATAATTGATGAAAATTATAGTCAATTTAATTATCGAGAGTATGATTATAAATTTATCAGAAAATCCAATGAATTAAATTGTTACACTGAATGTTCATGTACTTATATTAACAGTGTTTATAATTTTAAAAAATTTTTAAAATCATATACGGATCTTATTGATAAGGGTAAACAAATTGATATTAAAATTTTAAAAATTATTAAATTACCTGATTCAGTGAATACATATGATTATGAAATTCATAATAATATTAATAATTTTTTCAGTAAATTAAAAAATTTACAAGAATTAATTTGGAAACATGAAAATTTTAAATTAGATTGGTTATATACTTTAAAAAATAGTTGTGGTGATAAAATTATCAAACTTGATTTAAACGTTCGTTTTAGTAATTATTTAAGTGAATTGATCCCGGATCAATATGAATATCAAATGGATTCATCATATTCATATTCATCAGAAGAATCAGTATCTGAAGCTTTTTCAAATGGTAGTGGACCATATAATCATTTTAATTTAAATGTTCATCAAAATTTTGAATTCCCAAATTTAACTCAATTTTCTTTAAAACCTTTTTATAATTCAACTAAACTTTCCAAAATTATTGATAGTATATTAATTGGTCATAAATCAAATATTAAAAGAGTTAGTAATAATTTAACTTGTTTTGAAATTTCTAAATTTGTTAAAAGATCAAGTTCATGTATAAGACCAATGGCAATGAATTTAAATTATGAAGAATTATTAGATGAATATGGTTATGATTTAAATGTCATTCCAGGTGTACTTGAAAATAGTCAATTAAGATATCTTAAAAATTTAACCAGATTATCAATAAATGATTGTTTAGTTAACCCTGATGAAGGAATTGAAATGGTTCAGTCCATAAATTTAAAACATTTAAAAGTATTGATTTTAGAAAATATTATACAATATAACGGTGAAAATAATTTAGAGGATGAAAATATTCAAAATCAGCCAAGTAGTTTTATAAGTAAACTTTCACCTCATTTAAAAAATTTACAATATTTACGTCTTGATTTTGGTGAAATTTATTATGATACCGTACCTCGATTTCTTGATGATTTAATTAAATTAAAGGGACTTGATTTAATCATTAGATTAAATTCATCTAAATTTACTGATTCTTTTACAAAAAATGATTTATATCAACAATATTCCCAAGCAATTATATCAAATAATAAATGGCAATCATTAAATAAACTTTCAATTGAATTAAAGTGGGAAGATGATTTATCGGGTAGCCATCTTGATTTATCAATACCAGATGATTTTTTTTATCCTGAATTAAGTAAATGTATTAATTTAACAAGTATAAGAATGAATCCAATGATTTCAATCTCATCTACTACCAATAGCAGTAATAATAACTTAAGTAATTCAAATAATTTAGTTAAATTAATTTCAGGTTTACCAAAATTAAATAAATTACATGTTTTCGGTACAAAAGCAGGTGGTGCACCAAATTTAGCATTAGGTAATTTAACCCCAACAGTTCATGATGCTTGGTTTAGAGTTCAACATGTTGCTATGATTTATTTATCTAATTGTCAAACATTAGATTATATTAAGGTTAATAAATGGGTATTTGACTGTTTTGCACCCAATGAAAGTAAGGTTAAAGATAGAGTAAATCCAAGAGATGGAATTGAAAGATGGTTTGATGAACGTGTTAGAGTTGAGTAGTAGACGTGTAAACTTAAGGTTCCTGAAATGATATTCAATCTCCAATTATGTAATACAGCGATCATCCCATAAAATCAACAATAGTTTGAAGGATAAGATTTCGAAAACCTAATCTAGGTTGAGTCGAGCAAGACTTGCGTTATCATAAAATGTTTCTGGGTTAGTTCTTAAAATCATTTCAAAATTAAATGATATTTCAAAGAAGTGCCAGCATCTCATTCAATCCTATTTGAATTGCTCTTTATCAAATAGTGATAAGTAATCTTTTTTTTTGGCGATCTTATAGTCAATGGTAAGTTACTTTCACCGGCATTACATCAAGCAAGCAAATTATTTTTGCTTCTCGCCCAGCCGTTGTACTAGATTAAAATGTATATCTAAATATCAATACACTTTGAATAAGTTCTGGTACAAAAGTTTGATGATAAGTTGATATGACTTGAAAAGATAACATACATATATTTGGTAAAATTCATTTCGAAATAAACAAATTTAATTTAAAATTTATTGCATAGTGATGAAATTCATTCCAGTTGCAAAAAGAAGGCTGGAAATCGCGTATCGAAATTTTTAAACGAAATTTTTTTTTTCTTTCAATTGACATTTTGAATTTGTGACTACTTCGTTGAAGACGTAGCATAATTAAAATTTACAGTAATATGTTTAAGTTTAACTTAAAGTATTTTATCGTATAATTTTGTATTAATTGTATTATGTATGTGTGTTTCAATACACCGCAGTGTAGAAACAAGATTAATCTATAAAGGGACTCAAGAGAATGAAAAAATTGAGCGAAAAGTAAGTTAGGGGACGTAAAATCATGAAGCAGTAAACAATATAACATTATTAATGTTATATTGATATTATATTAATGAATATATTGATAATATTTTAAAAATCAATTAAATTAATTTTTAGCTTTAACATTGAAACCAAAAAAATCACCAAAGAAACTACCTTCGAATTTTGATTCGTATTTAACAGAATTTGATCTGATTTCATTCATGATAGCAGCCTCTTTTTCTTGAGCAGTAATTTTAACAACTGGAGTAACGGCAGATTTAGCAAACATTTTTGGAAAGTTTATTTGAATTAGATATTATTGTATAATAATGAGTAGATTATAATGATGATAAGATCAATTAAAAAATGAAAGAGAATAAGAGAAATGTAATTATATTTATATACTTACTGGTTGTTGGTTATTAGTCATTGTGTACTGCAAAAAAAAAGAAAAGAAAAGAAAAAAAAAAAAGAGCCCATTAAGCATTTCACTAGCGGAAAGTGGATAATTTTTCGGACTGATGGGATTGCGGTGAAAAGCTCATCGAATAGTGTATTGTCTTTGATTATTGATAGATTTCGCACGTCAAATGTCCGAGAGGGGATTTTCCGAACTAATTCCATCTGTAAATAGAGCCAATGAACACCAATGCACAAAACACATACACCAATAAGAGGTTCATACGTTCACATCTACTTCAAACCTGTTTCAGTGAAGAGAAGGGAGCAGAGAAATGTATGGCCAGTTTCAAAGGTAGTATGTTTTTCTATTATTCATTCTCCCAATGGCTAGAATTGAAAGCAAATGAGTAGGTATTTCATGACTGGTTGAATGCAGGTGGACACTTGGACATAGTTGTATATACTGAATGGTCCACACATCCGAGATACTTTCAAATACCTCAAAGGGCAACGCCAGACCATAACTAATAGATGTAGAACTAGATTTAACACAACTAGTGATAGTTTATTGAGTGGTGGTTAATCCGAGCATTTAAAGCCGCAGTCGCGTGGATGGAAAGTGAGTTCCGGTCCTCTCCTCACTTTCGGTCGAGTGGTGGAGTTACTGGTAGGTAGTGTGCTTGGGTGGTGTACGGACGTGGATTTTGCAGCATGGAGTCACGTGACTGGTTCATATGATAGTTCGGGTAGATGGATGTGGTCATGGAGATATGAACAGAGATAGCAAGTGATGTTTGAAATATACAATCAGCAAACACCTCTTATCGAGCATTTTTACCCATACCAAATCCTACAAAGCTATACCAAGTTGAATTATACTTAAATTTACTCGAAACATGTAATATTAAACACTATTACTTAACTTATATAAATACTCTATAAGGATCTACTCCATTAACGCCATGTACTATCTAATTAAATCTATCGTAAAAATAATAACCTATCCATAATAGTAGCCCACTAATTAATAATTCAATTCTACCCCTTGGGGTCGTACTTAACCATAACCCCCATCCAATTACCAAATCAACAATTGGTCTTTGTACATTTTGTTGTAAATATTCAAGTTTGTTTGATTTCATATAAATTTGTGTTGGTCCACTGATAACTTCTTCTTCTTGCTCAATTTGTAATGCAATTGGGGGCTGTTGATTATCACTTGCTTCATTCATGTGTAAACTGTGAACATTGGGTAATTCACTAGGTAATATTTGTAAATATCCACTAACGGGTGATATGATTGATCTAGGTGGATTAACTGGTACAATCAAATCGAGATATACTGGTTGATGATCCGAATTTAGTAAATTACTTATACTATTGTATTTATTAATAATGACCTTACTCTGGTTATCTTTACCATTCAATTCATATGTTGATTGATAAAAAATTCGATCACACCATGATGGTGACCTTTTTTGATTGTATATCGCCGTCTGATGAATATATTTATAGGTTGGTTTAAATTTGATACATCCTTCACTAAACCCAGTGAGTATATCTCCATTGCTTCTGCCCTGACTTAATTCATCATATTCATTCAATAAGGATTCATACTTTTCATTTTCATCATCATTATCTTCATTCAAAACATTAAAAAATCTTTCATTTTGCACAGAGTTCTTTTTATAATTTTTAGTAGTTCTATAATTCAAATCACCCATAATGAAACAATGATTGTTTGGTTTTAACAAACTCCAGCCATCTTCAAATTCCATACTTCTCATTATCTTCAAAAACACATTGTTTCTCTTCTGATAATAGTGCTCTCCTTCTCCTGCTGGTAAATGACCCACAAGAAATGTAAGCTCAACTTTTTCATTGTTTTGGTTTGAGAAATACTCCAACCTAACTCCAACTGCTCCCTTCATTGATGATCCAAAGTATCCACTTCCCACAATTGCACTGTGAATGTTTCCAAATCTCAGAGTATATGGACTCACTAAAATTATCCCCATTGCTCCGATATGACTTATCTTTAAAGTATATAAACTTTGTTGATTCCCATACTTCTTCTTTAAAGTATTAATTATAATTTGATTAATTTGAATCATCTTATATTGTACTACTTCATTGAAGCTTCCGTCGAGAACACTACATATTTCTTGAAATCCAAAAACATATAAATTGGATATTGTTGACGGTAATGTTGGTTGTAATTTGCTTGTGAATTGTTCTTCATTTATGGGAAGTTTACTGCAGTTATATGTGAATAAATATAATGGTATGGTATCTGTCATGTTGTCGTTGATTATTGATTGTTCTTATATTTGATATATATGGCTTTTCAATTTATCAGACTTGTATATATGTTTGATTAAATATTACTTTGTTATTTATCTAGATTATGTTTGTTTATCGATTGATTGTTGTTCGATAAGTGAATTTAGTAGAATGTACTTTGATTCGCGTGTCTGAATTATGTTTATTTCATCAGGTACTGCTTGAACAGTCGTAGTCTGGTGTAATTTGTAATTTGTTGTTTGTCGTGGATGTTCTTTGTAAATTTATCTCTTTTTATATTTAATTTCGAGTTTGTTCGTTACTTCTTATGATATTGAAATTGTATTCTTAACACTATTACTTTCGGTATGTATATGGTTCACTGCTTATCAAACCCTTCTTTGATAAGATAAAGCCGTATATTTGTTTGTCCTTACACTATCAATCAAGGGGCTCTAATAATTGATCTGGGGTAAATTGTAATTTCAGTTGGGTGAAAATGCGACGCCAAACATTAAATTGATGCTTTTTTTTTTATTACTTTTTTAATCGTGAATGTGAAAAATGTAACATCATTTACTCATATATTGACGAATACCACTCATATAAATTGCACTGAATATAGTAATGGCGGCTTTCATAGAATCGCAAAGACTACTGTTTGAAGAAATAGATTCTATAGAACAAGCACTTTCTAAAAGATTTAAAAAGTATCCTAATTTAATTCTATCGTTATCAGCATCAGCATCAGATGCAAATTCAAGCTCAGGTTCAACTAATAAAACACCTCATAAAGAATCATTATTACAACAACATGAATTAAAAATATTACAGAATAATTATAAAAAACAGTGTATTTCTATACTAAACAACAAATCAACTAATTCGGAACTATTTGACAAAAATCTTGAACTAATCAATGATCCATCACAAAATTTCAAAAATTTCGATAATTTGATAAATGATACTAAATTAAAACATGAACAAAGTACAACAAATGACATGATCGATATTTCAGAAGATATTAATAAAGTATATGCCATGTATTCAAGTGCACCAAATTCCGAAACCAAAGTCACTAAAAATGGAAAGCATAAAGTTAAAAGAAAGTATATACTAAGTTTAGTTGCATCTCATATCAATTTAGATGAAATGTTCAATACCACTGAAAATTACGGTAGATATTTTGATTTGACTTCGCTCTTTGATGATTATAAAATGTTAATGAATGACTACACCATCACCTATGTCGAATTTCTTTCCACCTTTGATAAGTTCCCCTATGAAAATATCAATAGAAAATCTCCAACTTATATTAACTACGTCTACAAATTATGGAACTACCTAGTAAAATTTCATGAAAAATTATACCCATTACAAACAATAGATGATTTAGTCAAGGATCTTGAAAAGAATTTTGATCCTTCCTTAGTTATGTCTAACAATGATGTTAAACATGGTGAAGCTAATGAAAACGGTGAGGTTTATTGTGCCCCTTGTAATAAATTATTCGCTAAGGAATCGGTTTATAAAGGACATTTGAATGGTAAGAAGCATAAAAAAAATTCAAAAGATCAAGAAATAATTAATGACAACAATAGCAGTAAGAAAAATAATGATGATAATAACGACCATAAGAATAATGTCAATATAAATGACATTTTACTAATCGAATTCAAAATCATTGAAATCTGTAAAAAATTGAGTCACATAAAGCAAGCCACAATTTCAAACAACGAAAGGAGAGCAGCTTTGACTGATCGTGAAAGAATGTTGGAGAATCTAAATACAATGGATGGTGAGGATTCAGCATTTACTACAATCGATTCTTCAGATACTGAGAACAACGACTCAAATGATTCAGATAGTGAAGATGAATATAACTCAAAAGATTTACCTATCGGTCTCGATGGTAAACCAATGCCATATTGGTTATATAAACTTCAAGGTTTGAATCAAAGTTATGATTGCGAAATTTGTGGCAATATCAATTATAAAGGGAGAAGTTTATTCGCCAAACATTTTGGTGGCTCGAAACATCAATACGGCTTGAAATGTCTTGGTATTCCTGATGATCAAATGTCGTTATTTAAAAACATTGTTAAAATCAATGATGCAATGGATTTATGGAAACGTTTGAAAAAGGGTAAAAGATTACAGGACGCCAATGTTGAAAACGCTGTGGAGGTGGAAGATGATGATGGTAATGTTATGTCTGAACGTGACTATCTTGAATTAAAGAGACAAGGTCTTCTATAAGCATATTTTTTATCACTATGTATACTCAAATCTTTTAAATTTTTATATGCATCAAATTAAAATTGAATATTATCCAAACGAACTAGTTTCTAATTAATAATTTTGACAATTGTTATTGTGTTAATATGTCAATTTCTGAAATATTGAAATCAATTACATCACTATCAATACTCATAAATGACATCTCTATGCCTTTTCATTAATCGCATCTCTATGTATACTCTCGTTCTTTTGGACTGTATAACTTTTTATATAAAAAAGAATGCAAAATATTCAAGAGCAGCCCGAACTACGGCAAAAAAAAGAAAATTTAATTAATATACTACAAAAAAAAAAAGTATTCATTTATGAAGTACATGGAAATTAATTTCGGTAGAGATATTGAAACATTCCTAAATATATAAACATTTGAATTCTCTGGTCGTTTATAGTTGATGGTATTTAACCAGATTCATCCTTTGATACATATCTGTAAACGAGCATTAAGTAATTCAATCAAACTTAGCAAAATGTCTAATGATCTTAAAGGAATAAAGAGACCCGGATCTTCATCACCAAACCCATCATATAGAGAGCAACAACGTGATTCATTAGGGTTTCGTATGAAGAGACAAGCCATTGATAAAAATACTCTCACGGCATATGAACAATTAGGTAGTGAAGAGTATAATGATAAAACCAATACAATTACCAAACATAAAACAATTCATGAAGAAGAAACTGAAGGTGCAAGTTATATAATAGAAGGAAGGTTGAGAAGAGTTAATCCATATTTTTTTACATACTTGACATATTGTAAGTTAAGATGGAGAGATAGATTACTATTAGACGTTTTCGTTGATGAATTCAGAGATCGTGATGCCGAATTTTATAAAAAGGCAATTGATTCAGGTCAAGTTACTCTCAATAAAAAAATTGCAAATTTAGATACAAAAATTAGAAATGGTGACTTATTAAGTCATAGATGTCATAGACATGAACCACCTGTAAGTTCAAGAAAAATCAAAATTGTTTTCGAAGACGAAAATATAGTGGCTATTGATAAACCTTCAGGCATCCCAGTTCATCCAACCGGAAGGTATCGTTATAATACAATAACAAAAATTTTCCAGCACGAGTTCGATAAAGTTGTTCATCCTTGTAATAGACTCGATAGATTAACAAGTGGATTGATGTTTTTAGGTAAAAATGCAAAAGGGGCCGATTTATTTGCTAAGCAAATAAGAGATAGAGCTGTTAGAAAAGAATATCTTGCTCGTGTAATCGGAAATTTTCCTATTGGTGATGAAAACGAAAATTTTGAAATGACAGTTGATCAACCATTGAGTACAGTTTTTCCAAAACTTGGATTGAATAGAGTTGATTTGGAAAATGGTAAAGAATCGCAAACAATTTTCAAAAGAGTTAGTTATGATCCAGTAAGTAAAACTTCCATAGTTAAATGTCGTCCATTAACGGGTAGATCACATCAAATTAGAGTTCATTTACAGTATCTCGGTCACCCAATAGCCAATGATCCAATTTATTCCAATGAATTTGTTTGGGGTTCACAATTGGGGAAAAATAATCAAGGATCAACTGAGGAAATAATTAAAAAATTAGATATAATAGGTAAAGCAAAAGGATCATCAACTTGGTTCCATCCAGAAGAAGACGGTGAAGTTTTATCAGGCAAGAATTGTGATACTTGTGATCTTGAACTTTATACAGATCCAGGTCCCAATGATCTTGATTTGTGGTTGCATGCTTACAAATATGAAGCTCATGATAAATCTTGGTCATATAAGACGGAGTACCCAGATTGGGCCGTTGAACCACATAGAAAATTCATGGAAGTTGCGTTGGAAATGGCTAACAAATGTGGCGAAACCCAAACTCAATTTAATGTTGGATGTGTCATTGTAAACAATGGCGAAATAATATCAACAGGACATTCAAGAGAAATTGAAGGTAATACACATGCTGAACAATGTGCTTTAGAAAAGTATTTTAAGAAAATTGGTAAGCGTGAAATACCTCCGGGATCTGAAATATATACGACTATGGAACCATGCTCTTTAAGATTAAGTGGTAATTTGCCATGTGTTGATAGAATTTTGAATACAAGCATCAAGACTTGTTTTGTTGGTGTAGTTGAACCTGACATCTTCGTTAAAGATAACACTGGGTACAAAAAGTTGACTGAAAATAACGTTGAATATATTCATATACCAGGATATGAAGAAGAATGTTTGAAAATAGCTACCAAGGGGCACGAAAATAAATTGGAAGATGGTAAATAGGTTTAATTCATTATAAAAGTATATATGTATATAGTTCTCTTCACAATATAAAAGTAATTGAAGAATTGAAAAGTTCGTCAAGGTCGTTCATCATCAGACACATTTATTATTACCTCTTTTCTAGAGTATACAAAGACATCTCTTTTTCTATTCAAAAGGTTTTCCGAGTTCGTATGCTCAATCGGATGTATATCACTGCTCTGATTATTCGTATCATTTGAGTCTGCATTGATTTTAGTAGCATTTCTATGAGTAAGATTATTTATTCTACCATTGATATCTTGGGATAAATTATGATGCATAGTATCATTAATCGGGGGTGTAGCAAGACTGACCGATCTTGGTATAGCTAACGCTGTAGCTATAATATTATCTGTTAGATTTATGAAAGTTGACTTTACACTATTAAATGAATTGAAAAGTCCATTTGTTATTTTTGGTTTCATCCCATTGAAATTAGCGACAGGTTCAGTGTTTGTATGACTACAAGCTCTTCTGCCAGTATCGTTTGTTTTCAAATTGTAATTTTCTTCTTCCCGCATATTATTTTCATTCGCAATACCATTTGCACTACTGGTGTTATATTCATCATCATCATCATCGTCATCATTGTCGTAATCTGATTGTTCATCTATATCAGAAAGTAGTCCACCTTCAAAATCATCCTGTTCAACGAATAGCTCGAATCTATCAAGCTCATATAATTCATCCTCATAGAACTTTCTACCCAACACACCTTCCTTCTCTTTCATTTTCATGATTATATTGAACTTGTTACACCACTCCCATGGAATTACAACACAAATGACATAGGTAACAACTGAAAAGACTTCCGATAATTCATAAACCCACGTATTCGATACATCTGCAATAAAAAAAGCCACTGGGCTGTAAATAAGAATAATAGTTAAGATAGAAAGTAACCAAATATCTTTATTGGCAATGATGTAAGTTATTTTTATTAACTGAAAAACGGATATTAAAGCTGCATAGCATACAGACATAGTGATACGAACCAAATAAATGAAAGCAGGTAAAATGTCACCAGCCTCATCTTTAGCACTAAATTGATGAAATTTTGTTACTGCCCATATGACTTGTGATGTTATACAGGCACTCCCTCCAACGTAAAAAGCTAATCTTTTATCTTTCTGCCTCAGAAATATTCTCATTATAACTTGCACCTGATTAATTTGAAGCAATATAACAACTATGAAATCAATTATTTTCAAATAAAGACTTTCATTCAAATGATCAAGTAATAAAGTACCATGTAAAAAGCCTTCGCGTTGTTGTTGATGAAGTACAACTATTGACTTAATTATTATAATCAATAAGTAAACCGACGAAAGAAGAGTTGACATTCTAAGTAATATGGAAGGTTTTACAGTATAATTTGTGAACACGAATAATGTCAAGAACCACGTTATCACTGCCAGGATTGAAATAGAATAAATAGTTGAAACCACGCTGTAAGCGAATGAGCCTCTATCACCATGCCTTGTAAAGCTAGTCCATGAATCTCGCACCAACGGCAAGGACTCTGTCACTGTGTTCATTATCAGACCTATATTGGTGTTAAGCATAGGAACAGCTTCTTGGTAACATTTTTGTTGATAAATAGTTTCCTTTACGTATTCAACAGGGGTATCAAGATCATGCGACACAATTAGACCTTCAGGTAAAGTGATTGGCTTACATGCATCGTATACTGTATTGTACCATTTAGAGTTTCTCCAGTACATGTCTATGAGTATCTAGCATATGGGTGACATAAGGGAGTATAAAGATTATAAATAGTAAAGCCTTGGGTACCTTTTTTCTTCATTATCTATTTTCTTTTTTTGGCAAGTACAAACATAAACAATTGCGACCACTTTAAATCATAAAAGAAGGTATATGCTTTCATTCTCTCGATATAGACGAATTGGATAACCTGAGTATTTCATCCAAAGCACATACCACCTTTCAAAAGTCACAGATTACTAAAGCCCCTCATCAATTGTCTTACTGATCAATTCTCTTGCTAAAGCCTCGATCATAGTCCGTTCTTGGTGATGTCTGGAGATGATATGCATGATAATTTCACAAATGAAATTCCTGAAATTCAAGGTACCTCACTAGAGACTCCCAAAAACCATCAACGTTCAGATTCATCTTACTCAAGAAACTATTCTTTGTTAGATATATATGGCACAGAATCTCCATCCGCTGACTCAAGTCCCGTGAAAAGAAAAAGTCGGTTGTTCATTGATACTATTATGGACAACAAACCACTTATTGAAGAAGACATCAATACACCTGTCACAATAAATCAAGCTGCCCTGGATGATACATATACCAAGAAGCAGCTTCAGCACAATAGTGGAGCCACGGATGAAACATTTGTCACTGGACCTAATCACCTCAATGGATTCGACAGCCGTGACGATCTCGATAGTCCGACTGATGTGGTTAGTCATACTGATGCAGCAAGCCGATTCGATTTTACTCAAAGCACTTTTGGTTCTTCTCAAGATAATAGTACAAAAAATGAGCAGCATAATACCAAGGAAGCCAGTGTAGATGTTCACAATACCAATTCAAATGTCTATGAAGATCTTGATACACACTCCCCACAAAAGTTAACTCACGAAGATAATGATACTCCCGTGGATGGAAATCTCTCAAAGAACATAAATACTGAGCAGGATCGTGAAAATTATTTATCCATAAATAAAGATCGTTCTTTGGAAGACTTACTAGAATCTGACTTCGACAAATATGGTTTCAAAAAAGCTTCATCTTATCATAATATATCTAAAGAAGAATACAATGAATGGCTAATAGGATATAATCCGTTCATAGAAAGAAGAAAAAAGAAATGGGAGTTGTTGATGAAGAGTCATGGTTTAACTGTTGAATCCAACGGTAAGGTGCCAACTAGGTTTCCACCTAAGTCTGATAGGGTCAAAAAGATGATTCGTAAAGGGATACCAGCCGAGTGGAGGGGCAATGCTTGGTTTTTTTATGCTGGAGGATATGACAAACTCAACAAGAATGTTGGAATTTATGACAAGATAGTGAAGAATACTAAAGGTATTGAAAACAAGGATACGGAAGTCATCGAAAGAGATTTAAACAGAACCTTTCCTGATAATATTTTTTTTAACAAATTCACTGGAGTTGAATCCAGTAAAATACCTGAAGTAGTGGAAGAAACGGCTATGATAAAATCCTTACGTCGTGTGCTTATAGCATTTGCACATTTTCAACCACAAATTGGTTATTGTCAATCTTTAAATTTTTTAGCAGGATTATTGCTAATATTCATGAGTGAGGAACATTCTTTTTGGATGTTGGTAATATTAACGGAAAGAATTATACCCAAAGTTCATTCCGCTAATCTTGAAGGTGTTCATACTGATCAAGGTGTACTTATGCTATGCGTCAAAGAATATATTCCTCAGCTATGGTCTATATTAGGTAAAAACTTTGATGGTGAAACACTATCAGCTGATAAAATATTGTCAAGATTACCACCAGTAACTTTGGTTACGTCGTCGTGGTTTATGTCGCTCTTCGTTGGTATATTACCATTCGAGAGTTTGTTAAGAGTTTGGGATATATTATGGTATGAAGGATCTAAAACGATATTCAGAATTTCCTTAACAATATTCAAATTGTGCTTTGATAATCCGGAATTTCAAAGTACAAGAGGTCATTCAGGTGGTGCAGAAACAGAACAAATTGAGTTATTTCAATTCATGCAAAATTTTCCTAAGACTATAATAGATCCTGACTCTTTAATTGATCATTGCTTCAAGAAAATTGGAGGTTATGGTTTTGGATCACTTTCACAAGATGAAATAAATAAATGTAGAGAATTTGTTTCGAAACAAAGAACAAAATTACAATATAAGAAAAATGCTGTTGTTGCTGCTGAAATGACTGAAGACGAAAGGCAAGCTTTGAATAGCGCTGGTAGCTTAGTATCAAACGGTGATGAAGACATTCATGATATATATGGCTTCCATAGATCGATTATGAGTGGGGTTGCATGGAATAAAAATATTAGTAATAAAATGAAGAAAAAGTTCACGAAGAAACAATTGAAGTGAAAACCTTAAAACTTCACATATCTCAATGATGACTTATATGTATATAGCAAATAACTACGGCATAGTATTTCTGTTAACAGATTGTAATGATAAATATTTTTGCAAGCTAATTTCAAGGTTCTTTCAACAATTTTAGCTTTTTTTTTTTTTGTGCGCTTTATTATTCATATTATATATGAAGTCAGTATCTCATTTCCATTATCAAACAACATAGTGTTGCTATTGGTATAATGATTCAGTATCCATACTTGATTTCCAAGATCTCTGATCCAATCATTGGTGTGAGTATTGGTGTTGCTTCTTACTATCTCCATGAAAGAAGAGTCGGTAGAGCCGAAGGGCATAGTTTGAATGAATTGATTCAAAGAAGATTTAATGGTAATGGAAACTCCAAATAACTTCTGGGTGAATATCACTTTCAGTCTGCCATATCAAAAACTGCTCCGGTATAAACAAATTAGCATTTAGTTTTGAGATCTTTGACAATATTTGATGGTGCAGAATATTACTACAAACTACTGATCATGATGTTACGAATTGAATGTTTTCGAATGACTTGATTTATTAATTATAAGTAGAGTATAGACTGATATGTACTTATATAAACAAAATATAACAAATCATTAATTACACTAGTTGACCCACCCACTTTGTAATCTCGTGAAAGCCCTGTCAGCTTCTTCTTTACTCGCTAAATCTTCACTCAATACACTACGAATTTTCGACCAAGTACTATCAGAAATAGTGATTTTGCCTTCATCTAACTGAGGTACAGATACGATGTCGTCTAGCTCGTTTATTTCTGGTATGGTGGTGGTGTCTGGTGTAGATTCTTTTGAAGTCGAACTAGGCGGACTTACCATTACCATAAATGATATATCATCGACGAGATTCGGAACCGAAGATAAAACAGAGCTATCTTGAAAGACTTTTCCCTTGATCATAAATTTAAGATTACTTGGAGCTATACCAACTTCTTTTAATGAAGGTACAGATTCTATCAAATCGGACTTTATTTTATAAAGTGAATGTGATAAGGGAACATTATTCAATTGAGCAGTAAATTTGTACGGAGGCTTGATAGATTTAAAGTTGAGCTTTAGCGATCCAACCGATTGGTCTTTACTTTTACTTGTTGGCAAGGAAGCTTTTAGTTTTGGCAAACTGGGTCCTAATGATTCTAGGTTATGATAATCATCAGTTGAATAAAATTTATCGGCTGGTGCATTAGTGGACAAGCTAATTAGCTGTAAGAAGGAGGTAGCAAATTGCTTTTCCGCAGACACTTGAGATACTTCAGACATTATCAAGATGGTTTGTTGGAATTATTGAAGAAGCGGGATGAACCAAATTTCAAGAAGTCTCTGATAAGATTCCTGTTAAAAAAAAACTTGGTGTCTTTAGTTAACAATTGCGCACAGAAATCAGACTGACGCTTTAGCCGATTTTTAAAATCAATATATACATGTCTATAAGACGTCTTAATTTTCAGCTAGCCACAATTGACAATTGATCAATATGAGTTTTTTTAAGTCTTTCAGAAGAAATGAAACAGAACCAAGCTACTTACCCGTATCTCAAAGTAACACAACTACACCATCATCAGAAACCACCAATTCAAGCTTCAAGACAAGACTCCAAAAATTGAATCCTTTCAAAAGTAATTCCGTTTATCTTGAAGATGACGAAAACTATGTGACTGCTGAACCAGGATACTTTGAGTTGTCGAGATGGGACAGGATGCTTATATTTGCTTTGACCTTTGCTGGTTCTGTATGTTGTTATATGATCTGTATATTCTTATTTCCAATATTATCTTTAAAACCTAGAAAATTTGCTTTACTATGGTCATTGGGCTCTATGTTCTTCTTGGTTAGTTTTGGTATATTGCAAGGTTTCCAAGCTTATATACTTCACTTAACATCATCGACGAGAATTATTTTTACGATTGTGTTCGTTACCAGTATAATATTAACCTTAGTTAGTAGTTTGTCTTTGAAAAGTACATTACTATCGATAATATTTGCTGTTATTCAATTGATAAGTGCTGTTTGGTATACCGTGAGTTATTTTCCTATGGGTCAACAAACTTTGAATTTAGCAGGAAATGTTGCTAGAAGTCAAGTTGATAATTGGATAAGTTCTTAAGTTTCTTACTGATTAACATGAATCATAGTGTTTGTATCTATTATATGACTAAATCTGTATATCTATAAAACTACAAGAAATGTAGAAACATAATAAAAAAAAAAGAAAGCAAAACAATAATTTCTAGTAAGATAAATATATTTATTGAATGTAAATTTTTGAGAAGTTTTCTTCACCTTCTACTAGGTCAGGAAAGGTAGCTTGTAAACTCTTTTCAACAACTTTGACAATGGCGGGATTTGTGTCTTGATCGTTTCTCGAATCATTCAACAATTCTATGGCTCTTGAACCGATTGCTTTCAATTTATAATCATGATAAGGATTCAATGTTTTATCGAGATTTTTAAGTGCTTGTAAGGCTAAAACATATTTGCTTCTTTCTTTATATAAGTCAAAAGCCATTTCCCAAGTCACTTTATAGTTATCAGCTTCAACTGTCAAAGTTTTGACATAATTGATTAATAATTCAAGAATCTGACCATTACTATTATTGACTAAATCCAACAATAATTTTGCACCTAATGGATCGGCATCTTCCTTCTCAGATTCAACTTTTGATATCAAATCTGCCTTCTTTTTGATATTTTGAGATTTTGCCTTATTCTTTTTATTCTTATTGTTCTTCTTGTTTTTACCATTACCTTTAAGTAAGTTATTTGCATCTTCAGTTTCCTTTTGTGATTGTTGTTGTCTATAAATTTCCCAATAAATAGAGCTTAAGCCTTTGATGGTACGAACATAAATTGGTGTTGAATGAATTTTGTCTTCCCACTTTAAAGTTTGAATGTAATCTCTAAGTGTACCACGTCTCATACAATAAGAATGGAAATCAAGTTGATCATGATAAAAAATGCCAAAATTTTTGATAACACTGTGAAACCTTTTCAATGCTAAACCTTTGTAAATTTCAATATTTTCAATTAAATCATTCTCAGTATTTGTAAATTCCTCTGTTGGAGTTTCCGGCTTTTCCAAGTTAGCTAACTCATTTTCATATTCCTTGTAAATTCTAGAATATGCTTCCGCACTTTCAAGTAATACCCAATTAACTTGCATCAAATGTAAGTCCTTACAACCATTTACTGCATCTTCGTCGAGTTTGGTGAACAATGAAATACTATTTATTGCTTCTTCAACTTTGTTAGCTCTCAAATAGTATTTAGTAGCTTTTGAGTTGATAAATCTATCTTGTAAATCTAATTCACGTCCTTGATTCATAATATCACTAGCCTCGGTAAACTTACCAAAATGTTTGACAATACGAGCTTTGACAATGTATAATTCAACTAGAGTTGGAGAATGTTTCAAAGCTTCATCAATGAACGAATTAGCACGACTTAAATCATTTGTATTCAAGAAATGTTGAGCCAAAAAATATTTGGTCCAAACTGAGACAGTTGGAATTAATTGAGGTACTTCATTTTCATGGAAATCTAATACAATTTTTTCAATGATGGCTAACTTTTTCTTATTCTTGTATAAAGGTTTCACGTTGACGAAAGTTGCTGGTACACCCCTTTTCAATTGATTAATGATATATTGTTTTGCCTTTTCGGCAAATTTAGGGTGTGTTGATGGTAAGAAAGTCAATGGAAGAAATTGAGGAGGATCAGAGCGAGGGTAGAATTCTGATAATTTTTCATATAACTTTAATCTTAAATCAGCCGATTTATTAGCAGTTCCTAAAGAGGTTTCCAATAAATTATAATAGTCAACATTATCCGGATTTCTTTGTAATAATTTACGATAAATTAACGAAGCTTCTTCATTCTGCCCGGTAAATAATAAATATTTGGCACGATATTCTAAGAAGGATAATCTATCCTTAATTTGATCATCGTCTTTATCTAATTCTTCCAAAGCTTTAGTAAAATTACCAGCTTCACTGATGATTTGATTTTTATACAATATACACTCTGAATGTTCATATGTGTCACTATCATTTAAGTGCTCTTTGATGATATTCTCGATTTTCACTAAAGTGGATACAGCGCTACTATAATCTTTATTTAAATGGTGTGCGACGGCAACAGCTGACCAATTTGCTCTATAACCTGGTTGACTTTCTAAATAGGCTTGTCTTGAATCTTTTAAGTTTTTAAAATCCCTAATCTGACATTGCATGAGAGATAAGTCACGTAATATTGCTTTATTAGGAGATCCATTATCAATTGTAGCTTTGAACCATTTTGCTGCTTCATGATAGTTTTCGACACTTCTATAATAAATACCAGCTAAATGGTCAACCAAATAGTTGGATGGTTCTTTAGTAGTTGCTTTCACAATATAAGGTTCAGCATCAGACTTGTGACCTGTATTGTGATTAATACACCCTTTTAAAGCTAAAGATTCAGCATGACTAGAATTTTTCTTTAGATTTTGTTCAACTAGTTTTAAAGCTTTTTTATACTGTTTTCCATCATACAATTTCAATGCTTCACGGAAATTGGCATCCTCTTTGTTGGCATAAATTGGAGCGTTTCTAACCACCATTCTATAGCAATTATTTTTTAAGTTGTTTGAAGTTATCAAATCAGTTTATTAGTCAAGATAACTTTTCGGTTCTCTTTCAATCAAGTTTTTCGATCAACTTACTGAAAATTCTTGTATCTTTTGCACGACTTTTGATGAAAAAAAAATATGCAGCTAATCTGTACATTACAAGTTCTCCTCGTTGTCGTATGAAAAGTAAGACCTTGATACTTGAAACTGAAATGTTACAAATAACAAATTAGCGACCAGCTAAAGACCGACTGGTAACACTGTGCTTAATGGCTGTGTGTTATGCAGCCATAGATATGTAGTCGTATGAGGTCATACTTTACAGTCGTAAAATGTTTTCCTGGGCCAAAAAAAGTGGCAATGTATATTTTTCACTAGATGCCACTTCCAAGTCTCTCATTATTCAGGCAGAAATAATTGAGCTAGCATATCTTACCATTGTTCTGACTGGATCGCAATGGCTATTTCTCGTCCACCAAATCTGATAAAAAAAATTTAAGTATGTAAATATCTGAATAGTCCAATAAAGACTCAGTGTCATGCCGTAGAGGATGTATCTTTATAATTGCCTGACTCAAATCAATACAGTCTACTTTTTACAGAGCATCAGATTTCCTGATGAAGTCCATTCATGGAGTCGTATGTATTAAGTCGTGGTGTATCTCAAACCTTCGGCGGTAATTTGCTCCAATATCAAATTGATTTCAAGTGTTTGATAGTTAATGCAATATCCCAGAGTATCATCAATCACATCAACTACTGTGAACCAACATTGTCCTCGTACTGATACAAGTCTACATATTTAATACAGTTGCAAATTGAGCAAGTGGTGCAAACCAAAACGAACGCGCGAACATTTCGTATTCAGAGTCTAATTAGCGATACGGCGCTATGATTAAAGATTTACTGTAATTTTTAACACCGTTTTTTTTTCTTGTTTTTTTGTCTTTTTGTTTTGACAATATCTCCTCTTTAACTAGCCCCAGATAACGCCACTATCGATAACATCGTCAATCATACTCAGATACCACACATACTATACCCAAGTGCTGCTTACGAATTTATTACAGCCGTGTTTGTTCATGCATTTTCAAGAGCCTTCACGTATGGTTATCAATTACTAGCTAATTTTTTGAAAATTATGAGTGATACTGTCAGAAACAGAAGTTGTGATTTTTGCAGACAGCGTAAAAAGCGTTGTGATCGTGGTATTCCTTGTACAACATGCAAAAAATTAAATAACAGTTGTAACTATTCACCTCCTGTTCAACGTAAAAAACGTAAACGGGAAATCAATCCTAAGAAATACCTGATTCAAGGTTTGGACCTAAGGCTATCTACAATAGAGAATTTGTTGTATGATTTAGCTTCTAAAGTCGATAACGGTCTATTTAAGACTGGTAATAATGACGATTCTACTTCAACTAATGACCAAAGTTCAATGGATGAACGCACTGAAACTTCTAGAGAGGACACTAATGCAGGTCAAAGCGACTCTAGCGTTTCCAAGGATTCAGATACACCGATTGACTCTGTAAATTCAAAGAATAATAGTGTTCTGACCGGTAGTAAAGTTGTGGGCAAATTTCAAGAGGAAGACTTGTCAGAGTTAACTCTGGCATCAGATTTTCACCACAGATCACCTTCAATATATTGTGTACTATCAGATAAATCATTAACGTGGATGAAGAAAAGATTAAGGGGTAATTTGAACATATTAACCCCTTTATTAAACATGCCAAAAACAATTTCAAAGTCTTTCAAGGATTTGATGGAAATGTGGGTCGATGCTCCAATGAAATTGACGATGCCAAAACAAAGACAGAATGATGGAAATTTTCCAAGTGATTCAACGCTTATTTTTGATATACTTGATGCTCATTATGAATCAATCCAAACAATATCATATTTATGTAGTTTGAAAAGTATTCGTGAATTATTTGAAATTTATTACACGAACGAACATATATCATCAACCAGTCAAAAAAGACTATTCAATTATTCTGAATTATTGGTGATGAATATGTCACTTGCTATATGTTTAGCAAATCAAGACCCTATGGATGAGGATACTAAAATTAGGTATCCATCATTATCAAAGTTAAATACTAAATCTACTTCAGAGCTTGGCCAAAGTTATTTCAATGAAGCGTTGTTTTATTACGATAGAGTTCAAACTTTAAATGAAGGAATTACCACTATTCAAGGTATGATATTATTAATATGTTATATTGAATCAGGTTATGCGAATAATACACATCTTAATTATATGTTGGTTACTAAAGTCATACTTTACGCTAAACAATTAAATCTACACCTACATGCATCTTTCAGGCATTTACCAAGAGAAGAACAAACAATTAGAAGAAGAATCTGGTGGTTTTGTGAATATGTGGATATAGAAGTATGTTATAGAAGTGGGAAACCTTCACTTATTGATGATGGTGAATATACAACATTGACTGAAAAGGATGATGATATTGTTTCGGTACCAATCGATCCATTTTCTAATGGTAATGGGCCTCATGAAAAAGACGTTAAAAGATTATTCAATCATTGTAAGACTGAAGGTATTGATACATATTTCGCTTATTTTTCATTGCTTTTAATCAGAATCAGAAGGAAAAGCTATACTTTATTATATAATTACAAGGCACAAGAAGAGAAAAGTTTTTCGAAAGGATTAGTATTGAATTTACTTGAGGATATTAATGAGAGGATGTTTAAACTTGCCAATTTGATGGATCCAAGTATTAGACCAGTTTTGAAAAGTAACATTGAAAACCAAACGTGTGCTAATAATAAACAAAAACAAAATCATGAACAATTATCTCATTTTATTGATATCAACGATTCACTCATCTTTCAAGAAAAAGTATTTTTCCAATTATCATTTTTTTCACATCTATCAATAATCAATAGAATACCATTAATGAACACCAAGTATTCTGGAAATGAAAGAGCTTTGAAATTAGGAGATTTAGCATTGGAAAGTGCTAGAAGTCTAGTGAAAATAGTATTACAGGCTCGTGAATCTTCGAATCTAGTAACTAGATTGTTCCGAAATGCTGTATCACTTAATCTTGTGGTTGCATATTTAGGTCTTGTTGCACATTGCTTATGTTACCCTAGGGGAGATCAAACACATTCAGATTGCTTATTATTGATAGAGGTGTCATATTATTTCAAAGAGACTGCAAGAGTTGATCTTGAAATAAATAATTTAAATCAAAATGAATATACAAAGGCAACTTTGATTGATATGTTTACCCGATTAATGTTAAGGGCTTTAGTAACGTTGATGAAATCTGATGCCATTCATGATTATCAAGAAGAATTTTCTGAATTACAAGTCCATTTAAGTGAATATGAACAGATTCATCCCGACTTGTATATCAAGCAAAATGAAACTATCAATAATATTTTTGATAATAAATACACTACAAACAATCGTTCACATCCGCCACAATCTATTGACTCTACACAAGCACAAGTTCCTAACTCAAGTCAAACAACTCCATTTTATCCAAACATGACAAACTTACTCAATTTTTCTGATCAGCCCTTGGATATTGACTCGAATAAAGTAAATACACCAGGCCCGCTTGACTCAACATTTAGTGACAATCAATTTATGAATGCATTTGACGAAGATTTGATGACGTTGTTTAATACTCAAGTTTATGGAATGCCCAACTTCTTCCTTGATAGTTTCCCGGATGATAGTGAGATGTGAATGAATTTAACGACCCTTATGAAACAGAACAAGCGCCACTGAGTGTCTTGTTACGTATATATGTTTGTATGTGTGTTTGTAATATACAACATAGGTACCGGAAGAAGTAAATGTAATGGATGCGAAAACGTCCCAGGTCCCGGTATGCTTTTCGCCGGAAGCTAAAAACTAAAACTTATGTGTACGGATCTGTCCCGTCTCGGTGCTCACGGTACAATAACCAAATTCCGGATGCCCCGCCAAGTCAATATTGCAAATTTTACATCGGTTTTTCCTTTCAGCCCTTACTAATACGTGAGTCAACCATTGAAGCGACTAGCAATATACATGGCCTGAGTCCGGATCAGATAAATAAAGCCTCAAACATCTCTGATTTGCTCTTTACTTCTTGCTTTGGATTAGGCTATTCATGTTCATATTTCATGTTCATGTTAGGCTCAGCGGTGTTAACGGCGGTATGGCCCAATTGTAATATATCATAAGCACCGGCTTCTTTGTTCTCTTCGCGCTTTTGACGTGAAATATTTTTATTACCGATTATATGACTAAGACGTTTATCGATTTTGCTCTGGATCTCTGTTTAAACTTTTTGCGTTTTTCTTACACCCTTATACTGATTGTATTATCACAGTAAAATCGTTTATTTTAGAAAAGTAAAGCCATACAATTTGGGATATACAAACTATCATTTGCTCGTTCACTTAAGGACCCTCATGAAATCATAGACAAAAATTTTTTTTTTTGTTCATTTTTACTCACTAATTTATATTATTCAGTAACATAAAGACTGTACGATATATTAATTCAATCATATATTACTCAAAATCAACCCAAGTTATTTGAAGCACCTTTCCTTATGATATAGCAATGGATATTAGTCGAGAAGCCACTCAAAAGAAAAGAATAAGAGTCGCCTGCGACCCATGCAGACGTAAAAAGATCAAATGTACTGGCGGTCAACCATGTTCAAACTGTGTTCAAGCAAAGGAAAATCATTGTAATTATAAAGAAAATCCTAAAAAACGTGTGAAACCAGCTAAACAGCCTAAAAGGCTTTCAGCAGTGAAAGGTTTGGAAATGCTTGATTCAAGAATGATGAGTCTTGAAAATGCCGTTACCTCGATACTAGGACAATTAGAAAATATAGGTCAACTTTCAAATTCAAACTCACATTCACATTCACATTCACATTCAAATTCAAATTCAAATACATCTAATACAAAACCAGATTACGGAGAGTACTCAGAAAAACCTTTTGATGCTGGATCCACCACTTCTGATGAATCTGATGATGAAGAGGAGGATGATGATGATGACGATGATGATGATGATGAAGGTGAAATCGACGATAATAAACCTATAAAAGAGGAAATTCAGCTTCCCACGAAACCGAATGCAGATTGTACAACGTTTTCACCTTACAGCTATGCTTTCAAAAAAGTTTCAAGTAATCATACAAGTCCATCTTACCTCAATCCATCAAATAATGACTTTAAACGAAGTACATCACCCGCGATAACCACCAATAATTCATCTAAATTAAAAAAATCACATCGAAATTTACTTTATAATCGTAAGTTTGAAACTTATTTTGGTAATCATTCATTCTTTGGTATCTTTTCAGAAAAAAGTTTACAATGGATGCTGAATTCATTGGGTCCTGAACATAAAGATTTATTGAAACCATTCCCCAAAATTCCAGTTGCCATGAATAGAAAGATGAAATCAACAATGTTGAAATGGATTGATCCACCAGCTCATGATGAAAATGAAAAAGCTCGTTTATTAAAAAATCCATTCCCCGAAGATTCTGAATTTGTTTTAAATTTAATTAATACATTTTATAGTCAAATTATTCAATGTCGTGCCCTTATTGAAACAGAGAGAGTATTATTTTTATTTGAATCATATTATGGGCTTAATGGTCGAAAAAAGAAAAGGTTCAAATGTTCAGAATTATTAATTATGACAATAACTTTATCATTTTGTCTTAATTGTAAAGTAGAAAGTGATTTTTTACCTCCTGATTCAGCTCTTAATCAAATTTATGTTCCTGAAAATGTTAAAAGTATGCCTAGTAAAATTGCAAATCAAATGAGAAATGATAATCTTGATAATGCTATATTTTATTATCATAGAATTTCAGTTTTAAACGATGGTATAGAAACAATTGAAGCAATATTGTTTCTCATAATGTATGTTGAAACAAGTTGGTTAACATCTCGTGTAAATTTTATACTTACTTCAGTTGCAATTAGATTTGCTCAAGAAACCGGTTTACATCGTGCAGAAACCTACGATAGTTTTACGAAAGAGGAAGCTGAAAGACGTCATAAAATTTGGTGGTTTTGTCAATATTTTGATATGGAAATTTGCTTTAAAGCTGGTAAACCTCCATTGATTAATGCTTTAGATGTTGATAATCATTTGGTTTATGATGGTCAAAACTCTCCATTTGGTGCTATATCTCCAAATGGTGAACTCCCATCTCATATGAAGAATGATCGCTTAACATATCCTGAAATGAATGCATTCTTGATAGATGATAACACTTCAATTCAACATCATTATTATTTTACTATATTAACAAGACTTCGTAGTAGAAGTTACAAAAGTTTGTTTATTGCATCCGCTAAAATTGATACTTTTGAATCATTATCTAACACACTAGATCAACTAAATTGTGAAATGTTTGAATTAAGAAATTATATGGCCGAAGATGCAAAACCATGGTTTCACAATCATCCAGCTTTCCGCCCAATAACGATACAAAATGCAAAAGATGAAAATAATTTAGCAGTTCAATTATCATATTTTCTTCATTTAATGATCATAAATCGAATCCCTTCGATGGTTAAAATGCCAGATTATGATGAATCTAATAGAAGAAGTATCAATTATAAAAATTTAGCATTAGATAGCGCAAGGACAATTTTAATCATGGTACAAAATTTAACATCCCATAGTTCAGTTGCATTTCATAATTGGATCATTTTTTTCCCAGTATCTGCATTTTTGAATTTACTGGCTTCAATTATTAATCATCCAACTACTCCGGATGCTTTCAATGATATTAATTTATTAATTGAAGCTTCAATGAATTTTTTTTCATTGAATCATGGTTCAATAGATCCGTTGGATAGATTAAAAGAAATGACATTGGTATCAGTCGGTATGAGATTAATGTTGAAAGTTGCACTTACAATCTTCGAAACGAAAAATAACATTAGTTTGACCGATAACAACGAAGCATTAAAAAATCATTTGAATACCACCTTTGACTCATTCCCTGAACTAATCAAAGATTCAAATAACGAAATTATGTCGGTGTTTGGCGCATCTCCATTTACATCAAACTCGAACCCAGAGCATACTCAATATTTCAAAGAAATGCCTCTTGCTCAAAATATAAACGATACCAATAGCAACAAATTTAACATCCCACATCCACACATGGGCTCATTCAATAATGATCCTAGTGTTGATGTGACTGCTTCTACAACTCATCAAGTTTCACCCTATTCTGTCCCAGCGGGATTTACTCCAAACATGAGAAATTTGATGAATAATGATTCTATGTCTAATGCGGAAAATGACGCTAGAATCAATGGTTTGCCGAACGACAACAATAATAGCAATGACATCTCACATGACGATTTCAACGACTTACTAAATGACGATGGGGTGTTTTCGTCACTTTTATATTCACAGATGAATAATCTTCCGAACTTCTTTTTCGATAATAGTTTAGGACCAAATTAATCAACCCATGCTTGTATATCTTAATGTAACCTTACGTATCTCTTGTATCATATCTTATTTTTTACTAATTCACATATGCATAAATTTTTTTATTGTTAAGTCATCTATACACTTTTGTAAATAAATTAGTTTTATTTGGTTCGATTGTAAACTCTTTCTAAATTCATAAACGGTTGAAAAAAAAAAAAAAAATGCTCGCTGATTCACTATCAAAAGACGGGTCTGTCCAAATCAAGCAGTTCTTCCATCCTTTAATACATAAAACAGCGCATACCATTAGTTGTTCAATCATGAGTAGCAGTGACTCAATAGATAAAACCGCCAAGTCCCGTAACAGGGTATCTATAGCATGTACTATTTGCAGGAAAAAAAAAATAAAGTGTGATGGTCAAATAAGATGTCTGCATTGTGTATCAGCTAACAAAGATTGTATATATCCAGAAACTACAGTGAGAAGAACTAGAACTAAAGAACCCAAGAAAGTTGATAAAGCTCAATCTATGAAAATCTTGGATACGAGGCTAGCCAAACTTGAATCTTTAATACTGAACCTAGCAGGTAAATTGGAGACCATAAACGATGGCAAATCGATCGCCATGAAACTGGAATCGCAATTGGAAGCAGAAAATGGGGATTCCGAATCAGAATCTAGCACAAATGAAAACGACATGCCATTGGAAAGTGGGTTTCTTTTCAAGAAAGGTACTTCCCCCGAAAAACCTGATAAACTACCTTACGATCCAGGCAATAAATCTTTTAGTATTGAAAAATACTACGGAATACACTCAACCTTTCACATATTTTCACATAAAAGTATAGCATGGATTAAAACCAAATTAACACCAAAAGATGCTGTTTTTGTGACCCCTCTAGAAAACTTACCAACCGTTTTTAGTGCTTGCAGCAAGGCATATACTAATTTGTGGACAGAGCCACATGGCACATCAAAAGTGCTTCTTCAAGAAGGTATTTTCCCTGATAATCCCAATTTAGTCGGTCAGTTACTACAACTATTTGATAGTATTTTTTTGGCCGGCTTTTTGGTTGACGCCAAGTATGTTGAAGAACTCACGAACATATATTATTCCAACAAGGGAATTCTACTGTCCGCCCCAAAACGAAGTTTAAGGTACTCCGAACTACTAATAATGAACGTGGCAATTAGTTTGTGTATATCAGTGGCGATTAATAAGAGGATGTATAGTAACACCGAATCGTCAGCATCTTCTGCTTCATCTAATAATTCCACATTCAGCTGTTTTCCTGCTATAAATGCAATGGAATTGGACGACCTAATTAAAATACAAGATGAACTATTCAAAGATGCCATATACTATTATGCAAGGATTAGTGTCATCAGTGATGGAATAAGAACAATTCAAGCAATTCTTTTGCTTATAATTTATCTCGAAACCTCTTTGGTTGTTTGTGATGTAAATTATATTTTGTCTTCTGTCGCAGTGAGGTTTGCTCAAGAAATTGGTTTGCATCGGTTTGAAAGTTTTAGTCATTTACCAGAGGATGATAGAACTTACAGGAGAAGATTATGGTGGTTCTGTCAATATTTTGACATGGAAATTTGCTACAGAATTGGGAAACCACCTTTAGTAAATGATGCAGATGTTTCCACTTTTGGTGAAAAGGATACAGATCTGATATTTCTGAAAGTACACAAGGACAGAGTCAAACCAGGTTCTGGTAATATTCTCGCAGAAATCGTAGAGAACAAACTTGTTCATACTTATATTGGACATTATACCATCTTGTTAACAAGAATACGTTCCAGAAGTTACAAAGAATTATTTAGTGCTACCGTACAGTATAACTCTTTCAGAAGTATACTGAAAACTTTGACAAAGATCAACTCGGACATGAAGAAACTTTTAGAGGGTATGGATATAAGGCTTCGCCCCAGATTTTACAATGATCCTGAATTCAAAGAAAGGTTGGAAGCTGTGCCAAACTACATGAATGGTGCCAATCTTGATTGTGCAAAAGAAAATGTTTATGCTATACAGTTAAGTTATTTTCTACATTTGATGACCATTAATAAGCTACCTTTTCAAATGGCTAGTCCCGATCATGATGAAAACTGCCGTGACAGTATTCAATTCCGTAATTTATCACTCGATAGCTCAAGAACGATTTTGAATATTGTACTTACCATAGATCGTCATAATTATCCATTATCCTTTCTCAATTGGATTCTTTTCTTTCCGTTTGCTGCATTTTTGAACCTTTTGGGTAATTGTATTAACCACCCCAATAGTCCAGAAAGCATGAGGGATGTTTCTTTATTAATCGATACTTCAGTCAGCTTTTTTGCCCACAATAACAGATACGCTGAAGAGAGTAATAATTCCTCAAGTAAAATTTATCACCAAAGAGAATCCCTTTGCGACTTATCTGTTAGAATCATGCTAAAGATTATGATCAAGATCATGGAAGCACACTTAAATATCGAAATTTTGAAGGAAAACTCATTTTTGCAATCACATTTGAGCGCTGTCGAAACTGATTACCCTGATCTTTATAATCGTGTGAAAAAGGACGTTGTATCGCACAGAATTAATGGTGATAATACACCTTCAGGATCAATGAAATACAATGCACCAGGAATAGACACATCAAAGTGGTCTTATGGTACATCCGGATATGTGACCATAAATACCGGGCAACCGCCTAACTATAATACATACATGAATGCAAGCCCCTCAGGCTTAACCCCCGAATCTAGAAGACAACCATCGCTTTCTAATATTTTACAAACACCTGAATTCGTCTACAACGATCAATCTAAATATCCTTCAGTTCCCAATCAAGCAGGATCTTTCAATTTGAGCAATGACCAATTCTTGAAAGATGGATATTCACTCGATAGTGATCCCGTAAAAGGATATTTTCCCTCAAAATATGATGACTTGCCTAATTACTTTTTCGATAATGGCTTGTAGTTTAGGTTACACATAGTTCATGAAAAAAAAGTATTCCATAACTAATGAACTTTATCTCTAGTAAATATTGTATATAATATCTTATGAAAAATATGAATCATACAAAACAAGTTGTAGCTGAAATGACCTTCATTGTTTTCTTGTCTCTGTGATTTCACTATCTTATTGTGACTGTCTACAGATTCTACTAAAAGCTCATTTATAACGTGACATGGATCATAACGATATTAACAAATATGTATACAGCAAATGTTAGCTATTTAAATTACCTAGTACGAATAACACCAGCAGCAATCAACATATTAATCTTTTTGCTAACTTCTGGATTTTTCATATGGTCTTGTAAAGCAGCTGGGTTTTCCTTAGCTTGACCTAAGATACCTTGCATGACAGGATCTTGTAATATATTGACAATTTCTGGATCTCTTGAGATTCTTTCCATGGTTTGTTCTGGGGTTTCGCCTTCAATGGCATTGAATCTTTGAGATGAAGCCTTATTGAATAATTGATCGATTTCGTGAACACTCTTACCTTCACCTGTAGCTAAATCTTTTTCACGAGCTACTTGTAAAGTTTCCATGACTTGAGAATATTCTCTCATAGCCAATTGAGCATTAGCCTTTCTAATATAAGCTCTTATGAAGTTTGGATCTTTTTCGATAGCTGAATTACAATCCCTGACAGCATCTGGGAAAGACATTAATTTTGCTAATGCAGCAGCTCTATTAGAATAACCTTTGGCATCTTCTGGAGCTCTTTTTATCATTTCAGTATAAGCTTCAATAGCTTTTGGCCAATCGCCTTTTGTGAAATATTCTTTACCTGCTAATCTAGCTTCTTCAGCCTTTTCTGGGTTGATATATGCTTCAGCTTCATTCTTTTTGATTTGTTTTTGGGTAGATCTTAATTTATTCAAAACATCTGGAGTTCTATGTTCAGTTAATGATTTGTCAAAGAATTTCACAGCACTATATAAATCGTCTTTTTTCAAGTAGGTATTACCTAATCTTGCGTATGACTTAGCAATTAATTTATAGTCAGCCCTAACTTCTCTACCTTCTTCAATGGCTTTTTCACATGTTTTAATGGCGGCGTCGTAATCACCTTTTTCATATTCAGCAGCAGCACGGTTATTTAAGAAAGTGATATCTTGATGAAGTTCCCAAGCTTTATTATATTGTTCGATTGCTTCGTCAAATTTTCTTTGTTTATATAAAGTATTACCTTCGGCTTTTGCTGCAAGAGCTTCATTGAGATGAGATTTTGATTCGGTATCTTCCATTTCAACATCTTCTGATGATCTTGCTTCCTCTTTTGGTTTAGCTTCTTCTTTTGCTTGAGGTTTTGGTTGTTCCTTTTTAGGTTCTTCCTTCTTTGGTTCTTCTGCTTTAGAAGCTTGTTGTGGTGGTTGCTGAGGTTCACCGAGATTGTCCATATCAATACCCATTAAAGCTGCCATAATTGTCATCATTCTTGGATCAGATAAGAATTGGGTGGCGTTAGCTTTTGGATTTGATTGAATGTTTAAAACTTTTTGGACTAATTCAGGATCTTTCATCAATTCACTTGTTTTAGGATTACTCTTTAATTTTGAAATTAAGTTTGGATCAGAGAACATTTGACCTAAACCTAAATCAGGTTGAGATTGTCTTGCACTGATAGTTTCTTCAACGGTTTGTAACCCACTTTTAGCCATGGCATTTGAACTATCCAACTCTAAGGCTTTTGAGTAATTTGCTTTCGAATCATCATAATTACCTAAACCATAATGAGCAGCAGCAACACGGTTATAACCTTTGGCCCAAGCTGGATTAATCTTGACACATTCATCAGCATCACCCAAAGCATTGCTGAAATTTTTCAAAGATGCATAACAGGCAGAACGGTTTGAATATAATACATGATTTGGAGTTGGTGATGCTTCAATAGCCTTAGTGAAATATTCAATGGCTTTTGGAAAATCCTTTGAGGCAAAATATTGATTACCTTGAGCTTTATATTCTTCAGCGGACATTATATGTATATTCTGTATTGAATTTAAGATGAACGAGTATAATTTATAATTGTTTGAAGTTATTCATATATCACACTAATTCTTTTATCGCAGAATTTATACTTTTCAACAGTTTAAAATGAGGGTTACTTCTAGAAAATTCTTCGGATTTGTTTTGGTTGGTGTACGGACTTATCTTATCACTTTATATAGAAAACGATTTATAGAATACATAAGATGGGACTAAATTGGATATTCAACAATAATAGCCTGTGATTGGTAGGCTGTGATGTGATGTGATAAAATGATAAAATTGACGATGATATGGTAACAAAAAGTTAAAAAGTACATTACGGCATAAAAAAGAGAAACTGAAAAATAATATGGGAAATATATAGCGTAGAATTGAAGGGTAATGATGAGCGTGGAAAGACTTGTTGAGTGTAGAAATCGTTAGCAAGAAAAGTATTGGACACTTCTTTTAATATTCATTGGCAAGTGCCTGAATCGCCTTCTGTACACATTCGAGCGAATAAGCAGGACCGTATCCATGACATTTTTCGTTGCCCTTCAATCTATTCATAACTTCAGTAACATCGAGACCATGCTCAAATTCTTCTTCTTCAGCTTTTATTTGCAAATAATCCCAAACTGCACCAATTGCTAAGACTTTCTTACCGGGATTTTCAGGTTCATCATAAACTTTATTAACAGTTGATTCGTTGATGTTGTGTGGTGTTCCTTTCACCAAAGCTTCAATAAACTCACCTTGATTTTGAGGAAATGAAAATTTGTTATTGATGTTTGATGCATTTTTTGTAAGAATATCAGCCGCATGGCTAGAAGCATCATTACCAGATCTCAACAAATGATTTTCGGTTTGAATCGATATGTTTTGCTCTTTTATTTTATCAAGTTGATCTAACAATTTTTGTCTTTCCTCTTCACTTCGAAGTAGCTTCATCTCTAAATCCTTTAGCTTGGTTTCTTTTCTTTCTCTGAATGCACGTTGAGCATATCTGTTTTGGGCTTTTCTTTTCATGGCTAGCTCTTCTTCATTCAATTCACTATCATCTCTTGCCATTAAAATAGCATCTTGCTCATCTAACGACTGCTTTTTTGGTTTTGTTTTGCTCTTAAAGGGTTTTGTGGTTACTCTTTCTTGATCGGCAATAGGCTTATTGATATTACCTGTTGAGGAATGTATTGAGTTACTGTGAGCTGAAGGAGAAGAATAAGAACTCAAAGACTCGCTACCTCCTCCAGTAGGGTACAACCCACTAGGACCTGGTGTATCATTATAAGAAGAAAATTGAGCCATATATGCGGTATTGTTGTTATCGCTATTGTTTATAATATTGTGATTTATTTGTTGTTGATTCTGAGAATGGTTCTCGGCTCCTATGTGTGAATTATCATCAAGATACGATGGTTCTAAGAAATTATTGAACATCATTATGTTTTCTTGCTTTAGTTCCACTTCTGGGGCAGTCTCATTGAGACCGTTATCAAACTTGGGATTGCTCCAGTAAACGTTTTCGACTTGAGGCTGGGTTTGGTTTGAATTTTGATACATTGTGAAAGGCTAGTAAATATAAAAGATAGCGAAGTAGTTTTTTTGGCTTTCAGTTGATGAATTTAAATGTGATCCTGAAAAAAATATATCTCAAAAACAACAGAGTGCAAGTGTGCCTGTTTTTTTTATTACCTTTCTTTATTGACTAGTAAAAATTTGAGTCAAGGATGGGGTATATAGTTCTATGGTTATCAAATACGGAGTACCTAGATTCAAGTATGGCTTTGAAGGTAAATGTAATAAATCAAGTCACTATACATTTATTTTTTTGATTTTTTGAGCCCCACACGTTTCTTGTCTCAGACTTCGAAGAAGGACGGTGTGGAAGGAGTCTATCTATAGTCCAAGAAGAGGTATGATTTACTATTTATGGGAGATTTCGGATCTATTGTATAGATGTAGTCTACTGCCGGACTTAAACATAGCTGGTGCTTTGTCGGTTTGTTGGTTTGGTGATTTGATTTTACCTCTCTCTTAGGCATCTGGCGACATGAGTGGCTAAATTAGATTATTTTAAGCACTTTTATGCAACCCAATATATTCACACAATTATTTACGGCGGAAATATACTTTCACGAATAAAATTTTAGTCAAGGAGAGGGGTTTTTCAGTCAAACGTTGAGATATATATTATTGGATGGGTTGGTATCTATCCTCTGTTATTGTCTGTTTGTTTGTTGTTTTTTTTTTGTCAACAGATGCCCTCAACCCTTGGCAAATCCTATTTGGCTTCCCACTATGAGCACTGAGCTTTGGTGTGAATAAGCTATATTTAAAAGTTCTTATTCAGATCTCCCAAGAAGAGGGTTGGAGATAAGAATATGCGCCATGTACTTCAGTCCTAGGGTATACTGAAAGCAAACAACCAACTGTATATTATTTCACTAATAAATATATCTGCCTCACTTCTTCACCAGATCGGATTATTACTTTATTGAAAAATGTGTTATCATCGGCCAACGAATTTTATCACATCTTACATTCTCAGTCCCTTGTGCTGTTTATTATACTGGCTATATAAAATGACAATCTTAAGCTGATATTTTGTTCTCCACCTTGCCAATATGTCTATTCTACTAGTAAAAGCACCACACTCGCAGATTCGGTCATCAAAGATTGTGCTAATGCGTTCTGATATACATATTAACGAGAATTTCTGCGTGAAACTGCTACAAAAATCTGAATCCATTCGTCGCTATATATATCTGCAAGTATTGCTACAGAAGCTTGGAAGCACTCATAAAATAAGATGTCAAAAATTAAAAAATTAAACTTTCCCTCAAGTTAGGACAACAGTTTTGAGCAAGCTCTGCCTTTTGATGTCTTTCAAGTAGCCGTATTACATCTCAAAGAGAAAGGTGGTCACAATCATTATATTGCACCATCTCTAACTGGGCTGAACTTTAATTAGCCATAAAAGTTAGTATCAAGTGGCTTTTGAGTGTGCTTTTGAGATTTACTTCGTAGAGATCCAACTAGATAACAAAAGTTTTGCATAAAGCACTAATATATCATAATAAACTGCTTTGCTTGATAATCTTGCTGTTGCATAAGATTATCAACTGAAAGTGTGCGTCAAACTACAATAAAACAACAACTTGAATTATGATACTTCTACTTCGAAAAGTGAAGCATTTTTACGTAAAATGAAGATGAGTTGACTCCACTATAAGTGGGAGTATTGATTGGGTTGATATATGTGTATATTTGTGTGTGTGCAGTTTACTCATGAAGAAAACATAATATTTACTATTTGAAAAGAAGACTTTACTTCTTGAATTGAATAAGTTCCTTGAACAACCTCACTTTGTAGTGAAAGAATGCAAATTTTCTCTTGCAGTACAATTTTGTTCACAATTTCGACAAAAGAAGCTCTGCAAAAGAACCTTGATTCATCAGTGAAAGAAAAAATTAACGTCTTTTTACTGTTGAATTGCGAGGTTTTTTTTTTTAGTATAATTAATATATATATAACTATTTGCCGTTGAATTAGCGGGGAGAAAAGATTGCAAAAAACCTTTATTATAGAATTGAATAAAAAAAAATACTAACTATTAAATTTCATCAGCTGTCAAACTCTTTATATATCTTATAAAACAAAACTTTTCAACAAATGCGGGTTTAGCTCAGTTGGGAGAGCGTCAGACTGAAGTAAAAACAGCTTTATCTGAAGGTCGTGTGTTCGATCCACACAACTCGCATTCCTTTTTTTTGTTTTTTCACTATTTAATGTTTTTTTTCGATTCCTATAGACAATGTTGATATTGGAGTTTTAAATAATAAAGCTTTGCATTGTCTACGAACATCTTAAACGTTTTTTTATTCAACCGAATCCGTTTGAAGCTTACCAATATAATTCATTAACCACGATAAAGCCCAAAGTTTGAAACTAATCAGATTTACTTTGCAGCACTTCCACCCATTGATGCAGTACTAAATAACTGTATTTAAGAAGCGCAGATTGGGATGTAGTTTATATCAAATGTCCCTTTGAAGGAAATTTAAGTAGACGAACATAAATGTCAAGACTGTTTGCATAAATAAATGATAGTAAATGACTTGTTCAATAATTATATATGTCGGTTTTATATAGTTTGATAATCAAAGAGCTGCCAACTTTAATGTCAGAAGAAGTGAACTTGATCGAAACTATTAATTTTGTTGACTTTCTTGGATTTATATTACATTAAAGTTATACTTTATCTATTTCTTGACAAGAATCGCCATAAATAATCAAAACTATACAAAAATGATGAAATCGTTTTTCGAAGACTCCCAAGCAGAAATAATACTAGCCTTCTACTGGTAGAATATTCAGAAATAAAATTCAAGTCTCGTTGTCGTTTTCCATAAAGATGAAGTTATCTATAATGTCAAAAAGATCTTTTGAATGCAAAATCTGCACTATATAGGAAACGTACTGCACATAAAATCACGCTTACTCACATCACAGTAATCTGAAGAACGCATAGGTGTGGAAACCACTACGGTACTGAAACTCGATGGAAACCACATATTTTTAATTTTGTATTCCACGAGCTAGCCACTTTCCTTTTCTTTGCTTTTGCCTTTGCTCTTTTCAAATGAGTGTTCTTTTAGAAACTACTCAAGGAAATATTGTTATTGACTTATTTACAGAGACTCAACCGAGACTATGTTATAATTTTCTTAAGTTATGCAAGCTTAACCACTACTTTTTCACTCCTTTTTACGGAATTGTTCGAGACAATACAATTGTGACGGGAAATCCTCGATACCCTGATATCGAGGGTGACATATCAATACGGAGACTCGTGGATATTTCAAGCTTCGATGCAGAACTAGTTGGTACAAACGATAATCTACCTATTGAAAGCAAAGAAATTTCACTTTATGAAGATAACGCAATTGGATTGGTTTCATTTTTATCATCTAAATTTCAAGATGAAGATGTAGTAAGGTCTCAATTCTCAATTTGTTTATGTCCCAATGTGAAAGATCGAAAAACTTCAGATAAACAAATACCATTCGGAAAAATCGTTGAAGGGTTTTCTGTATTGGAGATAATCAACACTTCTGAGTTGGAATCGACTCAATCTGGAAGATTAATGAACGATATAAGGATATTGCATACCCATATTATTCATGATCCATACAAGGATCCAGAGAATCTTGAATCACATAAATCATTCGCTGTCATTCCAAATGAGTCTCAAATATCACATATAAGAATACCACAGTTTAGTGAACTCAACGAAGAAAATATCGAAGAGACTACGTATCAAGCATTGGTTTTGGAACTCATGAATGATCTCCCACATTACAAAATAAAGCCTTCACCAAGAACATTATTCTTAGCAAAATTGAATCCAATTACTACGTCTGACTCGTTGGAGATAATTTTTGCTAGATTTGGCTTTGTCCAAAATGTAAATGTTATCAAGGATCCAAAAACAAGTAAGAGTTTATGTTATGCGTTCATTGAATACTCTACTAAAGAAGAAGCAGAAAAGGCTTATTTTAGCTTCAAAAAAGGGTGTATCATAGATGGAAGGAATGTTATCGTTGACTTTTCACAATCCGTCCGAAAATCATAGCTCATATCGTAAAGTGGTTTTGAATAAGATGAACTCATTTAAAATGAATCATATGTAATTTTGAATTAAATCCAACATAATAAGTATAAAAATAAGAGAAAAGCTGTAAAAATTATAAAATGGTAACCTGTTTGATAAATATCATAAGATAAAACAAAGAAGAAATATAACATCATGAAGAAAAAAGTGATCATTAAAAAGTATAACATTAGGGATTTTGAAAATTGATGATATGAAATAGCATCAATAAATCAAATTTTTTTATTTTTTTTTTTATTTAAGTTTATGATTTCTTGTCATTCTTTTCAGTTAAAGAATTATCACTCGACAAATAAACAACCAACTTCCTTTCATTACAACCCTTCTAGCTTCCAATAACTTCAACAACAACTTCAACAACCTACATCCACTTAAGCGGAAGTACAGTCTTTTGAAATGTGACCAGTTTTACCACATTGGTAACAAGTCTTTGAACCAAAAGAAGATTCACCATTTGATGGAGAAGTACATTCTTTTGAGATGTGACCGGTTTTACCGCAAGCGTAACATTTAACAACACCAGCTTGACAGTTTTTAGCAAAATGGTTTGGACCACCACATTTGTAACAAGTAGTAGCTGGTTTACCGCCGGCAACTCTTGGTTTTCTTGGTGGAGCAGAAGTTGGGGCACCTTCAGCATTACAATTTTTTGAAATGTGACCAAAGTTACCACAGTTGTAACATTTGGAACCTTGGGATTGGGATGGACATTCACTTTGAATGTGACCAACATCACCACAGGAGTAACATTGTTTTTGAGTAGCTTGTTTTGGTTCAGTACATTCAGTTGATTCATGACCTGGTTTACGACAGTTGTAACATAATCTTTCTTGTTGTTGACAAGCTTCAGCTAAGTGGCCAACTTCACCACATTTGTAACAAGATCTTGGGAATACAGAAGCCATTTTTTATTGATAATTGATTATATGTATGTATATATATAAACTTAGAAATAATCTATAGTAAATCTCCTTATAATACCTCGAACATTTTCTTTTCTTAGCAAACTGAATGAATATTTCGAAATTTTTTGATTCTTGAGAATTTTTTTTATTTTTTTGATAAAGATCTGACGATTACCCGGATAAGTTACAATTTTTCAGTCTGATCTATATAAGATTAAGAATATTTTACAGCCTAATATATGTAAGAATAATCACAACTTCATGTGCTTAAAATAGAATATATGTTACATCGTACTTGTTTAGTATATACTTTTATAAAGAGCATCACCCACGAGACAGACTTTATTGATTTCCTCTACATCATGAACCCTCACGATGTCAGTCCTTTGTTCAATACAAGCCATTACAGCTGCGGCGGTACTAATCAAACGATCAGATGGAACTGATTCTTTAGTGATTGTGCCTAAAAATTTCTTTCTTGAAGGTCCTAATAAGGTTGGTAAACCATTGAAACTTAAGTATGAATGAGAAGTTGTATTTTCTTTTAAATTTGGTTCATTAACCACTAATGAATAATTTTTAAAGTCAGCTGCATGTTTTATTACTGCTAAATTTTGTGATAAATTCTTAGCAAATCCAATACCTGGATCCAAGATTATTTGCCATTTTTTCACACCTTTACTAAAAGCTTTTAAAATTTGAAGAGATAATTCTCTGGATGTACCATTAATTAAATTGGTAATTTTTGGATCTTTATTGATGTACTCTTGTTGTCCATTTATTGGATCAATAAAGTATTCAATTATATCTTCATTCATGTTTGATTCATAATTAGTTAATTTTGACATTGTAGCAGGAGTTCCTCTAGTATGATTAGCCACATACGGACATCCATATTTGGCAACAACATTGAAAATTTCGGGATCGTAAAGACCCATTGAAATATCATTAATGATATCAGCTCCTGCAATTAATGATTCTTCTGCCACCTTTGATCTATAAGTATCAATTGAAATTATTATGTTTTTCACAATTGGATTAGGTGAAGATCTAATGATCTTGATGATTGGTATAACTCTATTTAATTCATCTTCTTCATTAGGTTCAAGGCTACCTGGTCTTGTTGATACACCACCAATATCAATTATTTTGGCACCATCATTAACAAGTTTTAAAATCTTTTCACTAATTTCATTCTCATTAAGATTGTAATTTTTACCACCATCACTAAATGAATCAGGTGTTGTATTGAAAATACCCATTATGATTGTTTGCAGTTTATTATCGATTTGATCAAAGTTCAACAAATTTTCAATTGGTTTATTGTTTTCAAAAAATCTTGGAATTGGTGTAACTTGAATTAAATTTGAAGATTCTTGAATTTGTTCGTTTGGGTTGCCCAATAATAATTGTTTTAAATGGTCATGTATTGGTTCGGCTGATACTGGATGAATGAAATCAGGTTGAATTAATTCACATAAAGGTTGTAGAACGAAAGTTCTTTCAAGCATTGATTTATGAGGAACCGTTAAATCGGAAGTATTAATGCTTATATCATCATAGAGTAAAATATCTAAATCAATTTCTCTTGGTCCATTATCAAATTCTTTAACTCTATTGATATGTTCATATTCAATTTTTTTCAAAATTTTTAATAATTCATGAGGTGACTTATCATTAAACTCAATTTTCAAAACACCATTGAAAAAGTCATTTTGATTTTTAAAATACATTGGTTTTGATGTATATAATGCTGACGTTGCTGAAACTTTAATTTCATATTGTTCTAGAAATTCAATAGCCTTGGTTATATTTTTTAATGCATTACCTTTATTTGAACCGAATGCAATATAGGCAATATGATCTTTATTTATTATGAATTCATCTTCTTCATTTGTAGGTAAATTAAAGCCTGAGGTTGATGCTATGATCGCATTACTATCCTGATGTTCAATTGGAGTCAATCCCTTGAATGTATCATTGGTCATATCGGTTGAGCTAACTCCAACTCCATCAGTATACGTAATTGCATTTGGTTTAGTAACTCTTGCAGACACATTTTTTATACCTTGATCACCATAATTTTGAAATATTATTTGACCAATTTTCATAACTAATGCTTCAACGGTTTTAAAGTTGGATGATTCAACATATAATGTAACTGTATCAATGACTTTATGAATTGCAATAGTTGAATCTTCATTTAAAGTAATGTTTAAATCAATATCAACGATTTGTTTTTGTAATCTTTCAAATGTGAAAACTCCAATAATTGTTAATAATTTAAGACTATTCACGTTAATTTGATCAGGAGTTTTAATAAAATCTGATAAATTCGATCTGGATAATTTATATTCAATCGAATTTGCTCTAATTTCTGATTTTGTACTTTTAATTATAATTTCTGTTTCAAAACCTCCACCCTTTTTTTCATCAAGTACAACGTTAGCAACCGACTCTGCAATGTTTCCTAAACTTTTAAAATTGTGATGTTCATTAACTTTCATAAATTCAGCAATATTTCTTGATATAGTTGCATAATTTAATGAATACTTTAAATTATCAGTTTTGGAAGCTTGTTGAAAATCAGTTTTCAAAGTACTTGTAATTGTAATTGGTTGAGGAGTTGGTCTATTCCAAGCATCTTTACCAGTTATTGCAGTAGCTGATAAATTATTTATGAAAACGGTATCTTTAAACATTTTGTTACTACTATGAAAATAATTTTTTAAGATTATTGATGTTGTCGGATTTTTAACCGACTTTGGGAATGATAACAATGGAAACACTATGAAATAAAATAATTTAAACTAATGACTTTTGCAATGTCATGAAGAGAATATTGTCAATTTATATTTAGTAGATCTAATTAAATAATTATAATTATATCATCAATATATTTTAGATTGTGAAAATTTTCCCTCGTTATCAGATTACAGATTAAATATTTTTTTTTGTTTTTAACTCGGAAATGAAACTGCGTTAAAATGATTGCGAAATTTTTAAATTTGAATTGTGAGGTACTTGTTAATAAGAATACCAATGAAATGTTTTGTTGCAAATCTTCTACCATTTCTCTTCTTTTCTCTCGGCCCTGAGACATATACGATCTGTGGTCATGATGAGTTTACCGATGTCTCTTTGATCGTAATCTACGTAATATACCTCCTGCTACTCTCTAGCATTGATCAGCATATATTTTACAGTTTAATAATGAATTAAGTTCATCAACTAGCCAATGATGAACATTTGATTAACAATTCAACAATGCATGGAGTTTGGCATAGAAATGTTACGTTGTGTTACGATTCAATCATTATATTACAGTGTCTCAAATCAATGTTTATAATACAGTGTCTCAAATCAAGATATCTATAAATGTTTATATTACAATGTAAACTTAATATTTTATACTCAATAATAAAATTTAGTTAATCACTATCTGAGTCACTATTAGTTATAAATTTCAGTAAAGGATCATCTAAAATATCAAGTTTATTATTTTTTTCACCATTATCATTATCATTATCATTATCGTATTTATTTTTCATTAAACCTTCACTCATTATATCCTTCATGAAAGAATTAGATTCTTTTTCGAACAATTCACCCGTTTTTAAATCATCATTCAAAGGAATCGAATCAGTTACAATTTTACCATATTCAAAACTTTTAAAAAAAATTTCTTCTGAATTTTTTTGAGAAGTTTTAAAATCTTCCATGATTAATCTAATTATAATTTCATTTGATAAAATATATGTTGTAAAATTATAATAATTCCAATATAAAACCGTCTTATTTTTATTCTCAATGATTAAATCTTTCCATTCACTCATTATTATAGAAGATATAAATTGTTGTCTTTTCAAACCATAATAACCACCAATGAATAATTTCCAATTGATTGATTTATCATCATCATTATTCATAATTGAATTTGATGAATTTTTAAATTGTAATTTTGCTAAATTATAAAAAATCGATGCAATATCACCTTTTAAAATTAATGGTATTAAATAAAGATATTTAGAAATTCTTTGTTTTAATTTAATTCTTGATGTTATAGGTTGAGGAAATTTATACGATTTAAAATTTTCTTTAACAGTTTCAATTTGACTTTCTTGATAATTTTGATAATTAAATAATATATTACCATCATTACCGAGTAATGTTGATGCAAATGATTTTATATCATTAGAAGTTTCATTAATTGTTGATGAATTATTATTCGAAATTACTTTCGATGATTTTACATTTAACTTTAATTTTTTTTGAAGTTCTTCTTGTTTTAAAATATTTTCAATTTCAACTGATTTATCATTAACTTTATAATCACCCTGTTTATTTTCAACTGGATTTAAGTTACTTATATTTATTAACGAAAACAGTTCTTTCTCACTATCATCTCCACTGTCACTATCACTCGCGCTATCACTATCAAAGGGAAAAGACTTACTCCTCTTGTTGTTATCCTTCGTTATATTATTAAGCATATCATTACTTGATAGATTTATCTTGGATTTTACGTAAACTTTTGGTTTTGATTTTGATTTTTTTTGAGGAGATTTTTGTAAAATTGGACTTGAAAAAATAGAACTTTTTGAAACATTATTTGAATTTATATTTTCATTATTATAATTTTCATTTCCTTTATTATTATTATTCTTACTATTTTTATTATTATTATTATTATTCTTATTATTAAATAAATTTGTTTGAGGTAGTATAGGACCTTTTGAAATTTTATATTTTTTCTTTATTTTCCCATTTGATTCTATTTCCCCACCTTTGTTTTTTCTATGCAATTCATTCTTATTATTATTTATTTCTCCATTATTTTTATTTAAATCATTTCCTCCATTATATAATTCCTTTTCATTTTTATTTATATTCCTAATTGGACTCGACGAAGGTTGTCTTATAATATTCACCCTTTCTTGATTCGGAGAAGATGACGAGGAGGTGTGTCTATTTCTCTTGAGACTTGGATACTCTTTCATTATGTACCTTAAATCATTTATCAGATACGTGATTTGGCTTAAGTCGTTTAATCAAATTGTTTTATTTACAAAAATAAAAGCGACAAAAACAAAAGCGACATTTTTGAATTAAATGTCTCTAATTTGAGAATTTGGTCAATTTTAACCTGTTTCTTAAAAGTAAAGTCGAGAGTTTTAGGTAATTTTACTGTATAGGTCATACTGTATTATATGTTATAAAAAAACCTCTGATACTTAAGTTTCCTACATCAATAATCATATCTCAGAGGCTCGAATGCTTTTATTTTTATTCAGTCTAAGCCATAAACTGTCGATGATCTAGCAAGACAAACTTTAAACAATATTATGCTGCGAATAATTGCTAGCGAATACTGTATATTGTTATAGAAATGATTTATTCATTGCATTACGTCAAATCGCTAAAAAACTCAATGTATCGATTATTAATAAATCTGTCACTTTAAATCATTTTACTATAAAGTGAAGGTTATAAACGAGCCGGAAATATTATCATTTGAATACTTCGAAAATAAAAGAAAATACTCAAAAACACGTGGTATTGGTGAAAATATAAAATTATAAATTCTACCTTCAACAAGAAACCTAAAGATTCTGTAACGAAACTCTAGATGGTAGTATTTCAAAACACTTCAATAAGTGGTTAAAATCCAAGGTCATGATATTAATCACGGTAGGTGACAGGGACAAGGGTAGATTCAATCTTGAGTTGATTCTCACCTGAATTAGAAATTGGCATTGTAATGGAAAGTTTGAAGATAATAAATGTTTTTGATGACTGATAAACAAAATTCTTCTGATGACTGATGAACGGTATGAAACCACTATAACCTCTATACGATTTTCACATTAAATAACTTGTCACTGGATCCGTACACCACACCAAAATATGTCAAATATTTTACGAAGCCGCATGCAAAGTAAAGTTTCTGCAGGTGAGTGCATATTTCTTATTTTTCAATTTCATTCTTTATTTATTCATTTTTCAATCCCCATACAAAAATAAGAAAAGGTTAAAATTGTGAAGAGAGAACTTAGTATGATTCGTTAGTCTTTGAAATCATCGAGAAGAAAAGAGCAACATTGTAATCACATATATATATACTTTGAAATGTAAGTTTAAAAAAAGGCTCAATATTATTCATAATATCGTTGCAATTGTGTCTGTTTTGAAATTTTCTGACCTCTTTCCATAGGGGAGTATCTTTTAAATGTCCTCCAATGAAAATCATGTATTTATGAACCCAGTTATTGAAATTCTAAGATTTGACAAAAAAGAATAAATCTTTGCCTTTCAGTACAAATCATTTCAATAATTCTCAGTTTCAATCTCAATCTCAATGAAAATGATATATCCTCGGTTTTGAGTGGAAAAAAATACAAAAATTAATTATTTTTGGAACTTAGGGGACAGAGTTATTTGGGGTATACTCGATTCCAGATTCATGCTTGATTATAAGCGGTACCTAATTTGAATCGAATTGAACCAGACAAGATTAATAAAGGAAGACTTATCGAATATATAGTTTTTATAAGTTCCAATAGTATTGGATTGACTTAGATTTAGATTTAGATTTAGCAGAATGTTGATGATGAGGAACCTGACATCCATACGATGATCAGGATTGTGACCCATGATAAACACCTGTACGAGCATTTGTTAAATCGTCTTCTATAGTTTCAATAGAAGATGAACCAAATTGAATCATAGCTAATAGTATCAATTGTTGTCACAACCAATCACTCGTGTGTTACAATTCACTTCCATTAGATGATCACTTATATGTCTATTATTTCTAATTAAGTAGAACTTTACTATTTGTATCACTCTATTATATTCTTACATTAAGTTTATGATTACATAAGTAAGTATATAAGTAAGCCTAAGGTCAGAATGAGATACTTTGTAGATGGATATACTCCATCGTATAAGTAGCAGATACACCCACATACAGTGGATAGTATAGTAGATAGTAGATAGTAAATAGTATATAGTATATAGTAAATAGTAGATAGTATATAGTAAATAGTAGATAGTATATGGTATATTATATGGTATATTCTATGTAAGTAGATGTAAGGGTTTCTGGATGGACGGAAGCACAAAGAAATGCGATACTCAATCGATAGCCACGTGGGGCAACATCAGTGTCACTTTCGACCACCCACCAGAATACTAGAGCATATATTACAATATATTACAATATATTACAATATATGGTTGTTCACTATTTATTCCTGTTTGGTAACATTTACTCGACATTTCAATGTGTGATACATCTCCATTTCACACTACAATATAATATAAGATAACATAATATCATCAATATACCACATACTAGAGTCACAATCAAATACTACAATCACTACAATCACTTATAATTCCATCTTCAACTGACCATAATCATCAACTCACTGTGATCATCGTATTGGTACTCAATCTTATCGCCCACTGGAATATAGAATATAGCCGCCCATTAACCTCAATCATTCATAAATATCAATATATTAATATATCAATATATATCAATATCACATCACATCACATCAATACTCCATCACATGTCAAATATCAAAATAAAGAAAGAGAAAGATTCATCCATTTGGAATTCAAAGTATTCTCCAAATGAATCTGATATAATAAATTCAAATCATAATTCAAATCATAATTCAACATCCACATCAAATAAATCTACGGATTTTAATAATCAAAATGATAATTTATATATAACTCCTTCTATTCTGAATTCAAATGACAATTCTCATAATAATTCACATAATAACTCAAATCATAATTCAAATCATAATTCTATATCAGTTTCAAATGATACTCCTTTAGATCAATCACATCATATAAATAATAATAATACCAATACCAATAATTCTACTCAATCTCAGGATCCTCATCATTTTACCGAACAAGATAAATATTTCTTGCAACAAATTGAACAAAATTTATATAATCCTTCAAATAATCATTCAAATGATGATAAAATTAATGATATATCTATAAATGATGATAAAATTATAAATGATGATTCAATAAGTAAATCTGAAGAAAACAATCATAATCATAATCATAATAATAATCATAATAATACTAATCATAATAATACTAATAATCATCATAATAATATAAATAACAATAATATCAATAATAATCAATTTGTTGATTTAAATCTTGATAATTTTGATTTTATCTTACCTGAAGATTTATCTTTTGATAATCAAAATATTCAAAATGATATAAATACAAATGATAATGAAATGAATAACGTTCATATAAATGAGATTGAAACTATAAATGATAATATAAATACCAATAACAATAATAATTATGATCATAATAACTATGATCATGATAATCATAATCAATCATCAGCATATCCTCCATCTCATCTATTTCAAAATACTCCAAGTTTATTAGCAAGATCAAATTCAAAAATTGATGAACAAAATTCATCATCATCAAATATTTTTGCTTCTCCAATTTTACCCGGTCAAAATGAAAGATCTTATAATAATCAACATTATTATCATAAACATAATTCAAGTGGTAATAATACTCCCAATTTTAATGCAATAAAGTCAAATTCCAACACCAATTCAAATTATTCTTATAAACATTATAAAAATGATGATTGTTCTAATATTAGACCAGATGCAATTTTTACTCCATTGGTTTCTCCTGCGGTTACTCCATTAGATTCTTCAGTTAATTTAAATAAACAAAATAATCCTATCAAAACATCTTTTGAACCTTTAACTTCTCCTGCATTATCGGCTCAATCAAGTAATTTAAATCATGTAAATGATAGAAGAAGATCATCATCATCAATGTTTGCTCCATCTGAAGATTATTTATCCAATCAATCAAATGGTAAAACTCATAAAAGAAGAACACCTCATAGTACTCCAAATTTACAACCAAATAATAATGATTTAATATTAAATAAAAAATCATCATCACCAATGATTAAACCAAGAAATTCAAATTCAAAATCAACTCAATCAACTCAATCAACTCAATCAAATCAATCAAATCAATCAAATCAATCAAATCAATCAAATCAATCAGGTATGATTTTTGAAAATTTATCAGAATTAAATACTAATAATAATAATAATTTTGAATTGAATACAATGTTACCACCTCAAGGTAAAAAGATTGAAATTAATGATAATAATGGTAATAATCCACCTGCCACTTTAATGGGATTTACTATGGGTAGATTAGCTGAATCACAAAATAATAATCACAGTCACAATCGCAATCACAATAACAATCAAATTAATGACAATCATAATAATGACAATGACAATCAAAGTTACAATAACAATAATGAAAATGAAGATAAAGAAATAATATATAATAAAAGTCCAAATTCAAAAACAAGATCAACATCAAGATCAAGATCAAATTCCAATAAAAAAATAATTTCATCATCATCATACAATGGAAATAATAATAATAATAAAGTTATTTTAAAATCTTCAAGTTCAAGTGATACATCACCAATAATTGATTCACAAAGATCAAGAGAAAATTCAATTAATAGTAATACATCAACAACCCCAATAATATCAGCAAATTCAACAGGTGCCACAGGAACAGGAACAACAACATCCACCACAGGACCCACATCCACCACAGGATCCACCATTAAAAAGAAAGGAGAAAAACCAGCTACTAAAAAAGCATCACATAAATTAGCTGAACAAGGTAGAAGAAATAGAATGAATATTGCCGTTCAAGAATTATCCAATTTAATCCCAACAAATTATCATGATACAATATTAATTCCATCAAAGGCAACAACGGTTGAATTAGCATCAAAATATATACGGGATTTAATTAATAATGATGTTAAATTGGGTGTATTAAAAATTGAAAAAGATCATGATCAAGATCAAGATTAATTTGATCATTAATCGAAAATTAATATGATCAAATCATTATCGTATATTAAAGATCATCATTATACATCAAAGATCATCATTATATATAATATTTAATTGAACATGATGTTCAAGTTGGGTGGTCTATAATATTGGAAATATATCATGATCAATGACTAATGATCTAATGATTAAGAATGTCCAATTTTGATAAAGAAATATTAAATTGAATTTTTAACACAATTATCAAAAATGGTTGAATTATCATCTTAATATATGTTTAATTAGGTTTAAATAAAACGATATTTAAAGAGATTAATGACAATAATTTATATCATAATTCAAAATGTTAAATCCATTCAATGAAACAATATAAAGAAAAGACAATTTACCATGACATAAAGTTCAATTTTTCGATTAATGAATAAATTTAATTAAACATCAAATAAGAATAGGATTAGGATATTGTTTCTCATCAAAAGATTAATTCGCTTGATGATTACTTCCAAGGTACATTTTAATATTGCTAAGTTATCAATTAATCTTTTTGAAAAACAGGTGATTCAAATCACATTACGTGAATATTAAAACTGATTACGATTAATTAATTAAAAATATTTTCATGTTCTTTCATCTATAAATTTTCTTCCTCTTGTTTATAATATTGTATTATCGTACCTTAATTTAATAAAATTATTTATAAATCAATTAATTTTGATACAATTTATTCAATTCATATAACTAAACCAAAAAAAAGAAGAAAGAAGGAAGAATATATCAAACAACAAATTGTTAATTAGTGGAAAATTAAAAAAAATTATGGACGAGACAGGAGTCGAACCAGTGACCTTCTGCTTGCAAGGCAGACGCGCTACCAACTACGCCACACGCCCATTTAATATGAAGATTTACTCTCTGTTTCGTGGTAAGGGGGACATCCCTTTCACAGATTTATTGGTAAAATCGGCTTGATAGTAAAAAAAGGCTTTTTGAAAATTTTCTAGCCCACTGTTCAATGTTATATATTTCAAATGGGAGCAGCGTAAAAGGGTTACTCGACTAATAATTTTGTGATGGCAGAGTGTTATATGAAGCGCAATAATTCCCTGCAATACACCTAGTGCCAGAGTTTCAAATGCACTTATTGTTCTTTCAATAACATGAACTACTTCACTCTCCATATTGTATCGACCTTTCGTTACTCTGACTCGATGCCCCTTTCTTTACAACCTCACTCGAATCTAGACTGATCATGCGTTGTCACTTACTACTACTTAAATTGACTATGAGGGAACTTTCAATAGTTACCTCAACCCATTAACTAAAATTCTAATATTTTGGAATTAAAAACCATCATAGAAAGAAAAACGGAAATTATTCATGTGATTATTTCCCTGGGTTATATCATGATATGAACAATCGTGAATTATGATATTTTTCAATAGCTTTTGTGATTTCTTTTGCTCTTATTTTTTTTTTCTTTTGGCATTAATTGTGCTTTTGTTTCCCATACGGTTATGATCAATCAGAAATAAATTCACACTTGATGTTCTGCTGTATTCTATAGCCGAGAAATTTGCAGGAATATTCAAAGTTTAGAATTAAACCCACTCTTTAAGGTTTCTTCTTTGTCGACATTATAATATCCCTCTCCAATTGAAATGTTTTTGCTACGTTGATTCTTTATTTGGGATAATGAATATTCTAGTACCTCGTCACGAGAAAAATATAGCTCAAAATTGCCCAAAGAATAATTGTGATCAATCTTTCTTTGTTTTTTTACATTTTGTGAAATTTTATTGGCATTTTACATAAGTACGCCTTTGTTTTTCTGAAATGAAAAGTGTATGTATGATTGGTTGTAATTGTTTATTTCAATTTTGCCTTATAAATAAAAAACAATCCAAATATACATATCTCCCGAATTTCTCATTTTCAAGAAAGGGATTATCAACTGAAAAAGAAAATATAACGGCAAGATACTTCTAAGTCTAATTTGATTGAAAAGTTAAGGGAACTTATACTTTTGATCCAAACATTCAACTACATTGAGTCAAACTTGATTCAAGAAGTATGTGCTTCGTATCAAACTTATAAATATGAAAGGTCAATTAAGGAAAATCAGACTTTTCTTGAACAAGAAATAACTTCGAAAAAGTTCGATGATTTCAACGTGAAAAATAAAGGTGGATATATTTATATTCACTTTGCAAGCGTGACATGAGTTTTGAATTCGACTATTTACATTAAATTATTTACAGGTATAAATATAGGTTATTAAAAAAAAAGTTTAATCATTTTTCATTTTTTGGAAGTGATTTAGTTGATTTTTTTTTATTATTACCACTATTTTTCAATAGTTTTGCATAATGAACACCATCTTCCTTCATATCTTTAGCTTGGAGTTTCCATTGATAAAACATACCATGTTTTGCTCTTAATTCTTGTTTTTTCTGTTTAACTTGTTTATTAATCATTCCAACACGTTCATCATATGGTATACCTGCTTCAGATTCTGCCAATGTTTCTTTACCAAAAATATAATCAAATACCCTACCATCAGACCAAAAAAAACCTTTTCTATCAACAATCCAATTTTTATTATTTCCAATTTCTTTCAATACGAAAAAGAATAATGAATTATCAGCAGTACCATAAAATCCTTTACCGGTCCAAACTCTTGCTTTATGTTTTCTTACAAGATTTTTTAAAGGTACGGTGAAAACTGGAGTTGGTCTACCAGGTAATAAAGGATATGAAGTAAATTTAATATGTTCGACTGGTCCTGGTAAATACCACATTCTTCGAATTAATCTTGTTGGAAATTTACCAATATAATAGGCTGCTGTAAACATCACAGCACCAAATGTTGAGTATTTAACTAAACTAAAGAGCCATTCTCTTTTTCTTAATGCTTCATCATATTCATATACATTTATCTCATAGTCTTTATTTGCTTGAAACCAAGCATATTCAGTTAAAACAAGTGCATAAGCAGTGAAAACAATTGCACAACATAAACAAGTGAAAAAATATAATTTATGAGGTTCAGCTTCATAAATTAATTCTGGCTTTGTTTTATTTTTTAAAATTTGTATAACTTGTCTAAATGACATGTTTGGTCCAACTTGTGGTACACCAGGCCTTGGTAATAATGTTGGCACAACTTCTTTAGCTAAGGGAAACTTGGGAATTCTGTTTTTCAAATCATTTGTTTGTATTGATTCTCCAGGTATGTGTTGCTTCAAATGTTTCCATTCTTCCTTTGATGGTAATGCTTTTTTTGGATTGAAATTTTCAGGTAAGTTGGATTTAAACCTTATTGAATACCTTATTAGATTGGTTACAGGCGACTTTTGAGGAGCCAAACGACCTATGGGAAATATTATCTTTGCAACGAACATGGAGCACGGTATATTGCTTATGTTATTTCGTGTTACTATCAGTCTATGTTAATTTTTTTGAATCACATTATCGAAATTTTCATATCATTTAATTTCTTCTTTGACGGTGTACGGATGTAACTTCAACCAACTTCTTAAATTTAGTATGAGAGGATGGATGAAAAGGTAACTATATTATAATACAGATATGCATTCACGGTCGTTAAAGTATTTATACAAAGCTATGTAATTAAAATGTTCTTGATGACTTTTTTACGTTATTCGTTAAATTTGATTTGGTAATTCATAGAGGCAGTACCACAAACTAATTATTACTAAAGATAATCTATGATATCACTATAAGTGTTTCCTTACCTTTTTTTATTTCCTTTCTTGGAAGGTTTGATTTGAGATTCTGCTCTCTTCAATTGCACAGGGTGTTGTCCTATGTATTTACCATTCATTTCCTTGAATGCTTTGAAATAATCGTCAGCATTTTCAAATGCAACAAATCCGTATCCCTTGTTTACCCCGGTCTTATTATCCACTGGAACTTTGACCTTGGTAAGTGTATTAAATTTCTCAAATGCAGATTGTAATAATTGATCATTAGCATCAGGTCCTAAATTACCAACAAATAAACGAAAATGTTTTGGATTCCATTCTAACAATGACAGATCTTCCCAAGTTTTTCCACCTCCTGTTCTCTTAACAGTCTTATTCTCGGGTATTTGCTTGGAAGTATTATTTGATGGTAATACAGTGGGTGGTTTATTGATTATCGCATTATACAAATAATTATCAGGTCGTTTGCCTCCTGCTAAACGTCTATCAGAGGATTTGGAAGCAGAAGACTTGGATATTCTACCACCTCGTAATTGTGATTTGTCCATGTCACTAGATTATATGAGATATTTTATGAAAGGGTTTGATTTAATTCACTTATATGGTTTTTTGCATCTATACACCAGAAAGGCCTTACCTCGATGAGTTTTTGTTTTAGATTTATTTTTTGATTTTTTTTTTTTTTTTTATTATTATTATCACACAATTGAGACATCAATAAGAAATCTTCAATCATATGTTATTTAACACTGATTAGGATACTACATACATATAACAAGCAGTCATGTTCGTCTTGTCAGAATTGTCCGATTTGGTTCGGATTCCTCCTCATACATTTAATATTCCAATACAACATTCCATAACAGATGAATTACATAAGAAATACTCAAATAAAGTCATAAGTAACCTAGGACTAGTGATATCCATTTGGGATATATTAGATATAAAAGATGGGATGCTCAAGCCTGGTGATGGTGCATGTTTTGTGGAAACCAAGTTCAGATGTATAGTATGGAAACCTTTTGTTGGGGAAATTCTAACAGGTTGGGTTTCTGATTGTTCAGCTGAAGGTATTAAAGTGAAATTAGATTTCTTTGATGAAATTTTTATTCCCAAGGAATTTCTTTTTGAAAATTGTACATTCAAACCGGCTGAAAAAGCATGGGTCTGGCAGCCAGACGAAGAAACAGAATTATTTATTGATAATAACGAAAAAATAAGATTTAGAATAGAAGAAGAAATATTCGTCAATATCAAACCAAAATCAAGTAATGAAGCTTTGGGACTTGAAGAGAATGTTAAAAAAGCACCACCTTATGCTTTAATGGCATCATGTCAAACTGAAGGTCTAGGATGCGTTTCTTGGTGGGATTAATACCTTATGTCAACACACTTATACATATATATAAGTACGTTATATACAACTTGTAATTTACGAAATAAATATTCATGATAGATAATGGTTTACTATGTATATATTATTATACTTAATGCTTGTATATGAAATACGAAAGTTACAAAGTGTGAGTTGGTTTTTTTGTTTTTCTTTTTTTTGATCTGAAGTTAGAATATGTCTAATTATATTGCATATATTCACTTGTAGAGCTGAATTTCAAGTTACCCTTGATAACTTTTTCAACAGATTTCAAAAAATCTTTTTCATTGGCAACCTTTCTTCTGGCCCTTATAGCAAACATACCAGCTTCAGTACAAACCGATCTTAGTTCAGCACCAGTAGCATTTGGACATAATCTTGAAATTAATTCCCATCTTATGCCTTTTTCACAACTCATAGTTTTTGAATGAATTCTGAAAATATTAGCACGTCCTTCTAAATCGGGTAAGGAAAATTCTACTTTACGATCAATTCTACCAGGTCTTAACAAGGCAGGGTCTAAAGTGTTTGGTCTATTTGTTGCAAACATAACTTTAATATTACCTCTTGGATCAAACCCATCCAATTGAGTGATTAACTCCAACATAGTTCTTTGAACTTCATTATCACCACCAGCCCCATCATCAAATCTTGCCCCACCAATGGCATCTATTTCATCGAAAAATATAATACATGCTTTTTTAGTACGAGCCATTTCGAATAATTCTCTAACCATTCTTGCACCTTCACCAACGTATTTTTGAACTAATTCAGATCCTATGACTCTAATAAAAGTAGCATCAGTTCTATTTGCAACGGCTCTTGCACACAATGTTTTACCAGTACCTGGTGGGCCGTATAATAATATACCTTTTGGTGGATCAATACCCAATTTTACAAATCTTTCAGGTGACAATAATGGTAATTCAACAACTTCTCTTAATTTCTCGATTTGTTCCTTACAACCACCAACATCACTATATGTTACATCTGGCTTTTCTTCAACTGTCATCATTGTGACAGAGGGATCAATTCTTGGAGGTAAAGGTAATTGAATATCATATTTTTGCCTATCAACACCGACTCTCATACCTTCCTCTACATCAGTTGGCGAGATTCTTTCACCCAAACCAACGACGAATTTTGCAATTTGTTTTATATTAATGACGTATTTTGACTTATTATCAGCATTTGGGAGTAAACCTGGTTGAGGTTGAGGATTAGTTGCTTCGATAATTTTAGTACATCTTGCAACTTGTAAAGGATGTTCTTCTCCCATTCTTTGTTTGTCACCCATTATATCCCATAGATGAGGTGCTGATAATCCAGTATCACTTTCTTTAACTCCAATGTTTTCTTTTATTCTTTCTTCGATATCTTTTAAATCTTTTTCAATATCTTTCAAGGGAGTTGCATATGGGGCAGCTCCATATGTTTTCAAGACTTGAATATCATTATCACTCAATGGAGCAACATTTTCTTGTACCTTTTCCTCGTCTTCGGCTGGGGCAACGTATTTATCCCAATCTGCTTTTGGTGGCATTTTTATATATGTATATGTTTATGAAAGTTGTGTCAATGCTAATGAGGATGTAGAAAAAGCGGTGATTATGATTGAGGTTTGAATTACTTTATGTATTTGTTGTATATGATAATTTGTTCGATTAGCAATTGGTGTAATTGTAAAGATGAAGATTGTAATCATATATGGTGGCAATACTCTTATGATACCAATATTTTATCGATCTTTGCTTGGTCTCGTTGTTTTTGCCTTCAAATCATTTTCAGATTTTGAAGTTTGTGCAAAAATGCACGACTTTTCAAGTTGGCTGAAAAAAGAAATAGAAAAATACGATATGGCGCTACAACATTATAGAAGTAAATTAAATTATAGGTATACTAAACAGAGAGAAGTGAAAGGGTAAATGACTTGTGGAACGTGAAAATGAAAGGAGAGTTTATACAAATTAATGACTCATATTTTACCAATCCAAAGCATCATCCAAAGTCTTTTTGAAGTTTTCAACCTTCTTTTGAAAACGAATATGTTCATCATCATTCATAATATTGGCTTTCATTAGTTCAATATTCAATTCGCTCAAACAGTTTATGGATAACTCAATGTCATCCTCAAAATGTGATGGTTTGAAAAAACTGTTCTTAAGATATCTCAATAAGTTGACCATCAATTGTAAGTTGCCATTAAACTCGCTAATTTTCAAGCTGATACTTAATTTTGACGATGGAGAAGTTGGCTCGATGATGTCAATTAAAGAAACTAAATTATATTTTATGACTTTGAAAAATTTTTTATACCAAATCAAATTGTTTATCGAAACTTTGATCAGTGATTTTTTCAGCTCTATGTTGGTGTCTTGAGATGATTCTGATAACAACAATGCGAATGAAGATGATAAAAATTGCAAAGTGAATTGGAATGATTCGGTTGATGAAATTTGATCAATTTCAATTAGAAGGAAGTAATAGTTTAAATTGATAACCCCAATAAATTCTTGTAAACTCGGTGAGTCTGAATATTGAATATGAATTAAAGAACTTATCGAGACTCTCCATTTTTCTAAATTTGATGATATTTTTTTCAAAGTTTCTGACAATACTTCGGGCTGTGGTTTTATATGTGATAATTTTAAAATCGTTAATTCATCTTGTAACTTATGTAATTGAATTTGATGGTCCATTAATTTAATAAAAGTATCAGATTCATCTAGTTCATCCAATTTTTTAGTTATTGGTAATGGTAAACTTATAAATTCATTTCTAGGTAATTGACTTGGTTTATCGAGTAGCAAACTTAACTCTTTATCCAAATTATAAGTAGACCAAAATATACGTTCTTTCAAAGTTGAGTTCATACTTTGCGGTTCATAATAATCTAATTGTATAACCAAGCGATTTAAAACACCGATTCCTGACCAGCATAATTCTTGATTACACAGATTGAGACCAAATATACAAAGTAGCAACAACAAACTTATACTTTTCAAATTTTCATCTTTCTCTAAATTATTGAAGTGTAACACATTAATGATTGATTCAATAATTTTATTACTAAAGTATTCATCGAAATATTTGGTGTGATTATTTGAGTCATAAATCAAACACCCAATACACATCAACAAATAAACATCGAGATTAATAATCGTTTCCGTTTTGAAATCGATTTTTCGAAATTTCTCTAAAAACGATTTACGATCAATGAAAGGATAGGTCCATTCATATATCTGAAAATAACTGTGAACAAATGCAGTTGATAAGTCTTCGTTTGTCATTGCTTTCATATTTATAAATTCCTCCTCCAAATTACTTATATCATTGCTTGCGGCAGTCCATGCTTTTCTTGAAAGTAGCTGTGCAACCATCTTATTCTTATGTATGGATGACTTTGTTTGTGAAATTTTGGATGTTTGCTGATCGTTATGGATTTGTTGTTGATTCGGCATTTTTTGTTGTTGCAGCAGCTGTTGTTCGTGTTGTTTGAGTTCACTTTGTTGAAGTCTAGCATGATAATCTTCACTAGATAATAACGAGGATATAGAGACTAATTTATGAGCAACAACTTTAGTATCTTCGTCATATGAAAGTGAATGTTCCTCTGCTGTGACTTTGTTTTGATTTTCATCAACAATGTGAAATACTTCTTGAGTTTGGCTTTCTTGAACTATTTTACCATTATCGCTATGATCATTGTTGGAAACTACAGTGACTATTTTTTCAGCATTATTATCATTACTATTATTATTGAGACCGATACTGGTATTGTTGTTTTTAGTGACTCTCTTTCGTCTTTTTGTTGCTCTATCAATATACTCACAGTCAGATTCGCTTCTTGTACAATTTAGACATTTTGGATAACTTCTTGTACATTTCTTCTTTAGTTTATAGCAACGTATACAATTACTAGGATGGTGGCTAACAGAAGACTCTATGGGGTGTTTTGTTTTATTGATGTGACTAACATTAATGTTGTTGCTGTTGCTGTTGCTGTTGCTGCTGCTGTTGTTGTTGTTGATATTGGTAGCTGTGAATTCTTTAGATTGGGATGAAGCTCCAGAACTTTCATTAGCAGTCAAGGGATTACCAACGGATACAGAGACTTCCATAGTTGGATCTATGCTCATAGTGGTACTTAAAATGTCTTTATGAATTGCTTTGGTATTTCTATCGTCATTGTGAGATATTTCCTTTTTTACACCGATAGTTGACGAGGGAGGAAGAGCTGTGCTAGAAGGAGGAGAATTATTGACGAGATTTTCATTTGTTTTATGAGTTGAACTTTCACAAGTATCGTTCGTTAGATTCATGGCTTTCTTGCCAGGATGATCCCTCACGTCGGATTGATTTGATTGAATAGCAGGAGGCGTATTCAAACGAAACTTGCTGGCAATAGTGCCATTCCCCATCAGCTTTCTATAGTAGAAGTCCATGGTGGGATGTATGTTTGTTTTTCAAGTTAGAGCTTATAGAACCTGTTAGCAATCTTTTAGTGGGTTTATTGAACATATACGGTAGCTATTGTTGGAAAAAAAAAATTTTGAAAAGCGGTGATTCTTTTTGGTGTGGGCGGGCCCGTTGCACTGAAAACAAACAATGCCAAAAAAAGTGAGTGGATTACGTAAAGCTGTGTTTGTGATGAAACCGAGGGTACCATTTACGAGATGTCTTCCGACTTGTTAGTTCCGATAGCTAACACCTAGATATAAGTGTACCATTTACCTACAAATAAGAATAATATGAAATCAAGTTGCAAACAGTGGATAGGAAACTGTGGCACAGGTGGGCAGTGTTAGTAGTGATGATAAATAATGAATTAGTTAAGAGAATAAGCTCTCATCCCTATAAGCTGCTAATCCTTCACGTTGTAAGATACAGTTGTGGACAGGTCTTAATTATTCAAATCAGCTAGTACCGGAGAGAACGACGAGTGGGTTCAAAGTTTTACTGTTTACATGAATGATGTGACTTCTATATACTTATACTTGTAACTGTTAGTTACTGTATAAAAATATAAGCTTATAATTCTCGACACCATTCGTGCCTGATTTTCTTTGAAGTGTGTGATGACTTAGTTTACATTGAGTATGACGAGGAGTGAAATTTTATATGTACATGACTTATTACTATCTTTATATATATATGTATAGATCTAGCTTATGATTAAGCGATTTGTGGTTGTTCTTCTTCAGCATTTTCACCACCTTCCAATTCTCTCAACTTAGCAAATTCTTCGACTGCTTTTGCTCTTACTTCATCTAATAAAACTGTTTGATGTTGAGGATTAAATGGTGGTAATGAATCATGTTCAACTAAATCGTGTCTCCAATGTTCATCGTCTCCCTTTCTCCATAATGATTCCCAAAGCAACTTGGTGTTTTCTAATTCAAACTCATCTATAACGTGCGATAAGTCTGCTACCGCTTCTTGTGAATATGTTGGTCTATATTGACCTGAAAACCATGTATTACCTTCATCATTCTTTTTTCTCATGGTTTTTGCTTCTTTTTTTTGAACGATATCTCTAGCTTCCCTTAATTGGAGTAAACCTTTATATGCCGCTATAGCATAGTCATAATTTTCAAAATTAGCTACACACATAACTCTCCATAAATCATTTCTCCTACTTGGCTTTCTGTTTTCCCAATTAGGTCTTTTGAATTGTGAATCGATTTGGTCTTGATGATATGCTGGAACTTGTGAATATAATACTTGCCCGGAAAACAAATTTTTGAATATGAAAACCTGAGGTCCTAAATTCAACCTCCTTAAATCCAAACTGGTTTTTTCACCTTGTGCTATTCTTGATCCCAATATCTTACGAGCTTTCAATTGCTCGATAAGATGTTTTCTCATCTTCTTCTCAGCTCTCATACGCATCGGCATCTTGGATCAATTTATTTTTTCTTTAAGTGGTACTATGGATAAATGATTATACAGATAATGTATAACTTATATGTTCAACCTTTTTGAACTAATATGTATGCTTTGAAACTTATCGAATTGAAAAATCAATTTTACTCAATAAAAGATAAAATGATTAAAAAAAAAAAAAAAAAAAAAGTGAAAAGTCGTGCTGAATTCAGAACAAATCTACGCTTAGAAAGTGAGAACTGTTGGAATTTTTTTTGTGTCAGATCACTCAATCTAATCGAAAAGCCAGTAAACCGGATGCTGGCATATAACGACGATCATTCCAACTTGCAACTTCCATATGTAGAACAGGGACTAGCCTTATCAAATATATATAAATGTACTTTGCGTTCCTTGACAATAGATCTGCTGATATTTATATGATTATTGTGCTGTGAATATAAGTAAAAATTTCAGAAATAAATAAGAAAGATAAGAAGGATCATGACATTAGCAGCGACAATCTTGGGAGTGATACCTTTTACAATAATATTCTTGGTTGTATTCATACCTGCTTTCAAATTTTTATTTAGTCATCAACTAATTGCAAACTATTCAGCAAAATTGAATGTTCCAAAAACGAAGATAAATGAATACATTAGTGAAAATATCAATAAGAAATACGAGATCACATTGATCGAAATTGATGAAGAGGAGCAAAATGCTGCTGAGTTAGATGATGATGAAAACAAAGTTCAAAAGACGGAAGCAAAATCTTCAATCTACAATCATTCTGATTTAAATAGTAGTTTAGGATCTTTAGATGATGCCCCAACTTTCAAGATTTCTAATGCTATAATAAGAATCGTTTTCAGTCTTGTTTTTGCATTAAGTATCGAATTAATATTCCTCATGATGTGTGAGTTAACTAACTCATTAAATAAAGAATCTCGTTTGATTTCATTCAAAATCACAATTGACTCACTAATAATTTTCATAACTATTGTGCAACCATTCCTCATTATTAGTCTTTATCTAAATCAAGAGATATTCCCCATAAAAGCATCTTTGGTCAAAAAGTTAGTTACTGCTGCATTTTATATTCTTTGGTTCATGGCACTTCACAAATTTGGTCATATATCTCAAAACTTCTCCCCTCAATTGAAGGATCTTCATACTCGATCTTTATTAGAACGTAAAATCAACGAAATCGTGATCAGTGGGATAACTACTATGGCTGTACTTTCAGGTATTGGTTCAACTTCAACGCCATATAAGCAATTCATTGAAAGCGGCATATTCAAGAAGCTCGTTGGTAGCGGCAATAAATATTTAACTACTCCTACTAAGAAAGAAGTGAATGAAACTGATCTTAACAAATTGATCCAGTCTTATAATCACACGAACTTGCTTTTAAATAAAAGAAAATTTGAATTGAATAAATTATTGGTTTCCAACAGCGGTACGGTATACAATAATCCGAATAAGTCCTCAGAAGATATGCTATTACATAGCACCAAAACCACAGGGCCAGGTGATGATCTTGTTAGGCCAGGAGCAAGCCCTAATCAAAGTAAAGTTGGCGGGATGATTCATAAAGTCCAATCATTTGCTAGCTTGACGTCTTACAAGATGAAAAAAGAAAAGACAGAAGAAGAAGAACTCAATAGTGAAATACAGTCATTATACTTATTAAGAAATCATATTTATGATGATTTGATAAAATCAATATTCAAATTCGATAATCAAAAACAAAATTTAATCAATGACAACAAATTATTAAGTAAATTAACTAATTGGTCAATGTCGTTATTTTCGCTATACTGTATTTATAGAATCGTGAATGTTATCTTTATAAGACTTCCGTATCTTTATTGGTTTCACACGAATGATTTGAAATATATGCACGATAAAACCAACGTTATTGATACTCAAGAAATAATACCAGATGAAGATATAATCAATGGTAATACCAGAGATGCATTAGCTGTTACTTTAGCAAAACTTATTCAAACAATAGTTTCAATACCAATATCAGAAGCTCAATTAGTCACTCAAATTAGCTTTGTTCTCGCTGGAAGTTTGTTTCTTTGTTCATTTTCAAATGTTCTAGTTACTCTAAAGTCAGTGGGTAAAATATTCCCATCATTAATGAGAATTTCAATCATTACCAAAAATTGGTTGAAACACTTAGTTATATCGGAATTACTTGCAATTTATGTGATATCAACTGCACTTTTGATCAGAACAAATTTGCCCACCCACTTATCAAATCAAATTTCGAGAATCTTATCATTAACTGGAAGCTCGGCTTCTTCATCGACAAGAAGTTCGCTTAAAGAAGTGGAATTCATTGATATTTGGTTTGATAAGGTTTTTGGTATAACATCGATTATTACTATTACTATAATTATCATCAAAAGAATAATAGACAATGATGATCCTTTCAAAGATGACTACGATGATTACGATGAAGAAATGATGATTGAGGATAGTTCACAGCTCTATAAAACCGCTTAACGAATGACCCCTACCAAGACTTTAAACTCCATAAGTTTTATACTTATTAAAGTTTCTTTACTCAACATATAGCAATTCATATAATACCCCTCGTAATCCTTAATCTTTATTGGTTAATTCAATTTGTAATTTTAAGCTAGTTATGTAAAAAATCAAACCAGAAATCATTTTGCAGTGCGAGGTTTGACGGGGTTTAAAGCAGCCATGTGAATAATAACGCCGGTACACTATGAACAAGTGGGGTCGCAAAAGGTTGACTATTTAAGTAAATTGATATGACATTAAATCTGAATCATAATTTACAATATACATCCTTATACGAAGTTTTATACCAGAAATGTCAGTAACTCATCTTGAAAAGCAATCGCATATTAGTCCTAACGATTATAGGATCAATTACGAAGACGCTAAACTTATCCTTGAAAATGATTCAAATCTTCCCCAAAATGACAGTTTACCCCCAATTCATTCCAAATCGAAAATATGTATCATAGGGGGTGGGTTTTCAGGGATATCCGTTGCATTAACATGTATAAACAAGTTAAACACAGAAGATTTCGTTTTATTCGATAAGCATAGTAATTTTGGTGGTACTTGGTGGGCTAATACTTATCCAGGATGTGCTTCGGACATACCTGCTTTGTGGTACTCTTACTTCAATGAATTGAATGATAATTGGAGTCGTTTACAGCCGCCCCAGTATGAAATGGAAGAGTACATATTGAAGGTTGTGGAAAAGCATCAGATTAGAAAATATGCAAAATTCAAAACAATAGTGACGAAAGCTAAATACAATGAAGAAGAAGCCAACTGGACCATTTTTGCAAGAGACATAACCAATGGTCAGCAATTAATACATACAAGTAAAATGTTAGTTTCTGGTCAAGGTGTATTAGTCAGACCATTTCAACTTAATTCTAAAGGTTTAGATGATTTTGAGGGTGAATATATGCATTCAGCTATTTGGAATCACAATGTTTCATTTAAAGGTAAAAAGGTAGTTGTAGTTGGTAATGGGTGTTCTGCCAACCAAGTGATACCAGCATTACTAAAAGATTATGAAGTCGAAAGTATATTTCAAGTTTCTAGATCAAAACACTATATCTTGCCTCCCGTTCCAGCTTTTGTTTACGCGATGTATCAATGGCTTTCGTTTTTTAGGTTTGGTTTGATTATAACCCGATGGATTCTAGCTGCTGTTGCCGAAGCAAGGTTCCCTCTTTTCAAAGGTGAAGGTTATGTTGCCAGAATTGTTCGCTGGATCAACAAAGCTCAATCGGTACATTACATGAAAAAAGCTCCTAAAAAGTATCATGATATGATTATTCCTGATTTCAAAGTTGGTTGCAAACGTTTAATTTTTGATCACAACTATATACCAAGTTTGCATGATCCAAGAATGGATCTTACAAATGAGTCTATTGATCATATTACTAAAGATTCGGTTATTTTGACTGACGGTCGAGAGATTAAAGCTGATATCATCGTGGCCTGCACTGGTTATGATATAAATCGTGGTTTTCATAGCTACTCAATCATCGGACGTAACAATATTGACATAAACAAAATTTGGGAGCAGCAAGGTGTTTCAGCTTATAGAACTACATTATTAAGAGATTGTCCCAATATGTTTTTGATTAGTGGTCCAAACTCTGCCACTGGTCACTCTTCAGTGGTATTAGCCTGTGAAAACACAACAGTTTATTTTTCAAAAATAGCCTCAAAAATATTATCAGGAGCATACAAGTCTATATGCGTGAAAACCGAAAAGTATAATGAATGGTTCCAGACCACACAAGGAGAACTCAAGAGGTCAGTATTTGGTAGTGAGTTTGGTGGTTGTAATTCATGGTATACAAAGGGAGGCATAAATTCAACTGCTTACCCATACAGTCAAATATACTATTGGTGGGATATGAGACATCCTAAGTGGAAAGACTTCGAAATTCACAAAAGTTCTCTCGCTAAGGCAGACAAGCAGGATTGATCAAAATTGTGGATATAAAGACTGAACAATTTAAGCAAGTAAACCAAACTATATAGTATTTATGTATTTAAGCTTTAATTATAATCATCTATTTACGCTGTAATTTTTTGCAAAAAATGTCGTGTAAAATGTCAGAAAAAAAAAATCTAAAAAGACTTCACTGAATTTTCAGTGCTCAAAGAATCAAAGTTCATGAAATAATTTATATTGACTAGGTATAAAATATCTGATTGATTTTAAATTGATAATTTTAAGTCACGGTGTCGTTTCGGATTTTTAATAAGGCTATTACACGTGTCTTTAAAGCAAAAATGTCTACAAACAAGACCGCAGTCCCATTCTCAAGGGAATCGTTAGAACAAGTCTTAAGAAGAAGATTCTTTTTTGCTCCATCTTTTGAAATTTATGGTGGGGTTTCTGGTTTATATGATTATGGTCCACCAGGATGTGCTTTACAAGCCAACGTTATTGACACTTGGAGAAAACACTTCATCTTAGAAGAAGATATGTTAGAGGTTGATTGCTCTATCTTAACTCCTCATGATGTATTCAAAACTTCAGGTCATGTCGATAAATTTTCAGATTGGATGTGTAAAGATCCAAAAACCGGTGAAATTTTCAGAGCTGATCACTTAGTTGAAGAAGTTTTGGAATCAAGATTAAAAGGTGACAAGGCAGCCAGAGGTGAAACTATTCAACCTGTTGAAGAAGACGAAGATAAAAAGAAGAGAAAGAAGAAGGTTAAGGAAATTAAAAATGTTAAATTAGCAGATGAAGAAGTTGCCGAAATCGAAAATATCTTAGCTCAAATAGACGGTTTTTCAGGACCTCAATTAGGGGATTTAATCAAGAAATTTAATATTGTTAATCCAGCTACCGGTGGTCCATTAGAACCACCAGTTGAATTCAACTTGATGTTTGATACTGCAATCGGACCATCTGGTCAATTAAAAGGGTATTTAAGACCAGAAACTGCCCAAGGTCAATTTTTAAATTTCTCAAAATTGTTAGACTTTAATAACGAAAAAATGCCTTTCGCTTCTGCTTCAATCGGTAAATCATTTAGAAATGAAATTTCTCCAAGAGCCGGTTTATTAAGAGTCCGTGAATTTTTGATGGCAGAAATAGAACATTTCGTTGATCCTAACGATAAATCCCATCCAAGATTTGATGAAGTCAAGAACATCAAATTAGGTTTCTTACCAAAAGATGTTCAAGAATCTGGTTCCAATAAATTGGTTCAAAAAACTATTGGTGAAGCTGTGGAATCTGGAATGGTTGATAATCAAACTTTGGGTTATTTCATTTCGAGAATTTATCTCTTCTTAACAAAAATTGGTGTCGATCCAAGTAGATTAAGATTCAGACAACACATGTCAAATGAAATGGCACATTATGCTGCTGACTGTTGGGATGCTGAATTACAAACTTCCCATGGTTGGATTGAATGTGTTGGTTGTGCTGACAGATCTGCTTATGATTTAAGTGTACACGCTGCTAGAACCAATGAAAAATTGGTTGTAAGACAACCTTTACCAGAACCAATTACCATCGAACAATTTGAAGTTGAAATTGCCAAAAAGAAATTTGGTCCAAAATTCAGAAAAGATGCTGGTACAGTTGAAAAATGGTTATTATCCAGAACTCAATGCGAATTGGAAGATTATTCAAAAGATTTGAAAGAGAATGGAAAAATCGTTTTCAATATTCCAGCTGTCTCAGATGCTGCCATTGAATTAGAATCTGAATTTATAAAGATTGATAAAGTGAAAAAAACTGAGCACATTCGTGAATTTACTCCAAATGTCATCGAACCATCCTTCGGTATTGGTCGTATCATATATGCCGTTTTCGAGCATTCTTTCTGGTCAAGACCTGAAGATAAAGATAGATCAGTTTTATCTTTACCTCCATTGGTTGCTCCAACCAAAGTTTTACTCGTTCCTTTATCTTCAAATCCAGAATTACAACCAATTCTTAAAAAATTACAAGTTAAATTGAGAGGTGAACAAATCCCATTCAAAGTTGATGATTCATCTGCTTCTATTGGTAAGAGATATGCCAGAAATGATGAATTAGGTACTCCATTTGGTATAACTATTGATTTCGAATCTGTCAAAGATGACTCAGTCACTTTAAGAGAAAGAGATTCAACCAAACAAGTTAGAGGTTCATACGAAGAAATTATTGCCGCTATTAAAGACATAACCTACAATGGTGTTTCTTGGACTGAAGGTACTTCAAAACTTACTCCTTTCGAAACTCAAGCAACCGATTGATTAATATCAATCATTTATTATAGTAATATATGTGTATATTTAAGTTCACTTTGAAACTGTAGTATCATTTTCTTACTGTTTTTTACTAAGCGATAAATGTCCCTTCACTTCAACTAGATAAAATTTCTTGAGTGAAAGCTTCTGAATTTGGAGCTCTACCCAAAAGTTCAGTCAAAATTTCCATGATGTCTTTAGAGCCACCTCTTTTCAACACGATGTCTCTATATCTGATACCATTTTCAGCATTCATGGGATCTTTCTTGAACAAACTATAATATATATCAACTGCATAAACCTTAGAGAATAAATAACCGTAATAACTAGATTCATAACCACTTCCTATATGACCAAAAGAAGCATAGCCTTTGGTTTCTTGACCACCATTGGAAAGTAAACCTATATTTTGTATTGAATCATTCCATAAAGTAGGCAAATTCAACTCATCAACTTGGTCTTGAGTTGAGACTGTATGAACCTTCATATCAAAGCTACCAAAGTGCAATTGTCTTAAGTTTGCCAAGGCACCATTAACAGATTTTGACTTGATTAACTGATCAATCAATTCATCACTAATAGGTTCACCAGTTTCATAATGTGATGACAATTGTTTAAGTTCATCTTTTGACCATGTCCAGAATTCCAACATTTGAGAAGGAGTTTCAACAAAATCTCTTGGAACTGCAGTGCCGTGAAACCTAAGGTATTGCGTTTTAGACAAAAGATTGTGTATACCATGCCCCAACTCGTGAAAGAATGTTACCACTTCTTTATGTTTCAACAAAGAAGGCTTTTCTGCGGTGGGCTTAGTGAAATTGCAAACTAAAACAGTGTATGGTGGTTGTCTGCTACCATCAGGTTTGATGTAACCAGATCCAATAGGAAAGTTTGCAGCATGTGAATACTTTCCTTCTCTAGGAAAGAGGTCGATTGAAATCCAGCCCGTGAACTCAGGGCTGTTATTTTTGATATTCAGGAAAACTGCATACCTTTGAACATCTTCACACCAAAGAGATTTGGGATCAGGTTTCTCGACTTTTATAAATTTGATATCAAACAAATGTTCATAAAAGCCAAGCATTCTTTCGATTGTTTGACCCAACGGGAAATATTCAGCGATTTTCACATGGTCGACCTTATATTCTTGTTCTAGCAATAAATTTGAGTAAAAATCGGAATCCCAAGAGTAGTATTCGTCTTGTTGCGGTAAGCCTCTAGCTTTCAAATCCTTTTTCTTAAATTCAAGCATATTTGCGAGCTCAGCTTTACCTAAAGGTGTAAGTTTGGATTTAAGATCATCCAAAAAAGCCAAAACGGTTTTTTGATTTTTTGCCAAACGATCTTGCAAAGCTAGTTCCGAAAAGGTATCAAAGCCTAATAGCTTAGCCTTCTTTAATCTCAATTCAATGATCTTCGATAAAAGTGCTGCATTTTCAGGGATTTTGTTTTGGTAAGAAAGGTAGGCAATTTTTCTAGTTTGTTGATTTCTGGCGTATTTCATCACCGGAAAATAGTCTGGATAATTGAAAGTCATTTTAACTTTTTCGACTTCTCCAACTTGAACTTTCTCGAAACTGTCAATGACGTCTTGCGGTACGCCATCAAGGTCATCCAATGTAAAAAGAAGAAACTCGTTTTGTTCATTCAAATTTTTACTGAATGTATGCTGCAAATTACTCAATTCTACCTTCAACTTTTTAACTTGAATAATCTGTTCATCCGGCAAGTCTAAACCGTCTCTTATGGATTCCTTGACAATTTTCTCTAAGTATCGCTTCGACTCGTCATCAATGACAGATTCATCAGCGTCCTTTACCTTTTCGTATAGTTTCTTGAAGACTTTGAATACGTCTTGTCTAAAGTCTTCGTCTACTCCCTTTTCAATCATTATTTCCCTCGCTTTGTGTGAAGCATCTCTTAAATTTTTGTCTGGTGAAACTGATGAGTAAAATCCAACTATAGATGGACGAATAGAAGCTTGGTTTTCATAGTTAGCATAAGGCCTCAATGTATTTTCAACGGTAGGCTCTTTAATTGAGGCAATGTAATCATTAATCTGCTTTTCTTTCACAATAACATCTTCAGCTATTTCGATAAGTTCTTCTGGGGTATGATCCCATTGTGGGACGGGATGATCTTGCAAGAGAGATTTGAAATCAGTACTTAGCATGTCGTTTATGAATGAGTGAGATAAAATGTGAGATAATTGCACGAATGTTCGGAATTTGGGTTGGCAAAGACTTATATAGAGTCTTCAAAGAAGTTGACACATAAATAAACTTCATTCTACATGCCCGTGAATTGTGCGGCCCCGTGTAGAAATTCTTGTACGCAGAAGAAAGCCTCGAACAAATAACCTCAATCATTTGAGCCATACTTCTCATATACTTAAGTTGACTTTCATGTTCGAATAACATGATTTAGGGTTTATCAAGAGTAAAGTTTAATATAACCCCAATACTTAGTTTGCAAAGTTTGTGATGTGAGTTTGCAATTCCTCTATTCACGCGTATTAAAGATGGCCTGTGGCAGGATTTTCACAACCACGCAATTTAACTACTTCACCATTTATATGTTAGTTCGTCACAACCGTGTTTCTTAGAGGTTTGGGGTTTCTAAGCCACCGAAATTGCTTTGCCAAACTTAGTCTTATTGTGTAGTCACGCTGATCCCTTATTATTCCTTTTTCAATCACGTATGTGACAATATCTTATACTACTTTTTGGTGGTATTCTTACAAATATCTTTATAGTGGTCTCAGGTAATGATTTGATGTAGTTGCTTCAGCCGATTTATTGGTTTTTATTTGTTTATATTTGGTGGTTATATTATCAAGTCATGGGCTAAACACCTCATAAAAAATTGAATTGTAATTGTATTTCGGTCAGTTTGGGTTGGTGCGGTACCTTTATTTTGAGGAGACAAAACACAGAGTTTGTAAATAATTTAACTTTCACCTTTATCTTTCACTTCTATTTGAAACGCCTTTTCGGTGAAGGAGATCAAGTGTCACTTTATATTAAGCCCGTAAGTGAATAGTGAGAATTTTTTAAAAACGTGTCCTCTAAATTTTGAGAAAAGAAGTGGTCACATACTACAGCATGAGTTTTAGGTAATTGCTAATAGTATAGTATGTGAAAGTCACGCCGGGTGGTTTGAATGAGCGCGTTCATTCAAGTACCACTGGGGCCGATGGTCTTCACAGGTGACTATTTTAAGTCAAATTGTTGTCGTCCTATACAACCATAATGCAACTTTTAATGGCAAGAATTGCTAACCTTTTCATGACAAAACATCGATTTGAATGTTTGATAATATATCAGACATTAATCACAATTACCAATCAAGGTAATAATAAAGAATTTTTCTCTCGGTATCCAGAACTAATTCTAATTTCTATCTCTACAATAACGAAAGTAGTTGAAAGTTCACACGGCTATTGTGCTTTGGATAAAATCAGATTTGTACAACGACTTTTCTATCTTTCGGTCCCAAACTGATTCTGCTTTAGTATCTTTCTATTTAATCATGATTGATATTTTGCCATCTTTTTAAAGTATTCCATCCTACGAAATTTATACACTATTATTTTATTTCCATTTATGTTTTCATCCATTCATTGAGAGTGCTCAGCCGTCCCTTTGTTTTGAAGAGCGTAAAACTGTTCTATAGCCTTTTTATCTGTTTTAAACACTATATTTCTAATAAAACTCTTCTCTTATCTTTTTTTTTTTTCTTACTATAAGAAATATTTATTAAATTATTTACTTTTTTTTTTTTTACTATAATGAATATATATTTAACTATAAATTAACTATATACCGTTGAATTAGCGGGGACAAAATGTTGCAAAAAATCAACCTTTTTCTACCACTTATAAATACTTTTTTTTTTTTTTTTTTTTAATAAATACAGCTGAATAGTGGGCGGAAAAGGCCGCAAAAAACCCCTTTGAATCAGCACAGGTGCATACGTCGTGTTGTGAAATGTAAAATAAATCGGGCGTGTGGTCTAGTGGTATGATTCTCGCTTTGGGTATTGTTCAGGAAACTGAATATTAAACTTGCGAGAGGCCCTGGGTTCAATTCCCAGTATGCCCCGTTTCTTTTTTTATCTTTTTTACAGCCATCATCTGAAATGAATAAATAGTTTATGAGTACCCTAAATGATGAATTCGTGTGACATATATTTGAAGCCGAGCTCTATATAAGCAATTATATACAAATATAACATGTGAATATTTAAACTACAAACACTTCAACAAGTTTACCGAAGTCGATGCCATCTCCACTATTTATATCAAAAATCTTGATACCATCTAGGTTGAATATTCCTTTTGATAAGCCAATTAATTTTATGTCAGTTTCGAATACTGAGTTTGGTTCGATGGGCCCTATTCTTATGTCATTATCAAGTATTATGACACCATTTGTATCCAATTTCAATGAGGAATATAGAGTGTGCAATTGAAGTTTATTATAGACGAGGATATCTTTATTTGAATTTTCTTCATTATAATCAGTATTCAATAAATTTGACGACGAGAAATTATTTGAGTTGACATTGTTTGAGTTCGTTGATGTTGAATAAATAGGATTGAAGTTTATTGGATTTTGCACAATTAATGATAAATCTAACTTGTTATGAGAGTTATTTATCGCTTGAAGTTTCCAAGTGACAATTTCACCAAGATTTATATTAAGATTACCTTTGAAAGTTAGTTTCAAACCCGATAATGTTGAATTGTTGTTTGTTGTAAGATTAACGGTAACAGAAGATGCAGATGACAATGGCTTGTTTATCTTTTTGGTATTGCTCACGTTGAAACTTGTAACAGTGTTACTTGTGGTTATTGAGCTCGATGGGATGATAGGTGAAGGACAAAGTGAAGTTTGTGAAACCATAGGCGAAGTAACCTTTCTTGAGTTATTATTAATGTAATGATTATTATTATTATTTAAATTATTGGAACTCATAACGCCTCCTGTACTTTTTGTTCTATACATGCTGTTAATTATTGCCGATTTTCTTGGGGTCATACCATTCGTGTAATTACTATTGGTATTGCTATTGAATTTTGGCTGAAATTGTGATTGAGAATAATTCGTAGTGGTTTTCAATGAATTGTTTATTGGTGGTGCAATTATACTGAAATCCAACGATGGTGACCAATTAGTTGTTATCAAGTTTGATGCATTGATGAAAGAATTCGTTAAAGGTACAAATTTAAGAACCTGTAATTGTAAGCTTATTCCAACTGGTTTTGATGAGCTATTGATGGAATTCGTACCTGTTGAAAATCCATTATTATTGTTGGCTGAATTTGAATTTTCTCCATGTTTTAGTTCTTTATCTAGAAATTCGTTGTTGATCAACTTATAGGTCAAATTAATCGAATCAAGCAATTTGTATTGAATTGGAAAATCGTACTTATCTGATTTGAATTCTTCAATCAAACCATATTTGAATACCATACTCAAGTTTGTAATTTTGAAATAATAATTATCATACGTTGAATCGTTCGAGCAAATTTTCAAATATTTCAAAAGTTCTTCTGATGATTCGATATTCAAGGTTGCTAATAGAATATTATTTCGACCTGCTGGCTTTGTCGACTTCAATTTTATGACTAGTGAAATAGTTATTGGTAACCTGACAGATGCCCTCAATATACTTTGGTCAATTGAGGTTTTTTCATTAAGATTCAATTTTGGGATTGGAAGCAGTTTGTCAGCATAATCTGTACTCAATGATAAATCGCCATATTTTCTATTACCATTGTGTTGGACTGACTTTTTTTTTATGAATGAATCTGATAAATAGTAGTTTTTAGAATCGTCATCGTTGGGTAATGATACTTGATTATTCAATTCACTGAATAAGTTTCTTTCATCTCCAGGTATATAATCTTGTAGTATACATGCATCAGTAGGTGATGGTAATGATGGCGATAAAGATGCAATTGGTGATTGAGATCGGGATAAGTCTTTGTTATCGTTGCATAAAGTGGCTTTGGAATGCTTATCAAATGAAGCACAGAATAAAATATTAGGGTCATCAAACTTTTTTCTTGGATAAACCATTGGTATTTCGAACTTCCAAATGATATAATGAAAATCATCAACTGAATTTGATCCTCTCAAAACAACTTGATCCGATGATAATGGGGTATTCAATACACTGTAATTATTGGAAGTAAGATTACCATTGTCCAAATCATTGGTGGATAGTTCGTCATCTGTTACTTTGTCTTTTGGAACGACTTCTGGTTTCTCATCATTTAATTCACTTGGTAAAATTGAAACATTCAAATAAGCAACATCATGGAAATCATCAGGTATTATTTGATCTGACTTGTATATTATATAGCCTTCTAATGATTCGTCAAAGAATATTATTGACCGGCTTTGAGTCGATTTGATGTTTATTAAAAAATTGTCAAGATCTTTCTCTTTACAATCTTCAAGTAATTGATCCGGTGACTGTGGTATTAATATTGAAAGATCCATAGCTGGTCCACTTCGACTAGGGGTGTATACTATCGTGATAAATAGTGTGGAGAAAGCCGGATCAGCCCAAAGTCTTGTCGTTTGAAAGATATAGTTGATTAGTAAACTTCAATTACTTTTTTAAAAATGTTGTTCAATTATATAAACTTTAATACACGTTTCTTCATTCGACTTTATTGTTTTGAATGTTTTTTTATGACATTTTTTTTATGCGCAAGGCTTTAAAAAATGATGAACTTTTGACTTCTACTGCAAAATACATATCTTTTCAGGTGCTGTTCTTGGGAATACAGTTTCTAGGTCTAAGCTGTGGCCTCAATATAAGTCAAATATGATTTTAATATAAGTCAAACATTATTAAGTCTTGTATCACACCAGTATGGCGTTATCAAATTATAAAAATACTTGGGTGCTACATTGAAAGCACACTCATGATTTACTGGGTTTTTTGTATTTTCTGTGCAAAAAATATACAATTACGTTGTGATCAATGAGTAAAATATATCATCACTCAAAACCTAAGCGGATAATTACAGTTTAATAAATGAGCCATAAATTAATTTCGTAAATAAACTTAAATATTGTTGAGAAATAAGTAAGAATTTTGATTATATCAAACCATTACTTTTTTGTTTTCTTTGACGATATCATTTTCACCTTTAATTACAAATATAGCCAAAAGAGCCACTTTGTAAAAAAATGCAAGAATACTACATATAACAATGATCAAAACGGTTACTGCATACATTACAGAAACAATTCTCATTGCTTTGAAACCATTGAAAGTTTTAAAGAATTGACCAGTTGAAAGTGCTACTGTACCCAAGGGAAAAGTCATTGACCAATAACTTAGATTAAATTTAATCAAACCGGAAAATTTTCTCTTGAGAAAATGAGACCCTGCATGAGGTTGATAATTAAACTCTTGATTGGGTACTTTAGTGAAAGGTGGAATTTTTGAAAGACATGTTAAAACTGCAATCATTGTTAGAAACCAAGCAAATGCAATGAAAAAAAGTGATATTACTCCTGATGTTATCAAAAATATACTACTTAGTATCACACTAAGTAAATTGTAGTCTTTGATTGGATAATTATGAAATTGACTGATATAAGGAGAAGATGATAGTGAGTCAGCGTAAATGATGATTATATCAGAAATGTCTTGACCAAGTAAAAGTATTGCAAATCCAGATTGACCTAGTAGACCAATAGGTAAGAAACTAGTGAAAACTAATCTTGTTGGGGGAGCTTTATAAATAAATAATTTACCAAAATAAATGGTAAGAATAATATTATAGCCTAAACTCATACAAATGGACCAAACAATAAAAGAAACAGTTATGGTAATAACTTGTAAATTTAGGTTTGGTAATGATGGAGTAATTAACGCACCTAAACTTGAAACAACGGTAAGTGTAACAACGGGTAGTAAAAGTATAGCATGCAATTCTTCAAAAGGTAACAAATTTTTAGTACCACTATACTTAGTGATTAAGGAAAAGAAAACTGTAAAGCAAGCAGTATATAGTGATGCAAATATATCAATCCACCATAATACCCAAACCCCTATGATCCATCGATCTCCAAGAATCAAGTGTAATGTCATTAGTAATGAGGTAAATCCCATTGGTAAACAACCCATATATAAAGCGATATTTGGATCATTATTAAATTTTTGTGCTTGATTTGGTAATTTTATGATTGAAATTATAAAGCAAATTAAAGAAGATAGGAAGAAGAATATCCCAAATGACCACATTATAATACCGCACACTTCCATCCATCGATTCGGATAAACAAAAGATCGAAGAATCGAAGACGCTATACCACATCCCATTGATGGAACGAAATAAGCTGGAGTAAAGTTTACTATTAAACTTTGGTACAGTATATCTATTAATCGTGATTTGATCGTTGATTCATTAGTGATTGAGTCGACACATGATGAATTGTCACTGAAAGGACTCTCTCCAGGGTTCGTGGGAGGTGGTTGTGTTTCTTGATCTTGTGGTGAAGAAATATATTTTTGTTGTGGGTTGGATGTTGATTCATGGGAATTTTGATGGGTTTGGACCGTTTCTTCAGATGTCGAAGTTTGGTCATTTTGATACATCATAGCATGTAAGATGGTGGGGAAGGCAAATTCCAGCGAGTAGCTATACTTATGTGTAGTACCCTATACTGTAGGTGAAGTTGGAAAGAATATAGAGGATGATGTTGAATAGAAGAATGCTGATAAAGTGAAGGTTTAGTTAAGCCTCGTTTATGGTAGCAACAATCTCACTATTTAGGACCGGGACACTATGAGATAAATACATATAAATCTTTGACAAGAACTACGATGTGAGAATTAGTTCAAAACCATTACTGAAACGAATTAGAATAAAGTAACAAGAAGACCAAAAGCTATATGTAGATTATTTTAGTTTTTTTTTATCCAAAGCGGTATATATTGCTAAATGACTAAGTCGAGAATGATCATTTACGAGTTTAGCGAGATACCAACATGATGAAAGACGTAAACTACATTATACATCAACCTTTTTATAGGAAGATGATACAAAATTGGTCATATTCATTTATAAAATATAACTTACTAATTTGTATTACTCTCTCTATTACTATTACTAATACTATTCGAATTGTTTGCAATGCACGGATGTGAATGTGACAGTATTTCATACAGTACAAAGAAAGCGTTGCGAAATCGTATCACACTACTATTGAAAATTGCGAACAAATAAAATTTCTACAATACAGGGTCAACTATTGTAGGAGTTTGACATGCCATATACACTTTGAATAGTATAGAGACCACATCACAATGGTACTTTTCATACAAGACTCGAACGATGTCAGGGTTTCTTTGCATCATATTGCTCAAAAAGAAAGCTGTGATATACTGCCGCTTCATATAGCTAGCACGACTTTGATAATGGTTTTATTACCAATAATATTGTTGCATAGATGTTCGAGTTATCTAGAAAGCTATTTCAATGCTGACAGACAATATCATATCTGTTCGGATCAAATAATAATGTGTGCTTTGATACTCCAAAGTAAAATCAAGTAAAGCTTCTAACCTTGGATAATTGACAATTGGTGAGCTTTACTAAGACTATCGTTGTAGTTAAAATTTTTTTCTGTGATTTGTTTTTGGTATCCTCTGAGTATTAAACGTATAGTATTTTCAAAGCTCGAGAACAAAAGTTTCAACAAATGACCAGACCGTGTAGTCAATTTGTTATATTTGTATCGAAAATCGATTAAAATGAAACAATATATCATGCAAGTAAATAAAATGAGAAGCAACACTTTTTCATATAATATCGGTAGCTTGTAGGTCAAGATATGAAAAGCTTGTAATGAATAGCCTAGAATCAATTCAAAGTGAGTGTATGCTACTTGAAATTGTCAATTTCAGCGTAGAGTCACAATTACATGGTATCTTAAGTAGCGAGGGTAATGGTATGGACATAATAAACTATCAAATATCTTAGTCAAGTTGCGCCCAACGCTTCATTTTCAGTTGAGTTTCAGTGTGCTACACTGCAAGACAGTCACAACATCATATATTGAAATTCATACTAGGTATAAATAATTCAGCTAGATAACCGCTCTTTCAATAGTATTTGCGTAACCAGTTATCGACAGAGCCAATGAATCAACGAAGTACAACAGAGAGACGATATCGGAAAAAGACAAAAACTTACGAGTGCTTATCTATAAGCTTTTGCTCACTATTGTGTGTTGTTGATTCTATGATTTCGGTGACTATTTGTTGTTGAGAGCTCATTAAACATACCCGAATAGGCAACCGCGCGGGCGTGGGTTTCCTATGGGCCCGTTGAATATCCGCTCTACCATAAGAAAGGAGGACCGTGTTTATACCCAATACAGCAAGTGCCGCTCCAACTATATACAGTACACTAGTATTCTGCATACAACTTGCTTGTGTTTGTGGTTTGGTTGTTTCGTCTTTGTGCACACCACACTAACACTTGGTGCCAATGGGGCCGACTTCGCCATCCCAAAACAGAGCAATTGTTATTTTTAGGCCCGCTCGTTTCACAAATAATAACAAGTTTTTGGGTTGACATGTGTTAACAAAGCACCGCTCCTCTACATTTCCATTTGTAATTCCCGCTCAGTGTTTTTTTTATTTCTATATAAATAATTTGAAATATCCTCCTTATTTCAAACTTCATCTAATACCATCTTTCAAGACAACTTTGCTTTTCCTTATAGTTTGTACTCTTTTTAAATTTTTTCGTAAGAGTCGCAAATTTTTAACTCAGTCTTTCTGTATTTTCGCTTGTTTAACCGTTTTCGTTCAAAACTTATCTTCCTCATCATCATGTTAACTATCAATAATAATTTTGACAGATCTTTATCAACTAATGCTTATAGTGCTTCCTTAATGCGTTCTGCATCCGCTTCCCCCGCTCCTCATTTATGTAAATGCGGTAAACATCACAACAACGTTCTTCTTAATCGTCCTTCATCTTCATCTTCCTCAACTTCAACTCCAACTTCAACACCACAAATGAATGACGAACAAATCGTCAACCAAGATGATGACTTCGTTCTTCCAAATGATAATTTTGGTAAATTAGTTGATCAACTTAAACAAATCTTGGGTCCAAATAAAGGTCTTTCCTCAGAAGATATTGATATTGTTAAAGTTAAAGAAATCATGGAAAACTATAAATCTGATGAATCCGAATGGGGGAAATATGCATTACATGATAAATCAAGAAATTATACTAGAAATGGTGTGGTGGATATTAATGGTAATGCAAATTTATTAATTCTCGTTTGGAGTCCTCAAAAATCAAGTGCCATTCATGATCATGCCAATGCTCATTGTTGTATGAAAATTTTAAAAGGTACTTTAAAAGAATCCTTATATGATATTCCAAGTAAAGTTGGTGACGAATTATCTCCAAAGAAGGAAACATTGCTTAACACTGAAGATGTTGGTTATATTTCGGATGATATTGGTTTACATAAAATTTCAAATCCATTAAATGAAGAATATTCTGTTTCATTACATTTATATACTCCTCCTTATGCTTCACTTTATGGATGCTCGATGTATGAAGCTGGTAATGGTAAAAAACATCATGTTGATATGAGTAAATATTACAGTTGGCAAGGTAAGTTGGTTGATCCAAAAAATAGTTCAACTTGCTAATTTTTATTTATTTTTGCTGATTTCATATAATTCATTTCACTTACTCTTCTATATTTTTTGGTGGTTTTCCTTTATTGTTCTTTTTTTTTTCCATTCTTCTACAAGTCTTATGCATTTTGTTTCATTTCATTCACTCTTCACATATTTTTATCTTGATTCATATATCTTTTTTCATAAATATACCATTATTATACGGTTATAATCTTACGTAAGCCCAGATTATCAGTCAATCAGTCAAAAATTGTGGTCACGTGAAATCTAATTCGAATATTTTTTTTTTAGCTATGCGAATTTATCGATAACGTATAAGCATATCAAATTAGCGTTGATAAATTACAAATCTTCGAGATAACCATCTACATAGCAAAAATACTTATTATTTATCTGATCTCAGCCTAAAATTTTATCTGATTATAATTGGTGTGTTTTTTCCCTTCTCACTTATAAATAAATATCTATCACTCCACGACGTTTCAAAAGTACCCTACATAAACATTATTCATTTTTAATTAATTATTCAACACAACTAAATTCTACTCTCCTTTATGCTTACTATAATTAATCCTCATAATGTCGAGTCAACAAGTTACTATTTATAATTCACGACCTTCATATCCGCTAAATGATAAAATGAGACATGGATTCGATGAGGATTATAATTCAGAAAATTTCTTAACATTATTAGCCAATACTTTCTATATTTACTTCGATGATAAAAGACATAATACAAATGGTAATCCAATATCTGATGAATTAAAACAATCTCCTAAATATCAAAAAAATTATCAACCTATAAATGATTGGAAAGTAATGAAAGAAAGACAAAAAACTATAAGTGCAGTTTTAGTACTTTGTTTAAATTTAGGTGTTGATCCACCTGATATAATGAAAACTTATCCATGTGCTAAATACGAAGCATGGTGTGATCCATCTTCTTATCCTGACACCAAAAAGGCAATCGAATCAATTGGTAAAAATTTACAATCTCAATATGAAACTCTTTCTCTTAGAACCAGATATAAACAATCTTTAGATCCATGTGTTGAAGATGTTAAAAGATTTTGTAATACATTAAGAAGAAGTGCAAAAGATGAAAGAATTTTATTTCATTATAATGGTCATGGTGTACCTCAACCAACCTCAAGTGGAGAAATTTGGGTTTTCAATAGAGGTTATACTCAATATATTCCAATTTCTTTATATGATTTACAAACTTGGTTAGGATCACCTGTCATTTTTGTTTATGATTGTAATAGTGCTGGGAATATTATTCATAATTATAAAAAATTTGTTCAAAAAAGAATTGATGATGATAATGATGGTAATCATGATATAAGTGCTCCATCACCAACTTCTGCATATTTAGATTCAATTCAATTGGCTGCATGTAAAAGTAATGAATTATTACCAATGAGTCCTGATTTACCTGCTGATTTATTCACTTGTTGTTTAACTTGTCCTATTGATATTAGTGTTAAATGGTTTATAATGCAATCACCTTTGAAAAAAAACTATTATAATTTATTACCTAAAAATTCAATTGGTAATGTCATCATACCTGGTAAATTATCTGATCGAAGAACTCCATTAGGTGAATTAAATTGGATATTCACCGCTATTACTGATACTATTGCTTGGACTTCATTATCAAGACCAATCTTCAAAAGATTATTTAGACAAGATTTAATGGTTGCTGCATTATTTAGAAATTTCTTATTGGCCAAAAGAATTATGCCTCATCTCAATTGCAATCCAATAAGTGATCCTCCATTACCTGAATTAGTTAGATTTCACTCAATGTGGGATTCTTGGGATTTAGCCATTGATCAAGTTTTCGCTCAATTAATTAAAAATAATTCTCCCGATCCACTAAGTCATAACTTAAGTACCGTCAATAATAATTATAAATTACCTCAAACTTCACAACCAAATAAATTCACTTCTAATGGTGGACCATTAGGTGCCACTAATAATACATCCGCTATAACAACCAGTGCCAATGGGTTGACTACTCCAAATGGAACTGCAGTAACTCCAATAAACAATAATACCAAAGCCATTCAAACCTCCACCTCATCACAAAATTTAGCGAATTATCAACACTCGACGTTTTTCGAACAACAATTAACCGCGTTTGAAATTTGGTTGAAATATGCTGGTCCATCAACTAAAAGTGCACCTGAACAATTACCAATTGTACTTCAAGTATTGTTATCTCAGGTTCATAGATTAAGAGCACTTATTTTATTATCTAAATTTTTGGATTTAGGTCCTTGGGCAGTATACCTTTCATTATCAATTGGTATATTCCCCTATGTTTTGAAATTATTATTAAGTCCTGCTCAAGAATTAAAACCTGTGTTGATTTTCATTTGGGCAAGAATTATGGCTATCGATTATAAGAGTACTCAACAAGAATTATGCAAAGATAAAGGTTATAATTATTTCTACCTTATTTTAAACTCAAATTCTTCAAATCAAATAGGTGCACCTGGTGCACCAGGTGGTAGTCTTGGCAATAGTAATGCAAGTTCAACAAATATTTTGATAAATGATGATCATAAAGCAATGAGTGCATTTATTCTTACCTTATTCATAAAAGACTTTAAAAGTGGACAAAGACTATGCTTTTCAATTGAGCTTATCAATAACTGCTTGAAATTTATAGCAACAAGTGAAAATCCTTTATTACGTCAATGGTGCTCATTATTATTATCCCAATTGTGGTTGAAATACCCTGATGGAAAATGGATTATCTATAAAGATGGCTATTTGAGTAAGTTTTTAACATTGGTCAACGATCCAATACCAGAGGTCAGAACTTCTATTATATTAGCATTAACCAACTTTTTAAGTGAACCAATCGAAACTCAACAGCAGGATCAACAACAACAACAAGCTCAACAACAAGGTGGGAACTCGAACATGAGCGCTGATTTGAGAAAAGATGAATTGAAACAACAAGATTTGAAACTTGCAAACGTAATCTTAAGTTTGCTTGGCGATGGTTCATCAATTGTAAGAAAAGAGATTTTATTTTTCATAAACAGATTTGTCAATACTTACCCTAAATTTTTTTTGGTAGTTGCCTTCAACCAATTAGAAGAGGAAATTGTCTTGATTGACAACTCAAACTATTTACATGAATTCAGAAAAAAATCACCCGCTTATTGCTCAATCTTTAGTTCCATTTGGAAAGCATTATTAATATTATCAGAAGATCCTCATTTGGAAGTTAAACAATTAGCTGAAACATTAATAGATTCAATAATGGTGAACTTGAATCAAAGTCAATTGTCTCCATTAGTGAAAGAAATGCAAGATTATCTATTGAGTAAATCAACAATTAATATCGGTGAAAGTTTCAAACAACCAATTGTAAATCGTCAAATTGGTCTTAGAAATAGCACAGAGCCAGGTAGAAGACAAGTTTCGGGCGGTGCTACGATGAATAGACAACATAAACTAAATAATTTACTTATTGATGGGTCATCGAATAAGCCGAGGTCAGCTTCTACAAATAATATTAATGGATTATATCAAAGTCAACTAAACGATCGTAATTCAAATTATGAGAATTCCGATAGCGAGCTGATTTCCTCAAAATTGAAAAGCATGACAATTTCAAAATTATTTAAAAGCTTTCAAATCAATGATGATCATGATTTAAAGAATTTTACGAAAATTTTGAATTCGGGTCCAACCTCAATAAATTATGGATCAGAATATAAGCCCAAGACTCCAAGATTTGTTCCAAGAGATTTGTCTGTTATGCCTAATGTTCCAAACGAATCGGGATTCTTTGAATATAGTTGTGAGTACTTTCAAGAACCACAAATGTCAAAAAATGAAATTGATGAACCAGGTTCAAAAGAATATATCAAAAGATTATGGAGACGTAATAGAAATGAACAAATCATTCAAGAAACACAACCACAAAAAAAATTAGCATTAAGAGGTGATTGGAATAGAAATATAACAATATTAAATAATAAAACTCAACCAAAATTAATCAAATTTACTCAATTTGAGAAATTATTAGTTGCAAGTGATGAAAAAGATACAGTTTCAGTTTGGGATTGGGAATGTAATAAAGTGATCCAAAAATTTTCAAATGGTAATCCATTTGGTACAAAAATCACTGATATAAAATTCTTGAATGAAGATGATTTACCTTTACTTTTAACAGGCTCATCCGATGGTGTTATCAAGATCTATAAAAATTTCCATTCAACTAGTGATGAAGGGGAAGATGGTGAAAAGAAGTGTGAAGTTATTGCATCCTGGAGAGCATTAACAGATTTGCTATTAACATCTAAGAGTTCAGGTTTAATTTCAGACTGGCAACAATCAAGAGGGTCCTTATTGGTGAGTGGAGATGTCAAAATCATTCGTGTTTGGGATGCACCTAGAGAACTCTGTCTAGTTGATATACCTGCGCGTTCATCGTCGTCGATAACCGCATTAACTTCAGACCAAGTAGCAGGTAATATTTTCATTGCAGGATTCGATGATGGTAGTTTGAGAGTTTACGACAGAAGATTGGATTCAAGAGAATCAATGGTTAAAACGTGGCAAAACTCGAAGACCAATCCAATGACCCCAACTCAAAAAGGATTCACCGGAAAAGGATCAATCAGAAACATCCACATGCAAAGAGGTGGATATAGAGAATTAGTCAGCGGATCTTCAGACGGATACGTTAACTTATGGGATATCAGACTAAATGACCCAGTGATGTCATTCAACAATGCACCAGAAAAATCAATTAGAAGCATTGATGTTCATGAACACGCACCAATAATAACTACTGGATCGAAATCAGTCAATATTTGGTCAACCTCAGGAGATTTGGTATCAACTTTGAAAAATCCTCACGATCACTATTTAACAAACAGAACCTCTTCTTATTTATCGAGCACTTCGTTTCATCCTCATAGAATGATGGTGGCAACAAACTATAACCAAGACGGACATATCAATGTGTATGGATGCAGTGACATTATTCAAGAATACATATAGATAGATGTAAGACTTTTGCCTTAATATATATAATATACTGATAAAGATCGATCTCTATTATTTTTTTCGCAGCACGATGCTTCTCCTTTTGCTCTTTGCCGGATCGGATGACGACTAACCAGATTGTGTGCAGGACAAAAATATAATTATATGGTATGACTATGGAGAATTGAGAAAAAAATATATAGACTGAAAGGAATTGCTAAATTGGAATTGATTACATCAACATTCAAATAATTAGCATACTAGATCACTTGTACATATGTCCTTTTCATCAGAGCTAGCGGCTGCTATTGAAGATGACGATCTAAAATTTGGCGATCATAAGTCCAAGATGATTGTCGCAAAAGAAAAATTATCACTACTGTCAAACACAGGAGATGTAACAACAATTCAAAGAATGATAAGTGCATGTCTGGGATCTTTCATAACTTCATTGGTGGTAACTCCCTTTGACGTCATACGGATTCGTATACAGCAGCAGGAAATATTACCTGCAAATGCCCCATGTTGTAATGTTCATTTCCCAGACAATACAGCAACTAGAAATACATTATTGAAAAATTCAAATATATCATCTGCATCGACCGCTGCAACAACGACAGCTAAATTTCCAGAACTATTTTGGTTGAATGGAGGCTACTGTAAATCTGGAGACCACTGTACAAGAATAAATTCAACGTTTCAAGGATTTACTAGTATTAGCAGAAACGAAGGTTTAGGAACATTATGGAGGGGATTATCATTAACACTTTTTATGGCCATTCCATCAAATATAATCTATTTCACTGGTTACGAATATGCAAGAGATCACTCCCCTATTTCATCTCATCCTTTAAATCCACTTGTTTGTGGATCATTCGCAAGAATGATGGCTGCAACATTTGTAGCACCAGTTGAACTAATTAAGACAAGATTACAGTCAATCCCAACAGACATGAAAAGTAACTCAAAAAATTCAAATATACTCGGAACTCTATTGAAAGATTCATATTCGATATTACGTAAGCGTGGATTGGGTACCTTATTCACTGGATTGCAAATCACCTTGTGGAGAGACGTCCCATTTTCAGGTATTTATTGGTCATTCTATGAATTATTCAAATCAAGAATTGGTGAATTTTTAGAGGCCGATTTCGATAATCCTCACCAACAAGGTGAAGATTGGAAGATATTCACAACAAGTTTCTTTTCAGGTTCATTAGCAGGTATAATCGCTGCATTTTTTACAAATCCCTTCGATGTCGGCAAAACAAGATTACAAATCACAACTCAAGAAGCTCAATCGAAGGGTCAAAATTTCAAAAAACCTTCAATGTTTCAATTTTTGATAAACATCCATCAAAAGGAGGGTATGGGTGCCCTTTATAGTGGATTTGGCCCAAGAGTAATGAAAATTGCTCCTTCTTGTGCCATAATGATCTCATCTTATGAAATTGGTAAAAAAATATTCAAAAATGGTAACAATGCCAATAATACAAACAGATTATAATAGTCAAGAAAAGAAAAAGGAAAAAGAAAATGAGAGTATGCAGTACCTATACATATAACATCACATATAAAGGCAAATCCAGAATTCATCCTTGCATTTTCATATTTATTTTAATGGTGACCTGTGAATATTTTGTGATGAACATCCTCGTTTAAAATGGTAGCGGTATTTTATAAGAATTAACTGTATTAGGTTACGATCAGCTAATATATCACAATTCAAAATATAATATTGTGCATTTCTTTATTTTCTTTTATATATAACAATATTTATACTATATAGAATTCATGGATAAATTACTTAACGAAATAAATAACTAAATATTTGAAGCTTTGCTTTCACTGCCACTCCCCACTGTTGATTATATTTCCTGCCTCGATATTTTGTTCTTCTTGCTGGTATTGATCTATATTTCTGCTTGAAAAATGAGTACATGGGGTCATAAGCCTATTCAACTTATTCAACTTCATACAGTTATCACAAGAGTTTGAATTTTGATAATAGTTTTCTTCGGTGACATGGGATTTCATTGGGAATGGCTGCTGTCTATTGATTAGAGGTGCGCTGACACCATGAGGCAATTGATTTTCAGATGGGAATTTAATATTATCATTATTATTCTTATTTGAGAATATGATTGGTGAAGCTGAATTATAATCTCTTCTATTGTTGTACACACTTATTGCACCAGAATCCTGATAATTCTGTCTTTTTGGACTCAGAAAATCATCCTTAAGATTTGACAAAAGCTCACAAAATTTATTAGAAGCATTCAGATTTTTGAATGAGGAGCTTTGCAAGCAAACTAAGTATTCCATGAATGACTCTTTCAAGCCAAAGCTTATAGAACGTACAAACTGCATCTCAACAATTTCAATATTGTACTGAATCTCTTCAAGCTTTTCTAAAAACAAGGCGGCTTGTGAAGACTTTGGACCAAATTTGTTTTCACTGTCCTTTATATTTTTACGTATCTTGATTTTGGCAGCCCTTAAATCTTTGAGTTTTTTTTCTCTTTCATTAACTGATGCCAACTGCAATTGTAATTGACGTAGGTTTTCTAAAATCCCTTTGTCACCAGCATTTTGAGTAGACAACAATTCACTGAAAGCTTTTACCATTGCTGAGCTATTTTCTCTTGGGATTTCTCTTGACCATTTATTGAAGTCATTAATTAAATCACCTTTGAGATTTGATGCTTTTTGATTTACTTTGATGTATTTGTTAATTTTGGCCTCCAAATCGGCAGCCAGCATCACGCTTTGGTTTCTCATCCTACTGCTAAGCTTGGACTCTTCGCTTGAATCTTGTATCATATCATTCATGTGTCCCGCTGAACTTGATGTAAAGCTCGGAAGGGAAGAAGCCATTTTTTCTAATACTTTTAAGATCGCTGTTGATGGTCTATGCAACGAGGAAATGTAATTCTCGTTATTGTTGCTGTTGATATTACTGTCGCTATTGTTTGAGTGAAAAGTTGAAGCGGCTGTTGAATATTTATGATTATATTCTGGGTGATCGACACCGTCACTAAGATCTGAAATTCGATAGACGCTTCTACCTCTATTATTATGAGGGTGCATAGTATTCTCCTTTCAAATTAGCCGTAGTTAGTAGTTAAAGAAGATGCTATCAAGCTGTAAATGAAGTGGAAATGGCTATGAAGTGATAATAGGTCTTGAACTTTTTTTAGTGTATGGCCTTTTTGTAAACTCAAATCTGCAAACTTGCAACCTATTTGAATTTCGTGCTAAATTTTTTTGGTTGGTGCACAAAACCAGTTCACTTGATAATATTAGCTAGAAATTTTACTATAGGTCAACATACGCTATGGTGACGATTACATACTTTACAAAACATTCTTACGAAGCACTTATGACATACAAAATATTTATTGAATATATGAAGCATATGAGCTTTAATTATGAAATGAATTTCTTGGTTGGTTTGAAAAAGTGTTCTAATTACTTAGAACTCAGACTACATTAGATTCATTTTTTGGTAACTTCACCGTCGATATTCAAACCAGTTACATCAGCAATTGATTTTCTTAAAGATTGTACACCACTATGTATACTGTCTTGACTTGATTCGGACGTCTTTTCTATTTTATTGTAAAGTTCGCCGGCTTTTTTAACTGATTCTTCTTGAGATTTTGCTAATTGAGGAACAAACCTTTCTTCCAAGTTCCAAATGAATCCAGTAGTGTTTGAGAAAGTTTGCGGTAAGAAATATTTGAATGATGCAAGTCCCAAAGCCAATGGGAATATAGCTTTAGAAACCAAACCTCTTTGACGAGCCATTATGTTACCCGACAACGTGGCAATGACAATATAAAGTGAATTTGGTAAAAGATCTTCTGATTTGTTGTGTAACTCACTGACAGTCTGTGTTACTTGTCTTTCAGTTTCATAATATTTAGTATATCCTTTATTTAAATAATTTTGAGTATAGTCATAAGAGTTAATAACTGCTTGTCTAGTTTGTTTGAAAAAGGACTCAAGCGAGCTTGGAGAGCGAACAGATATTCCGTCGACTAATCTGTTTGGCCCTAGCACTTTTAATTCAGATCCAGCGGCTGGGGTAACTGTACCTGGGATGGGAACCACATTTGATTCATCTTCGTAGAATTTACGCTTCGTTTCACTCAAAATTGGTTGTTGTGAAGTCATGCTAAATATACCGACACCTGCAGCCACAGAAGCACTGTATTGTATTGATTGTCTTGCAAACATGGTATGTTTTTGATTATACTTGCATCATATATCGAAAAGGCATATCCAATCATTTTGTATGTTATTTCGACGTGGGAATGAATATTGCATTTTAGACGCTTTACAAGTTAGCTAACCTGCGCTTTGCTCTTCTTTTTTTTTTGCCTGTTGTAAGTCGTATAAAATTTCGCGCTATCAAGTATCTGTTATTGTTAAGCAAAGCTCATCTCAAAGAGCTTATATGGTACTGTTAGAGACAAAAAGTTCATATACGTCAAGATAATAACACTTAAGAGGATGATTTCGCTAAGGAACATCAGCAGAAGACAAAACACAATAAGGCTTCTCAAACATAATTATAATGCATCGAATTTGATTTTACTGAGAACGAATGCAACCTCAAAGTCAAAAAAGATTGGATCAATAGATCATAGTGCTTATGATTTCATAAGGCATGAAGGACAGCAAGATAACTCTTCGCAACTTCCATTTGATAGAATAAGGCACAGCGAAACATTTGGCCAGTTAGTCGTAAGCGAAAAGTTGAGAAAGAATGATGAATTGAATAAAGATACTAAGGATCATGTTCATCGATCTAATGAAAGTCAAGACCAAATTAGGGAAAATTATGATGATGAGTATACACATTCTCCATTCCGTAATCCAGATGGATCTTTTATACAAGGAGATAACTCCGAAGAAGCCAGATTGCATCCCTTAACTTTAGAAGGTAGAGCAAATAGATCGATAGCAAAATTACCTGAAGAAATTGCAAAAGTTATTAATCAAAATATTTTGAGTATGACAGTCCCCGATAAATTACGTGAAAGATGTGCAAATATTTATCAAAGTATAAGTAAAGAGCAAATTCAACAAGTACCAAATAGTTCGCTTGATTGTGATGCTCATATAGCTGCATTATTTCTACAAAATTATTCACATTCCAATCAAATATTACTTGAATTACAAAAAAGGGTAGGTAAAGATAACTTTAATCCACGAAGCGTTCTTGATATCGGTTATGGTCCAGGTACTGGTATGGTTGCATTAAATGAAATAATGGGTGATGACTGGGTACCTGACGTCAAGGACATTTATGTTGTTGGTAGAAAAAATAATGAAATGAAAAAGAGAGCTAAAATTATACTTTCACGTCAAAGAAACGAAAATCTTGAAGAAGTAGAAGTATCAGAAGATGGAGTTGAGCTCGAAAATGAACAATTGAATTCACTAGAAAATGATAATGCTTTAAACAAAGAATTAGACGTATCACAAACTGAGGATGTTTTGAACGAATTAAACATCAATGAAGAACAAGAAAATGAATTCGAAGATCCGTCTGATTATATTGGTCCTGTAAATGCAGCAAAAATAAAAATTAAATCAAGATTAAGAGACACTTTACCTGTGACTAAAAAATATGATCTCATAATGGTTAATCAATCATTACTTACAAGAGAATATAATTTTCCAAATGATATAGACACAAATATTCATATGATTCTCAAATTGCTAAAACCAAATGGACATTTGATTTTAATAGAAAGAGGGAATGCATTGGGGTTTGAGACTATAGCAAGAGCAAGACAGGTTATGATCAGGCCAGAATCATTTAATCATGAAACTGGTAAAATTCCAAGACCATATATAAAAGGATCAAGTATAAAACCTCAAAAATTGAAGAAGGAAGATCAATTGATTGATGACAATGATATTGAATTTGAAGAAAAATTGTTAGCTGAATTGGATAAGGAATTAGATGGTGAAGAAATTGATGGAATTAATGATATTGATGAATTCGAAAAGGAAATTAATGACAAATATGGGGAACCAAGCGAAGATGATTTGAAATTTGAGTTCGAAGGTAGCGAAGAATTTGATGTAATTCCAATTGAGGCAAAATCAGAATCAAATGATGCAGAACAAGCCAGTGTTGATTCAAAATTGAATTCTGAAAGTGTTGATTATCATATAAGTATAATAGCACCATGTTCTCATCATAGCAAATGTCCATTACAATTGGGAGATCCAAAATATTATAAAATTCCATCACATAAACACAAATTGGGATTTTGTTCATTTGATAGAACTGTAGAAAGACCAAAGTATACAATGGAATTGAAAAAAGGTCGTAGATTAGCAACAAAGTGGGACAAAACATCAGAAGACGGATTCGGTTTAAATAATCTTTCTAAAGGAACATTGAAGTCATTAAGTGGAACAGGTAGACCAAACTCAAACAATACAGAAACTGGGTCATTTTCATATTTAATTGCACAAAGGTCATCAAGTGATGTTAAATCAATCAAGAAAATTGAATATGAACGTCAACATTATAGCTCGATATCAATTGATGAAAAAGACCCAAATCACTGGCCAAGAATAATATCCAATCCAACCAAGATCAAAAAGAATGTGAAGTTGACTGTTAGTGCACCATCAGGAAACATTGAAGTTTGGCAAGTTCCTAAAAGTTTAGGAAAACAGATTTATCATGATGTTAGAAAATCGAGTAAAGGAGATTTATGGCCACATTCTAAAAAGAGTGTTATTGTAAAGAACCAATTATCTGATAAAGTAAGAGAAAAGTTGGATGTTCTTTCCAAGACTCAAAAGAAAACGTTCTTAAAAGAACAAAGCAAAAAGAAATGGAAAAAACTCAAAAGTAGAGATGAAGGTGATTTTGAACATGATATTGTTACAATTGCAGATTCAATCGCAACAACTTTAGAAAATAGTAAGAATTATATTCAAAAGGGTAAAAGAGCTAAATTTGATGTCAATCCAAGAGATTACGACGGTAAATAGATGAATTTGTAAATAGAATTATAGTTCAAAAAAAAAAACAAGGGTACATAGTTTAAATGAGCTTATACAAAGCTTATCGGTAAATAGTCTTATACATAGTATTTATTAAAACAAAACGTTTATTTTATTATATTTTCCTTTTTTTTTGTAGTTTTTTCATTTATAAAATTTTTTTATCTTTTTTTTAATTCTAGAGCTTTCTATATACTAAGATTTTTTTTTTTGATGATTTTATTTTATTTGCAATTGTTGTTCTTGCTTTTAGAAGTTCCGTTACTTTTTGATCTTTCGAGTGTTTCTTTCAACTAAAGGATATGAGATCAAATCATACCGAGCTTCTATTTGGTAAGGCATTTGAAAAGTGGATTATTTCGCTCCATTATCTAATTTTGATGTTGACTAATACTGAATGGAAGATACGTTGTCAATGTCAATTCACTGAGTACCGAAGTTGAGTTATCCGGTCACATCGTATATACCCATGGCAATTAGATCATGACTCAAATGACTACTTTTCCGGCCTTATACTCCCGCTCTATTCAATCACTTCTTACGGTATGAGCTACCTTCGGTAAGCTTAGCTTTACCACCAGTTGGGGAACATAATACAGTCGAGCAATTGTCACAAGTAACGGCAGTTTGAGCGTGGGAGAAGACAGTTGTGATATTCAAACAGCCTTGACATTTAACATCCATGAAATATGATCTTGGATTTTGAACTAATGTTTTTCTTTTGTTTTTGCTAGCTTCAGAAGCAGCATTAGGATGAAGTAAATCTTGAACTAAAACCATTTTGTTGTATTACTAAATTGTTATATTGTTATAGTAAATAAAAATAAAATGAGTTAAAAGACAAGGACTTATTCACCTTATATACCTTTTACTTTATCCTTTAAAAAATTGCGTACTATCCATCTTTTCTTTTTCTCAGCCTTTTTCTTTCCACAGTTTTCTAGCTAAGTTTCTTTTTCTTATGGCGGGGGTCCGATTGCAAAAACAACCGGTACACCTTTTTTCTTTGATCCGTGTTTGTACACTACCGCTTTGGGCGACTGCAAAATTTAATCAAAAACCCTGGATCTGTTAAAACCTCCACACGAGAAAAGGCCTAAAGACCTCTTTGGCGCCAGATGTGGTACTTCCCTAATTACTTTTAGTTTCACAATCTAGTCTTGTGCTCTTTCAAAGTAGAACATAAATCATGCCTAGCCTGCCAACTGGCCCTTCCACTCCTAAACTATACGTACCATCAAAAGGTTTAAAATCGCCCTTACCAATTCCTATAAATGCGACGAGTCACCTTACAAGTAAAGTACACAGTCAACACCCCAAAAAGACGAAGACAAGTATCAATACAAGACAGTTTCACCCAGAAAAAGATGCTCATGCTCAGCCTGGAGAGGATTATGATAACGTCAATAAGTCATACATGAAAATTCGTTCCGTTTTATTTCCATTGAAACAACTTGACTTTTCAGATAGAATGAATAAACCGCAGAATGATTCCTTTCTTAGGTTTTTCACATTAATCGTTATCCTTCTTCCATCATTAGCTGCAACCATACTTCCCTTATTATTTCCTGAATGGTCTGCTAATTTTGATTTGGCGAGTTTAGTCACTGATTTGATAATGATTGTATCTATTGGGCTCTTCATTAAATTTTCCATCGAATGGCCATGGAATTGGTTAGAGCAGATTAGGACTGTGAAAAAAGAAATTATTAAAGAAGTAAACAAACATCTTCTTGGAGTAAATTCGTTGGATGAAACCGATTCTCATGCGATTGAATCAAAAATCATGAAGCATCTAGCCTTGATTAAGACTATGAAAAATTATGAAAAACTTGCCATTGTCACTTGTATTGGTGGTGTCCTAATTGGAACACTACTAATGATTTTAGCTAGAACTTTTATTGTGGTTGAGCGATCTAGGAAAGATTTAGTTTTCAATAACTTCAATATAATATTGTTTGTATTGTGGGGGCTGTTCAGATCAATGTTGTCAATATATGATAATCTTCAGGAACAATCGGTAATAAAATTGAGTGATACCTTAGATGATCAAACATTCATTGACGAGAATGATATTGACTCATTATTGACTCATGATACAGACATGTTCAAACCACAACCTTTTTTCAACAAAAAGAGACTCAAGATGTTTGGTTTTGGTAGAGATAAGTTTGATGCAATTCAACAAAAGAGTGAGTTATTCAACCTTCAAAATACGTTGCAAAATATTCTTTTGAAAACAACAGAGCAGTATTACTTGTTACAGACCTTAGTAGAGAATCAAATTGATGAGATGTCCAAATTGAGGTCAATTTTGCTGTCTATTGAAACTGGAGTTAAATCACTTCAGGAAACCAAAGAAAAATTTAGCACGAAGAAAGAACTTGACTCAATAACTGATAATGATAAGAGTGATGACACAAAATCAATACTTTTGACTCCTTTCCCATTACATAGTCCTAAAGGAGCTTTGAAACCATACTCAGACTGTCTAGGTGAGGTTCAGTCATCTAGACATTATGAAAATCCTGTTTTGAATATTCGAAAGAATAAAGGTTCACGAACCATGTCGACTATTTTTGAAGAAAGCTCAAATTGTCAACAAGGCACTGTAGCCCATTCACCTAGATTTGAAATGGAATGTGGCGACGAAATTTCTCAAGATTCATCAATGTCATTGTATCAGAAACAAAATTTTCATGAATTTGTCGATCCAAAGCCGTTGGAAATGCCAATCGGTAATCAAGCTCAAATTAAGGCACAAAACTCACAAACAAAACGAAGCCATTTTTCATTACACGGCTTGCCTTTCACTTCAGTCATAAAGGAATTGATTACGAGGAAATTTGTTCACGAAGATGAGTTGAAAATCAGTCTTGAAAATTTGGAAGGTTATGATGGGGAAATGCACCACGCTCAAGATTTCTCGAGTGTCGCTTCCTACCATAAGATCAACGCGAGAAAGTTTAAGGAAGATTCTTTGTTGAACGATTTTTTTAGTATGCTTGATAAATTATCTGACAAATTGAGCGGAATCGCATTGCATGAAACTTTTGCAAATCCTTTTGCAATGAGTCAAATCTATTATACAGAAATATTACCAATTCTCAAGGAATTCAGTAAATCATGTTATATAAGAGCTTCCAAAAATGTTGAATTCGCCAAGAATGAAATTTGGAACATTTTTGACTTATATATATTACAAAACTCGAAAAATATAATCACGGTAGCACTTCATATTCATCAATCTTATTTGGTATCCATAAAAAGGTTTATTGCATTTTATTTCTTAATTTTCTCGAAGATTCCAATTAATATCCTAAGATTCTGGATCTCCGTTCATTTATTCTTTCCAAAGTTATTCATCAAAGCATTCATGATATATCCAATATTGTCGTTGTATCACGCCTTCAATAAACACACTTATAATTCAACACCACATTTTCAACAAAGTGAACAAAGTAACTTTTCAAAAATGAGGCCATTCAATTTATCAACAAGACAGGAAAAGGTATTTGCACCTCATAGATATGGTCCCTTGAGAACTAGAGCTGTTTTTTTGAATCAAGTTTCCAAATATTTCAATGTCGAGGCCAATCAAATACCACTCAGTGGTCCAGATAGGATAGCTCCTGTCGAGCTTCGTATACGTAAGTAGCTAATTCATACAGCATATAGTACTTATTATCATGAAAGAAGTTTTCATGATTTAGCGATTATCTCGTTTCTTTTATTTTTTCTGTATATCTAGAGCGGGGCTCGAAACGCATAGATGACAAAAAACTTGATAAAGTTTTACTATGGCTCACAAAAATATATATGATTATGAAAGTCGTAATTGATATATTCTCTCTTTTGTTATCAACTCCTTTAACATTTAAAAGTTCATCTTGTACATAGTCATATCAGAAAAGTAAAATAAAAAGTTTACTTTGTTATTATTAAATAACTGCTCTTTCGAATAAAGAAATAGCTTGTTTCCAAAATTGTTAACAAACGAAGAGCCAAAAAGATTCGTCCTCCCTATAGGAGGTACGTTTATCGTTCTAATTTCACCAATCAAGACAACAGTAATGACGAAGAAGAGGAAGATGGTGAAGAAGAAGATGATGATCAAACCCAGTTTTCGTTAGCGTCCAAAGATCAGTATGGCCATTATCGAGATTTCAATACTAAAACGAATTTAAACATAAATTCAATCTACGTATTAACGAATGAAAATAAATTTCGTGGGAATATTTGGCCAAGATCGCAATTTGAAAAGATAGATGTATTGAAATGCTGTCTCAACAATCGGAATAAAGAATATGATGCTATAGTGGCAGAACCAGTCGAACCAAGTGAAATTATTAATCAAACTAATGATCAAATTGATGAGAACTTAATGACATTGCCACTTGAAATAATCATGTATATTCTAGAAATATTGGACTATCAAGGTAAGTTAAAACCAAAATTTCTTCGAGTTAGTAAGTTAATTTATGAAATTGCCTTACCGTTAATTTACAAAAGTCCAAAATTGAAAGCTACCAATTTTTTTTCATTTGTAGAAGCAATGTCTTTGAAGAGAAACTTTGGAGATCACGTTCAACAATTAGATTTATCTTATATTATACAAACTGGTAAGAATGCTTACGTTGCAAAACTTTTGAAAAGATCAAGAAAGAAACTTTCTATTTTCATAGCACCACAGACTAGCTTTGGTTTGGGACCAACAATTGCGCTCAAAAATTGTGAACACCTAAGGGTACTAGATTTGAGATTAGTTTCGGAAACGTTGAATTTAGAGGAATTATTTCGATCAATAAGGACCCTTAAAGAACTCACCCATCTATCATTTCCAAGATCATCCATTGAAGTAAGCGATTGTGGGAAAATCAGTTGGCCTCCTAAGTTATCTTTTTTACGACTTAGTGGTGGAATATCAGATGACTTCTTATCAAAATCAAATTTTCCTGCAACGATAACTCAGATTGAGTTCTCGCATTGCCCAGCGGTAAAGCACGATGGGTTTGAAAACATATTACGAAGATTCGGAAACAATTTGACATCTTTAAAAGTTCAATACCCAATGCCAGGCCTCAAAGATAATTCGTTAGATTCAGTGTTTAGATTTTGTCCACATTTAACGTATTTAGAGGTTGCAGTTGACTATTTATCAAATACTTTTTTTGATGAGGAAAATCTACCGTATTTGCCTTTCGAAAGACCATTAAGATCTTTATACATTGATAGTAGTGGTATGTTGGGAACTTCAAACAAAATAGATGCCATCGATTTGGCAATTGCTTTGAGCGATGACAGGTTACCTTGCTTGAAGAATGTCAGCTGCACCGTTAAGCTAGGCTGGGACCCCAAGTCAGAATACGTCACGTACATTGTTGATGCACTTGATGAAAAACTGGGTGGTTTATACATGGGCTACTAGTGAATACCCAAAATTTACAACTTATTTAATAGAACACCTTTCTTATATATTTTTGCATCATGAATTACATTCAATTCTTCACAACTCATTTAGTGTATAAAAGTAGGCGTAAGTCATATGGGTCTTTTTTTTTCTAAAAAAAATCTCAGAAAAAATCTACACGTATTTAGTTTTTTGAGACAATACTAAAACACGTATTTTCGAAAGTAAAGAAGTTGAAAATACTTATTTGAAAATACTTATTTGAAAATACTTATTTCCCTAGCATTGAAGGATAATGGGAGCTACAGAAAAATGTATACTAACGCCTGGGTTCAAACCTGGTAAGTACAGGGCCTTTCGCTCGTCTAAACAGCCTGCTGTCATAGTTGAAAAATCAAAATTCACCAAAGTTGATCATTTGTATCTATTCATATTAGTTGCCTTTGGTATTATAGTAAGATTATATAAAATCCCATCACCTCCAAAAGTTGTTTTCGACGAAACTCATTTCGGTGGTTTTGCTAGAGAATATTATAATGGTGAATTCTTCATCGATGTTCATCCTCCTTTAGCCAAACTAGTTTACTATTATATCGGTGTAATATTTGGATGGAATGGTAAGTTTGAATTTGAAAACATTAGTGACGTGTATGACGACAACGTACCATATATTCATATGAGACTCTTTCCCGCTCTTTGTGGATTATTAACTGTTTTATCAACTTACGGAATCTTGAGAGCTTCCAATTGCAGATCAATCGTAGCTCTTTTTGGATCATTTCTTGTTTTGATTGAAAATTCTTTGATAACTCAATCGAGATTCATTCTCTTGGACAGTCCACTCATTCTTGGTCTTTCCATTTCAATTTTAGGCTACAAACGTTTCCAATTGGCTGAACCTTTTTCTTCGAAGTGGTATAAATTTTTATTATTGACTGGATTGGGTTTAGGTTTGACAACTTCTGTTAAATTGACTGGGCTATTTACAGTCGCATGGGTTGGTGCTTTGACTTTAATTCAATTATGGAAATATTTGGGAGACTTAGAAGTAAGCTCTGTTTCTTTAATAAATCATTTCTTCTCTCGAGTTATGGGTTTGATAATTGTACCAGTAACCGTCTACCTTGGCTTTTTTGCTCTTCATTTCAATGCATTACCTCTCAATGGTAGTGGTTCAGGTGCTGTATCATCATCCTTTAAATCCACATTACTCGATTCAAAGGAAGTAGTTGATAGTCCTGTTGAAGTTTCGTATGGAAGTACCGTTACTCTCAAACATAACAATTTGGAAGCTTATTTACACTCTCACGATCATTACTATGCTTCCGGAACAGAAGGACAACAAGTCACTTTATATGGATTCAATCCCGATATAAATAATCAATGGATTATCGAAACCAAAAACAACAACCGAGAAGGTCAATTACAAAAAAGATTCAGACCAGTTAAAGATGGAGATGTCATTAAATTATATCATGTCAACACTCAAAAATACCTTCGTGTAAATGATGTGAGACCACCTATTTCAGAACATGACTACTCCAATGAAGTATCGTGTAATGGAACAAGGGAAGATATGTCGGGTGATGCAGATTATGAATGGAAAGTCAGAATCGCTTTAAAGAAAACGCATTCCAAGACCGATTTACCATTAATCAAGGTAAGAACCACTGAAACAATATTTCAATTGGTTCATAGGGGAACTAGGTGCGTCTTAATGGCACACGAAGAAAAGCTTCCATCATGGGGGTTTGGTCAAAATGAAGTTTTATGTGTTGATGAACCTACAATTCCAAATACATTGTGGTATGTTGAAACTAATTCACATCCTTTATTGAATGATGATCCAGCAAATTATCCAAAGGTTGAATTTGGTCACGTATCGTTTCTTGACAAAGTAATTGAAGTTCATAAAGCTATGTTTAGAATAAATAAAAGCTTCACCGATGATCATTCATATGCTTCAAATCCAGAAACTTGGCCATTTTTATTAAGGGGAGTTAACTATTTCAGCAACTCTGATAAACGTAATATGTTAGCCGATGAAGATGGTAGCCATATTTACTTACTTGGAAATTTGGCTATATACTACTCTGGTATTTTTGTTCTCATTACAGTTTCATTCAAATTAGGTATTTTCATTTTGAAAAATTTAAATCCATTTTATTTACTGCCTGACCCATTATATATTACCTTGTATTATGAATCGTCAATGGAATATATTCTTGGTTTTATTTTACATTACGCACCATTTTTCATCATGTCGAGGCAATTGTTTTTACATCATTATTTTGGAGCTTTATATTTCTCCATATTACTTATAGCTCAATATGCTGAATTTCAGCTTACATCAAGAAAATCCTTTGGTATCATGTTTTTATTAGTTGTAACAGGATTGTCAACATATTGCTATATTAACTTCATACCAATCATCTATGGTACTGATTGGACTGTCGGACAATGTTTGCAATCTAAATGGTTCCCATCTTGGGATATAGATTGTCTCGCATATACACATTAATCAATACTTACTGTACATACTTTATTAAAAATTTACATGATTTCATACAATACAACTTTCACAACACTCATTTCATGATTGCTTTTACTCTTTGGTTTCAGAGATGCCTGTAGCCACTTGGATGATTAGAGATTCACACCACTTCAATAATTTATCCTTCTCTTCAATTTTCTCTATTCTTTGTTTTTCCACTTCATCGAGTTCGTGTAGCAAATCTGTGATCATAGATAACTGAGTGTTCGGTGAAATTCCTATACCGGGTAGGGAATCAATTAGCATACTTATCTGTCTTGACTTTAGTATTATGTCTGTGGAAAGTTCGCTAATAGTGTTGTCGAAATTATTTTCAGCATCTAGTCTAGCTGATGGATCATCTAAGGCAGCGTCGGTGGCGAGCGCGTCCTTACTAGATGGTTCATTATTTGTACTACCTTGAGTCTGAGGTGGTTGTTGTCCGGGTAGAGGACTTTTAGTAGCTATATTGATAGCCGATTTTGGATCTTCATCTAATAATGCTGGCTCGCTGTGCACGTTGACATAATTGACTGTTGCATTAAACTGTTCAACAAGTTGATCCAAGCATGTCTGTAATTGGGTAAGTCTGTCTGACATTGCAAAGCAGTATGTTTTGACTTTCTGGTACCGCTTTTATTCACAAGTCGGTTCGTTGATAATAGATTTCATGCTTCTGATATTCTCGTTAACCGTTTTGGTGATGGTCGTGCGAGGAAACTCAAAAGCTATCAAATGATCCTTGTTATCAGATAAACAGAAAATACCTGTTTTTGCTTGTTATCTAGAGGCCTAATCAACACATCCATAATGGAGCTTGAAAGGGATGGACCCGTCTGGCAAGACGACTCAGAAGTTACTAGCTGCTTTTTATGTCATTCCAAGTACTCGTTTTTTAATAGAAGACATCATTGTCGAAAGTGTGGAAATGTCGTTTGTGGAAACTGCTCGGATCAACTGGTTAAGTACTTTCCTAATACCTACGTTGTAAACTCTGATAATACCTTATCAAGGCTGAATCAATACGAAATCTATAGAACCTGTGATGTATGTGTGGAAGAAATCACCATGATACGAACCGCTTTGTTTGGTAATGCTAACCCCTCACCTTCTCCCTTGCATTCTCAAGTCAGCAGTATTGATGAAGGAATCTCATTCAGTCAACCAAGTGATGATCAAGTCGACGACAATGAATGTGATAACGATAATGACAGCACTACTAAATATCTCACTAGAACTACAACATGTACGATGGAAACATCCACAGACTCTTCTCTCGTCTTACCACAACAAGATGAGACTTCATCCTCACATGGGCACAACCACAAGCATAGTGATCGACATGGACGTCATCATCATCGCCACAATAAGAATCAGGCCGAAGATGACATCAGTAGCGATGATAATTTGTGTCCAATTTGCTCTACAAATCTATTGAAAGAGTACATTGGTGAATACAAAAAGAAAGGTTTATCTGTTAATAATATAAGTCATGACAATTACGAGGCTTTCAAAGAATCTCATATCAACGATTGCTTGACATCTTTCGACTTCAATCCGGATGCTCAGAGATTTAGCTCACCTCAATCAACAGGTGTCAGAGGACATACAAGAAACAAAATGCTTGTATATAATATACCTCCAATTCCAAAACCAAAATTTGAATCAATTCCTAATAATACAGGAAATTCGGTTGATACTTTCAAACAATCTTTACACGACGATAACATTCTTACCTCATCGAATTCTAATGAAGAAGTTGTTGGGTCAGTCAATTCTTATTCCACTATTCAACCATCTGCAGAAAAACAAACTTTTCAAGGAATTGATAATGAATGTGTGATTTGCTTGGAAGATTTAAAACCAGGTGACAAAGTTGGAAGGTTGGAGTGTTTATGTATCTTTCATTACAAATGTATCAAGGACTGGTTCAACAAGAAGGGTTACGGTGAATGTCCAGTCCATTTCGTACATCATTGATAATCAGATTATTATTACATTTCGTTATATTTTATTTCTCTCGGGTTATTTTCACATTTATTAATTTTTATTGTTCTTTAGTTCTTACTTCGTTTCTTCTACTTTTTATTATTTCAATTCACTTCTTTCTATTCTTATAGTGGGCTTTTCCTTATATTGTTGAACGGTTTTCTCATTCTTATATTACTTTGTTTCTTTTAATGTTTTCGTTCTGTAAATTACTTTCCTACTATTTTTTTTTTGTTTTTTAAGTTATTTACTTTTCAAATTAAATACTATACATAAATGCAGAATTAAAAAGCATTGATTATCTATATTACAATGATTAGGGACTGGTTCATTATTTATCGTTCTTCGCGATCTTTATCATCTCTCTTGCCTCTATGCGTAGCTCTACGTTCATGGAAATCTTTGGTTTCTCTAATTGCTTCTGCACTAGCTCTATCAACATGATGGTGTAAGGCATCTAAAATTGCCTTTGGAGGTGAAGGATCTTTTGGTAATTTTTTACCTAAAACATTTTCAATTCTTAAATACATTTCTAAATCATATTGAGTGACCAAAGAAATTGATTTACCAGATCTACCAGCACGAGCCGTTCTACCAACTCTATGAATATATGCTTTTGAATCAGTCGGAATATCATAGTTTATAACACAATCAACAGCAGCTATATCTAAACCTCTAGCTGCGACATCAGTTGCGATTAAAATATTTGCTTTACCTGATTTGAATTTATTTAATGAACCCAATCTTTGAGCTTGAGTCAATTGACCATGCAATGGAACAGCAGAAAACCCTAAGATTCTAGCTAATAATGCAGTTCTTTGAGAATGAGCACATGTTCTTGTAAAAATGATAATTGATTTGCCAACAAATTCATTTAATAAGTGAATTAAGTATGTGTTTTTGTAACCATCACTTACCAACATCATTGATTGGACTAAATTATCAGCAGTTTGATATTTTGTTGAGACTGCAACCCTAACTGGATTACTTAAAGAAGCTCTTTGTAATTTATCAATTTTATTTGTCATTGTTGCACTATATAAATAAGTTGTTCTTTTAGAAGGAATAACTTTGAAAATTTTATCTAATGCTGGGCCAAAATCCAAATCCAATAATCTATCAGCTTCATCCATAACTAAATATTTCAAGCTCTTCAAAGAAAAACCTTTTGTATGTTCTAAATGATCCATGATTCTACCAGGAGTTGCTACTAATATATGAGGTTTACGCATTAACTCTCTAGCTTGATCCATCATATCCATACCACCAACAATACAAACGGTTCTTAATCCCATTGATGATCCCAAGGCATCAAAAGTTTCTTTGATTTGATATGCTAATTCTCTTGTTGGTGATAAAATTAATCCATAGTATGGACTTTGAGCTTCCCAAAGAGATTGTAAGATCGGAATGGCAAAAGCAGCAGTCTTACCTGAACCTGTTTGGGCAAGACCGATGATGTCTTTACCTTCCAAAGCATGTGGAATTGTTTCGGATTGGATTGGTGTTGGTATAGTATATTTCATACTTTGAATGGCTTCAAGTAATTCAGGGATTAATTTCAATTCTGAAAATGAAGTAATTTTCATTGGTTCACCTTCTATAACCTCTTTGATTACAGGACCTGCGGATTCTTTTTCTGCTTCTTCTTCTGCTTCTTTCTTAGATTCTTGTTGTTTCAATAAAGCATTTCTTTTGATCTTTTCCGCTAAAGATTTAGCATCGACCCTACTATGAGAAGACTTCACTTTTTTCTTCTGTATAGTACCTGCTTTTATAGACATGTTGGTGTTTGCTTGAATATTATATTACTATTTCTATATAATTAGTAACCTTTATCTCTTCATAAAATAGAAAACAAAAAAAAAAATATAAATATATTTGGAATCCTGCACACATTATTTTTTTAGAGGTGATGAGCATTTAGGTCTATGAATTTTTTTTGAATTTTGTATAGATTAAGTATTACAATTTAATACTACTAAAACTAAGAATAAAGGATATATTATACTTTAGTTAATCAACTTCGTTAGTAAAACACAACACATTCAATATGGCCAAAAGAAGAACTAAAAGCAGAACTCATAAAAAAGTTTCTGAGGAAGAATTAGCTAAAATACCAAGATCAATGGTAATTAGATTAGGATCATCATTAAAAAATCATTCATTAAGTCAACTTGTTAAAGATTTCAGAAATGTTATGCAACCACATACAGCAATCAATTTAAGAGAACGTAAATCAAATAAGTTAAAAGATTTCATTGTTATGGCAGGACCTTTGGGAGTTTCAGATTTGTTTATATTCAATCAATCTGAAGCAACAGGAAGTATATCATTAAGAATTGGAAAATTACCAAGAGGACCAACTTTACAATTTAAAATTAATCATTATTCATTAATGAAGGATGTTAGAAATATTTTAAAACATCCAAAATCTTTAGGAAAAGATTCATCAGAAATGTTAAGTCCACCATTATTAGTTCTTAATGGATTTACATCTAAAATGAATGAAGCAGAAGATCATGAAAAATTAATGATTACAGTGTTCCAAAACATGTTCCCACCAATTCAACCACAATCTACAAGAGTGAATCAAATTAAAAGAGTATTAATGTTAAATAAGAATCCAGATGGATCAATTGAATTAAGACATTTTGCTATAAATACCAAATTAGTTGAAGAAACAAGAAATATTAAAAAATTAATTAATTCTCATCATAATAGTAAGAAAAATTTACCAAATTTATCAAAAAATAAAGATATTAGTGATTTAGTATTAGATCCTTATTCAGTTGGTGGAATTACTTCTGATAGTGAAGTTGAAGATGACACAATTGTTGAAATTAAAAATGATGAAAATGCAGTATTAAGAAAAAGAACAATTCAAAAATCAAATGATGATGTAACTGAACAAATGGACGTTGATAAAGAAGGTGTTCAAGAAAATGAAGAAGAAGAATTACCTACAACAACAAGAAAAAGGGCAATTAAATTAACCGAATTAGGACCACGTATAAATATGAGTTTAATGAAAATTGAAGAAGGTTTATTAGGATCATCAAAGACACTTTATCATGCAAATATCACAAAATCAGAAAAACAATTATATCAATTAGAAAAGAAACATCAAGAACAAGAAAAAATTAAATTACAAAGAAGAGCTAAACAACAAGAAAATGTTAAAGCAAAATTAGCTGTTAAAGAAGCTAAAAAGGCAAGAAGAAAGGCCAGAGAAAATGGTGAAAATGGTGAAGAAAATAATGATTCAAATTCAGATTCAGATTCTAGTGGTAGTGATAGTGATAAACCAGAAATTAAACCTGAAGATTACGAAAATGATAGTGATTTATATAGTGATGTTGAAAATTAAAGACTATAAAAAAAAAAAGTCAAAAAAAGAAAAAAAACTGACTATAAAAATTAATCAATGCATAAATCTATATAAGAACCAATCCCTTTGTATAATAAAATAAATATAAGTTAATCTTGTGAATTAAGTCATAACTTTCCAGTAATATATCTAGTATGATCTCACTTAAATAAAATCCTTCTTCAAATGAGTCAATTTGTGATTCCCTCTATTCCGAAACAATTTTTTCTTTCTCTTTTTGCATCAAAGAATTTTGATCCGATGAAGTCTGCTTTAATAATTCAATTTTATTAATCAACTTATGAATTTTATTTCTTAAATTTACTGTTTCAATTGAACCTTGTAAACTATCATTGAAAAATGATTGAGATTGTCTTAATTGATATGGTACCAATCCACCAAATTGATTTATTGGATCTTTTAAATTTGAAACTTTTTGTATATCTAACTCAGTAATTTCATTTATTTTTTCATTATCATATGATTTTATACGATTTCTATTCTTTAAAATTGAATCTGATTTATTTATATTCTTTGATGTAGTTTTACTTTTCTCGGTAAGTGAGGTATCCTTATGTAATTGATTTTTTCCATTTTCTTTATCTTGAACCTGTTGTTTAGTTTTGTTAAGTTTTTGTAATTTTAAATCATCAATTAATTTTAATTCATTATTATTAGTATCATATTCATTATCGTTATTATCGCCATTATTGCCAATATCATTATTCTTATTATTATTATTATCATTATTCACAATGTTAATTTTTTTACATGCATCATATGGTCTAAAATCAAATGAATTATGACCGAATTTTTTAATTAATCCACTATTATAATTCGCTCTACTTAATGTTAAAAATCCATTAGCATAATTTAAATTATTTTCTGATAAGTGTAATTCATATTCATTTATTAATTCAATTAATTTAATCGTCTCGGAATCTATTTGTGATAAAGTTTTATTATTTGATGATGATGATTGTAATTTAAATTCATTTTCATCCTTGTTTTCAACAGGACTTATTGAAATGTCCTCTAATATAGAGGTGATTTTACTAACTGAATCAACATTCTTTAATTTATTCATGACTATATAATTTTATGGATCATGGGAATATATATCATTATCTTTTAAGTATATATTTTTTTTTTTTTTATCATCATTATTTCTTTATCATTTTTAAAGGTGCGATTGATAAAAATAAATATATATTCTATATTCTACTAGACTAGATAACGACATTACCGGTGTTTAGTTTGTTGAATGTTATTGACTCATTTCACAATTAGGTCAATGGGCTGTTCGTGACTCTATGTTTTGTGAGAATATTCGATCATTGATTAGCTTTATATAATTTTTTTAAATTATTAAATTCAATTCTTGGTAAAATATCATTAAAACCAAATTCACCTCTATTTGAATTTGATTTAATTAATTTATTTTCTTCTCTCGATCTTCTCTTTTGTTTCATTTGATTACCAAATTTCCAAATTGAATAAATTAATTCTTCTTGACCGATTTCTTCATTTGATGGTGATTGATTATAAACTATATCTGATAAATGATGTAATATATCTGCCGTTAATCCCCAAACATCAACTATTTTTTCATTGGTGATTGAATCACGCCTTGATCCTAATCTACCCCAACTTGATAAATTTTTCTTTTTAGTTTTTGATTCAGATGTGGTGGATGTCTTTGGTTGTGATAAATTACTTTGTAAAAATTTCTCAGTTTCATCTTCAGTATCACCATCATCATTCAATCCGTCTTCTTCTTCAGAAGCAGATAAATCTTTTATATCATTTAACCAAATTGGTTCATTTAAATTATTTTGTTTAAAAATATAAGATCTTAATTTCCAAGGTATACCACCCCATTTAATATTTTGACTAGTTCTTTCAATTGATTCAATAGGATCTTTATTACTATCTATAGGATAAAGAAAATCTCTTAATGGACAAGAAAAAACACTTGAACTTTCACCTGGATTAAGAGTTAATTTTAAATTATTAATTAAATCAATTTCATTGATATTGGTGGTACTATTACCATTATTAATTTTATCAAAATTCATAAATCCAATACAAGGTTTAACAGCTGAAAAAGTTCTTGATAAAAAACAAGGTAATGTATTAATATGATCAATTTTAAAACCAAATTTTTGTAAGAGATAATTATTATTTTCATTTATTCCAATTTCTTCAAACATTTCTCTACGACTAACATCCCATTCAGTTTCTAATCCATTATCTGAATTACCTCCAGGTAATGAAATATGACCGGGGAAACTTCTTAATTTTGATGACCTTTTAGTTAATACAACTCTTAATTCTCCTAATTTACCAATAAATAATAATATGAAAACCAGTGATCTTCTTGAACTTGGTAATTTATGCCATATTGAAAGTGATTGATTTTGATAATTTTTACATTTATAATTCTTTAAATTTATAAGATATAATTCTTCTGATGTTATTGGTAATGTCATATTATGATGGATTAATTACAGTTACTTGAATTTAGTATAAGATAAGATATATGTTTTTAGTATATTTATACTCCACAATTACCCTTTTTAATTGTATAGTAAGTGGTGTACGGGTTCTGGGTGTGGATCTGTGATATTACCCCGATCACATATCTTATCAATTACTCACTAAATTTTATGGAAAAACACGAAGATGTTTACTGTGTTGTGCTATCAAATAATAAATTAATATTAAAACAACATGAAACCAATCTTAACAATTATACTTTTAGCTGTGAGTTCCACAACAATATGAGCTGCTGACAGCGTGTCAAACGACAGTGTGACTAATTGTATCGAAGATCAATTCTTGAGACTATTAACATGTTTAGGTATTGAGTCTACTAAATATGTCCTTGAGCATGACAATAACTCAATTAGCATAGACCCAAGAGAAGAAAGATTCTTAGATTCTAGAGGATTAGATGAAGTCTTGCATAGCTGTTTAGAAGCAAGCAATTTTACTGCAAGTTGGAACACGCCATTGTGGGTTGACTATAACAAAGTAGATGCTAATATAACTGCTCTAGAGCTGACCAACCTAATTAAAATAATAGTTCATGACCCACCAGTGAACCATAACAAGAACATAACAAGCTTACTCTCATCAACGAATGTTACATTTGGTAGCGTTTATCCACTAATACGATCCGAACTTAAAGTTATAAAGTTATAAAAACAAAAATAAGTTATAAAACATAAATTACAAAAAAAAAAGATTATTAATCCAAGATGCCTCCAAGAATTCCTCCAACCCAAACTGAAGACGTAATTGAACGCCTTCTTGACGCTGTTAGCCAAAATCATCGCCCACCTGTTGACAATACACTTGTTCAAAACGAAAACAGGAAGCTTATCAAGACTTCCGACGTGGCAATCCAAAGAGTTCAAGACGACATTAAAAACATGTTGTTAACAGTTATCAAAGATTTAGAGAGCAACAAGACTAGAAAGAAGTTTCAAGGTATCCAAGATTTACGTAACGATCATTTTTTAAATATTATTTCGCCAAATTTTTCCAAAGTTTATGTTTTTAATCAAGCGCTTCAACTAATCACGTCGACGATTACGTCCCATGGTTTTAAAAGTCGTAAGATGAAAAGCATTATGGCAAAAGTGATTACTAAGTATGACGTTTATTCCAAAAGATGAATACGATGGTAATGATCTCAAAGATGAATACAATAAGTTCCTTCAAATTTTTGAAGACGAGCTTATTGTAGACACTGATGCTATAAACTTAAAGGTCAAAATCATGCAAGGTCAGGTGTTCAAGAGACATGAACCTTTAGAAGATTATATTCTTAGAATAGAACCATTCATTAGATATGCTGATAAAACGGACACACCAGTTCGCAAGTCAATTAATAATGGAATTGGAATCATGTACCTGCCTCAATTAGCCCAACATGATTTCGATCAAGACAAACCTTTAGAATTTTTAAGAGTGCTTAATTTACTTGAAGTCAATGATTATGCTTCCACTGCCAAAGTAGACTCTAAGTCTACCTCCAACTCGAATCAATCATCAAAATTCAAGAATAAGAAAAAGTTTAATAAGAAAAGTGATAGGCCAACCAACCCTCCACCTACTACGGGTACATCAAAAGAGAATGATACCACTTGTTTCTATTGTAAGAAGCCAGGTCATATCGCAAAGGATTGCCGCTCAAGAAGGAATCGCTTCTCCTCTTAGGGGAGGGGGAAAAGAATTCCCAAAACCAATCAAATTCAAAAAACTGAACGTCCCTATCCTAGACGTTAAACAGGAAGGTGCTATGGTTTTGAATACGGCTGATACATCTATTAATGAAGTAAACAACATGGAAGTAGATCAAGAAACAGATACAAGCGAAAAAGGTACTTTCCCGGATGTATATCCGTTAACTGAGATCAGGGTTAGGGTTAAAGGTCTACCAGATCCAATAATTGCGATATCCTTCACACCAAGGTATTAGATGCAAATGAAGAATAGGGCTTTAATTGTAATATGGATGTAAGTTCACCATAATAAATAATGGATATATGTAAGTTTATCTCTAAATAATCACCACAATAAATAATGAATAGATAAAGTTCACCACAATAAACTGATGTAAGTTCAATGTACATACTCTAACTAGAGAATTACTCTTTACATTAAAATTAATTTTTACAATGAAAATTTTCCGTATTATGACCCCATAAATGAATGTAAATTGAAAAAATTTCTGAAGCTAGTAATGAATGGAGTGTAAATAATTTTTATTTTAAATAAATCTATTTAAATTTCAATCAAGAGTAACTTTATTGCAAGTTTAATTCTACTTTTCACTGGTGAAAATAATATTTTAATAAACAAACAAGACAGATTAATTTTAAATCAAAGATGTACAATGATTATAAAACAATAATACTGGAAAGTGACATAAGATAATACTAGGAAGTGACATAAACATTTATTAATTATATATACGAAGTAATTATGAATAACTTAGTTGCAAGCATAATTAATAGTGTTACTTTTAACTACTACCAATAATACAATTATAAATTTTAATCAGATATATCAATGATAAAACAATAATACTAGGAAGTGACATAAGATAATACTAGGAAGTGACAAAAATATTTATTAATTATATATACGAAGTAATTATGAATAACTTAGTTGCAAGCATAATTTATCGTGTTACTTTTAACTACTACCAATAATACAACTATAAATAACGCTCTGGAATTATCGCTCTGGAATTATCGCTCTGTAATTAACTCTTGTATCTTTAAATCGTTAATCCCATCGCTATCGCTCTGTGATTAACTGAAATTAATAGTGTTACTTTTAACTACTACCAATAATATAATTATAAATTTTAATCATATATATCAATGATAATAACCTGTTGATATAATTATAAAAATAAGGTTATATTCATTTATATCATAGTGTAATTTAATCATACTCATTTATAGTATGATATATTCAAATTATTATTTAATATAACTCAATATTAGTTTTTACTAACTCACAGTGAACGAAGTCTATTTCACTTACTTAACAGTTTTTCGCTTATCGTTAACAGTCCACTATTGATAGTTCACTCTTTTTCGTTCATCACTCTTACACTTCAGTCTTGTTAGTTAACGATTTTCTACATTTTATCAATTTTCTTTTATTTTTGAAAACATAATATTATATGTAATGCTAAACTAATGTACATAATAATTAAAACTTGATTTATAATCAATGATTAAATATTGTATTTATATATATGATTTTTTGGTGATTTTTTGGTGAAATTATCATGAGACGATTACGCAGATTTATCTTCTAATAAATGAGGGAAAGCATCAACTTTACCATTTTCATAAATAACTCTATAAGTTGCTTCAAATAAAGGAAATTCTGATTGTAATTTAAAATTTTCTAATAATTCATGAACTTCTTTTGCAGTAAGGATACCTTGAGATGATTGACCATTCAAGACAATTTTTTCTGATTCCCAAGCATCAACACCATTTTCAATCATATATTTTGCAACTTTAACATTTCTACCACCTGAACAAGTGGTAATTAAATCAGCAACACCGGCACTTTCTTCAGTGAAAGTTGTTGGTTGAGGTGGAGACAAAGCTTTAATACCAAATTTTTCATAATACAGAGCAAAATGAATGGTTTCTTTTAATCCAATTCTCATAATGGCCGCTTTTGCATTATCACCCCAACCAGCACCAATAACAAAACCCACGGCAATGGCAACCACATTTTTCAAAGCACCGGCGATTGAAGCACCAACCACATCTTTAATAACATTAACGTGGAAATAAGTTCTATGAAATAATTCTTTTAAAATATATTCATCAATATCAATACCTTCACCTCTAAAATCTTCAGGTTTAGTATAAGCAATTGAAGTTTCAGACCATCTTTGTCTTGCAACTTCATTGGCAATATTGGCACCCGACAAAACACCACAATAAATACCAAGAGTATCGGTAATTGATTGAGATAATAATTTACAACCTTCAGGACCAACTTCCAAACCTTTTAAACAAGAAATGGCTCTTGCAGTTGGTTTAACATGACCAATAATTTGTTGACAAGTTCTTGGTAAGAATTGATGAGGGATATTGAAAATTAATAAATCAGCATCAGTGACAACATCAACAATTGAAGGATTGGCAATTAAATTTTCGGGTAATTTAACATCAGGTAAATATCTAACATTTTCATGATCAGTATTAATAATTTCAGTTAATTTACGACCACCTACTTCTTCTTCGAAAACCCACATATTAACATTTTTTTCAAAAATATCTGATTTTTCAGCAGTGTTTTCAGAAACTATTTTGGCAACGGCAGTACCCCAATTACCAGAACCGATAATTGAAATTTTAAATGGTTTTTCAACTTTATATGGAATAGGCATGATGTGTGTGAATAAGTTTGTGTGTGAATAAGTTTGTGTGTAATTATAAGTATATATGTAAATGTATATAGATAAAACTAAATAAAGATAAGATGGGGGGGAATTGAGACAGTATTTATACCACACGATAAAATATATTGCAAGTTAAGATTATGACAAGTTAAATTAAGTTAATGACAAGTTAGAATAAGGATCGAAAGTTGAAAGTGTATGTCGAATGTTGTATGATGTAATTATTATATGGATGGAGAAGTCACTTGGATGCTAGCATGGACAGGGTCGGAAGTGGCCTCGGAGGAGGCGTCGGAAGTGGGGCGCATGCAATCGGCGATAGAAGTGGGCTAGTAGAGATTTAGGGTGGTCGGATCTGGAAAAAAACAAAAAGAAAACAAAAGAAAAGAAAAGAAAAGAAAAGAAACGAGGGAATAAAAAGAAAAAGAGAGAAAAAAAAGAGAAAAAGAAAAAGAAAAGTCCGAAATTGTTGGATTTTTTCATTTATTTGTTTGGTGGTTAATTTGTAAATTAGTGGTATAAGCAACTGAGATATTTACATACAGAGCAATGGATGAACAGCAAATACAGATACAGATAGATTATGAAATACACAGCAAAGAAATAGATGATAGTCAATTGATATACTATAAGTGTTAATGTATAGTATAGTATGGTATAGTGTATGTATAGTATAGTGTATGTATAGTGTATGTATAGTGTATGTATCAGGCCATACATACCAAGCAATGGAATGGTAATACAAATAGGATACGGTAGAAGTACAATGATAATGGATTGCAGTTATTACATAATAATACAAACAAATACGTAATGGAATAGATTAACTACGTAATCAATTTCAATATAGGAGTAATCAACACAACAAGTACAAGAGTAAGTAGTACAAGAGTAAGTAGTACAAGTACAAGTAGTACAAGAGTGTGAGTGAGCCCTGCAATGGATTATGGATTATCAATGGATTGCAACAAAGAACAGGATCAATAAAGATCAATGAATCAACAATAGTCTGGGTGAAACAGTAGAGTGTAGAGTGTAGAGTGTAGAGTGTAGAGTATTATAGTAATATAGTAGTATTAGTTAGTATTAGTTAGTATTAGTGAGTGAGTGAGGGGAACAACAGTATCTGGGTGTTTGTGTTTGTGTCACTTGTGCGACGGATGGTTAAACTCCGGATGACAACTCTACTCTACTATACTAGAATATACTATACTATTCTATTCTATAATACTATTCTATAATATACCATACTATACTATAATATAATATACCATACTATTCTATAATACTCTTACTATGTCTTACCATATCTTACTATGTCTTACTATGTCTTACCATATCTTACCATATCTTACTATCTCACTATATACTTCTTTATATTTACTTTGTATCTCTTTGTGTCTCACTTTATTCACATCTTATATTACATATTATATCACATTATATCACATTATATCATACCATATTTTCCACCTTGATTTCCACAATTGTCATTATGATGTAATGTTTCCCATTTCTCATTTCCCATTTCCCATTTCTCATTTCTCTATTTCCACTCTCTATTGCCATTAACATTAACATTCCCATTTCCATGTTTATCCTCATCTTCGGTTATGAATCTAGATTCTTTCGTTCATATCGGTCCATTCTCTTTTCTTTTGCTATGTTATGTTGTCTTTTCTTATTCTGTTACTATTTATTATTCTTTTCTTATTTCTTATTCTTTTCTTATTTCTTATTCTGTTATTTATTCATTTCTTTTTTTTCCGGTTGTCTCTTATTTTCATTTCTTTTTTTTTTTCTTTTTTTTTCTTTTTTTTTTAGTGTTGAATTAATCCGATTTGATCCGCTTATGTAAGTGCTTATGTCATCCCCTATACTATATTATCCCACCAATACACTTACTCAATTTTAACAATTTGCAACTATTACTCTATATTGATTTGTAAAAAATCAGATATTGTACTCCTACTATATTCATGCATCTCTATATTCGTACATTGATATATCACACATTACTTTCACTCAATTCAATTTAAATTCTGTCTCACCATGATTCATCTAAAACCATACCCTTTAAACCTTACCCTTATAATTTCTCTAAATTATTACTCTTATTTAAATTCTTATTGTAATCTTCAATCCCATATTTATAATTTATCTAATTCATTGTTTAATCTACATTTACTACCAAGATTGTTTAACTAGTTAATAATATCACTTATAATTATATATATATTATTTATGAGAATCATCATGTCTATAATAAAATACTTCCAATATTGATTAACTTTATAATATCATTTATAGTTATATATATATTACTAATGAGAATCATCATCATGTCTATCATCAAATACCTCTGCTGTTGTGATTAACCTACTTCCTTTACTAAACTATCACTTATAATTATAATTATATATTACTAATGAGAATCATCATGTCTATAATCAAATACTTCAATATTGATTAACTTTATAATATCATTTATAGTTATATATATTAATGAGAATCATCATCATGTCTATAATCATCAAATACCTCTTGTTGTTGTGCCTCTAAAATACTTCCCTTATTATTCATATTTGTACTTTTATTTATATTTGGAACAGTTAAATCTAACCAATCATCATCCGGCATCCAATCTTTTGAATTAACTTGTCCACCACTTATAATTCTAGCAGTTTGTAATGGACCAAATGATGAATCAATAGATCCATTTTTAATATGTGATAATGGATCAGGTAATTGATTTATATGTTCATCTCGAATTTGTTCATCACGAATTTGTTCATGCATTGGTCTATGATAATTTAAATCATTTGTTTGATTCAATTGTTGTGCTTGTGATTGTGATTGATTCGAAGTTTCCATGTCTGTCCCTGTAACCCCCCTCGCATCTTTTAATGCATCACTTAAATGGTCTCTTATATCTTGACCTGAATCAGTGGTTATTAATTTATCACCATCTTGAGATAATTCAATTGATCTATTTGAAATTGAATTCATTAATTTTAAAAAATTTGATTGTTGAAATTTTAAATTTGTTTCATTTGATTTTTGTCCGCTATTTTGTTGTCCTTGTCCATTGATCATTGAATTATGTATTCTAGCTGCAGTTTCAGCAAATTTTTGTTTTTCCAAATCATTTCCATTTCCATCAATCATATTTTCATCTATTACTTCTTTTTCTTTTTCTTTTTCTTTTATTTCTCGTTCTAATTGTTCAAATTGATCTTCAAATATTTTCCTCTCCTGTTCTAATTTATGTATTTCTTGATGTTCATTGGGTATTTGTTGAGATTGTTGATATTGTGATGTTTGATTATATATTGGTTGTGATAAATTGGTTCTCATATTTAAATTAAATGATGATCCTTGTAAATTATTATACTGTAATGATTGATTGTTTTGTTGAGGATGAAATTGTTGTTGAGATTGAGATTGTTGATTCATGAATTGTTTATGCCAATCATTGGTTAAATTTCCTGTTCCTGTTCCTGTTCCTGTTGATATTGATGTGGATTTATTTATTTGTTGATTTAAATTAAGATTTGAAAAATCTGAAACCCATCCCTGTTTACTTACATTTTGATTTTGTATATTATGTTGATGTTGATGTAAATTATGTTGCTGTTGTTGTAAATTATGTTGCTGTTGATGTACATTATGTTGTTGATTTAAAAAATTTTGTTCAATCCCATTACCAATTTCATTAAATTTTTGAAATTCATTATTTAAATTTTGATCAATTTGATTAACATTACTTCTAAATCCATTACCATTACTAAATTGTGTAACATTATTATTATTATTATTTCGATTTATAAATTCATTTTGTATTGAATTATCCCTTTGTGTGTGTTTTGATAAATTATTTAATGCATTTGATGGTCCACAACTTGCATCCATTTTAAAAAATTTAATATAATTTTATTTATTATAATGTGTTGATTTGATTTATAAATGCTCGACTTGAGTTAAAATTAATGATATTATAATTATAATACTTGAGTTGAGTTGAGTTAAGTTAAAATTAATGATATTATAATTTGTTGATGAAAACGCTTAAGTTGAATCGAGTTAAGTTGAGTTGAGTTGTAATTTTATTTATTATAATTTTCAACGGATTATATTAATAATATTAAACGTCAGTAAGAAATTTTATCATTTAAATATATATATATATTTATCTTTCTCAATTCAATGATCTTTCTTTTTTTATGGGGGAAATCTTTACATCCTCGGATCCATTAGCCTATTTTGATGACCCCATGTCACGTGACCCGCATTCAATTCCGCATATTATAAACATCCGTACATTAAGTCATATATACTACTGCCATATATTCCCACACACCATTCACCATATCAATGAAATTATATTAATTTTGATTAGTTATGCATTACAATTTCAAAAAAATATCACTTTCATAAATATCATTATAAGATTCACCTAAAAATTGATGAACATTTGAAGTTTGCATTGATCTACCATATTTTTTAAACGCTTTATAACTTGCCATTCTAACAATTGAACAAGCTGCAAAACATGATAAAACTAACAGTTCATCATTTGATAATTTTGAATCATTTGAATCATTTGAATGATCCCATAAATCATCTTGATAATGAAATGACCAATTAACTAAAGTTGCAATTGATCCAGTTAATGTATCACCTTGACCACCCACTCTTCTTGGTGAACCAATCATTTCATTAATTAAAACTTCATCATTTTTAACAATTAATTCTTGTTTACCTTTACGTATAATTGTAACACCACCTAACTTTTTTGATAATTCAATGGTTGTCAGCATTAATTTTTCAAGATTTGATTCATTTAATTCATGATTTATATTTAATGCATCAGTTAATCTTTTAAATTCCATAACATTTGGAGTTAAAATAGCTTTATTATAATTATTTATAATTGATGGTTTAATTGATAATAAATATAATGAATCTGCATCTAATATAATTGGTTTATTAAGTACTTTAATTTGTTCAATTAATTTTAATAATGTTTTTAACATTAATGGATCTCGTCCAAATCCTGGTCCAATTACAATTATATCAATTCTTTCAATTAATCCTAAAATTTTTGGTAAAATAATTTCATCAATTAATAAATCTAATTTAATTTGTTTACCATTTATTAAATCTTTAATTGAAATTTTATTTAATTTATTAATTTCTTCTTTTTCTAAATATTTTTCAATTTCAGGATTATTTAATTCATATAAATATGGATGAATCATTAAATCAGGTGAATACAGTTTTATAATTGGTGCCGCTAATTTTTCACAAATTACATGACTTAAATCACATCCAATTAATGCCGCCAGATGACTTGAAAAAAATGGTGCCCCTGTATAATCTTCACATCCTCCAATAACCGCTATTCTTCCTGATTGTCCTTTATGAAATGTGGGTATTAATGGTTGAACCAATTTACGTGAAAGTGTAAGAAGTTCTTTATGGGTTTTATTCTTAAGCATTATTATATCGAAATGTTAGATTTATTAAGTTAGATTTATATTAATTGACGTGGGAATTGATATATGAAATTGACTGTTTATTAACTCTATTCTTATTAGTCAATTGTTTTAATTTGTAAAATATGTCCTCGTTATTGTCCTCGTTATTGTCCTCGTTATCATCATTTTATCATTTGCCATTCTTTATTGGTATTAAATATATATTGTGGGGGGAAGGAAGGCGTATTGCGAATGTACGGATGTTTAGTCAGTGAAATTATTTGCTATTTAAATTGAAATACTTGCGATTTGTTGAATAGTTGCTATAGCAAATTACCATCATATTCTCGAGTGACAATAACTACTTGTTATACCAATCCATGTGTCATATAATTTAATTAAAATAACATTACTAATGAATATAATACTATGTTTTTTTAATACCTGGTGTACGGGTCTGTCGGTCTCTTGTCTCTTGTCTGTGTACCGTCTCCTGCACATAACCCCCTGCCAATAGTGTGGATTTTTGATGGCACAATTTCTGCCAGTTCTCTCAAACAGCAATAGAATTATTCACCAGGTTATATAATACTCGACTTTTTCTTTTCTTACATTTACAATCTTATCTTATTTAATCAATTGACTTAAACTATATTCATTATGTCATTTGTTACTAGACTTTCTTCTACTTTCGCCAATCCTAAGGTTTTATATCCTACAATTGCTACTGTTGGTTCAATTGGTTTAGCTTACCATTACTCAACCACCAACATTATCAGAAATGAAACTGGTAAAACTTTCAATGGTGGTGATGAATGGATTGATTTACACTTGAAAGAATCAACTCATCTTTCTCATAATACTAAAAAATATATCTTTGAATTAAAAGATAAAGATGATGTTAGTGGATTAATTACTGCTTCTTGTCTTATGGCAAAATATGTTACTGCAAAAGGTAATAATGTTATTAGACCTTATACTCCAACTTCTGATGTAAATCAAAAGGGTACCATTGAATTTGTCATTAAAACTTATGAAAATGGTAAAATGTCAAAACATTTACATGAATTAAAACCAAATGATACTGTCTCTTTCAAAGGTCCTATTGTTAAATGGAAATGGGAACCAAATCAATATAAATCAATTACTTTAATTGGTGGTGGTACTGGTATTACTCCATTATATCAATTATTACATGAAATTACTCAAAATCCTGAAGATAAAACTAAAGTTAACTTATTTTATGGTAATTTATCAAAAGATGATATCCTTATTAAAGATACTTTAGATGAAATTGCTAAAAAACATCAAGATCAAGTTAATATTCAATATTTCTTAGATAAAGCCGATGATGCTTGGGATGGTAATACTGGTCATATTTCAAAAGAATTTTTACAAAGTAATTTACCTGGTCCATCAAAAGATTTAAAAATTTTCGTTTGTGGACCTCCAGGTTTATATAAAGCTCTTTCAGGTATGAAAACTTCTGCTACCGATCAAGGTGAAGTTTCTGGTGCTTTAGCTGAATTAGGTTACACTAAAGAACATGTTTATAAATTTTAGATCAAAAGTATTGTAATCTTAATCTTTAAAAAAAAATTCTTCACTCAATACATTATATGATTATTTATTATCAAAAATTATACCCGTGTAAACTATATTTGAACTATATACGTAAAGCATGTAAACTTATTGGTGTATAAATTTGCATTTGCCATTAAATTTTATATAGTATACTCGCATAAAAAAAAAATGTTATTATTTAACATTTTTTGATATAAAGACCTCAAAGATACTATCATTTAAAGTATGACTAGTAGATCATCAGTCAAAGTTGCAATTGAAGGATGCTGTCATGGAGAATTAAATCAAATTTATAAATCAATTTCAAAAGACGTTGAATTACTTATAATATGTGGCGATTTTCAATCAATTAGAAATCAAACTGATTTACAAACGATAAATGTACCACCAAAATATAAACATTTGCGAGATTTCCATGATTATTATTCAGGTTTGAAAAGAGCACCAGTGTTGACTGTATTTATTGGTGGGAATCATGAATGTTCATCATATTTAAAAGAATTGAAATATGGTGGTTGGGTTGCACCAAATATTTATTACTTAGGTGAATTCGGTACAATTTGGTTTAAAGGTATCAAGATAAGTGGATTAAGTGGTATTTGGAATAAATTTTCATTTCTGAAAAATTTAGTTGGTTCAGAAGAGAATCATTTACCTTATTCAGATAAAATAATAAGGTCAATTTATCATGTTAAACCAAAAAATTTCTTAAAAATGTTTTATACTAAAAATAATGATATTTGTTTGAGTCATGATTGGCCACAACATATTCATAAATATGGTGATGTTAATAAATTATTGAAACAAAAAAAGTTTTTCAAGTCTGATATTCAAACTGGTGAACTAGGTAGTCCCTTGAATAGAATTTTGTTGCATTGTTTGAAACCAAATTATTGGTTTTCATCTCATTTACATGTTAAATTTGTAGCTACAGTAAAGCATGGATTACAATCAGGAGATGTGAACCATCCTTCAAAGCTAACAAATATTCAACAAGAAAAAGGATTGCCAAAAACTAACAAAGATTCAAAATCGTTGAAGAATGATGATGAAATATCACTCGACATGAATGAGGCAGTACCTTTGAAAAATCTGGATGAAATACAGCTTGATATGGATGACGAAGCTCCTCTACAAAATAAGGATGAAATACAACTTGACGTGGATGACGAAGCTCCTGTAAATAATGAGGATGAAATACAACTTGATATGGACGAACCAGTACTTTTGAAAAATAAAGACGAAATACATATAAATGAAGACGTCAAAGACGAAATAGCTCCTGGTATGGATAAGGAAATCACTCCACAAGCTAAAGACAAAGAATTACACGCTACGAATAACTTACGTGAGTCAGCGCAAGAAAACTCACCAAAAAGTAAAAAACAGAAATTAAATGAATCATCAACTTATTTTTTGGCGCTTGATAAATGTTTACCAAGACGTAAATTTCTTGAAGTTCTAAAAATTAGACCAAGTGATCCAGACCATTTATCAACAAAATCGAATTCCTTACACTATGATGAAAGATCAATTGCAATTAATAAGGTAATCGAGAATTATATAAGTTCAAATTTGAAAGATTGGACCAATTTAAAAGACGAACAATTCTTTGATCCCCATAATAAAATGACATATTTATTTAATGAAATGGAGCAACTTATTAATTTTGAAGAAACAAGGTTAGCTAATGAAGATTTGAAAATTCCTTCAAACTTCAAAATTATTGCACCCACTAGTAAAGAGAAAAACGTCCCATTACGTTATTGGGATAATAATCAAACCATTGAGTATTGTAAAAAATTTGGCATTCCTTTTGAGTCGTTAAACCCAAAATGATTCGTCTATTTAAATATTTGTAGAGTATATCAATTCATCAAAACTTAGTACAATATAAAATAATTTGGCGTTTAATAAAAATTTTCAAACCCTTGTGAGGAATGCTTATAGTTCTAGTCTATTTCTATTTTTTCAACTTTTGTAATCGAGTCAATTTAACTTAGCAATATATTCGTGATTATTAGAATTTTGACAAAAGTTAACAATTTTTCAATAAAATTGTAAAGTTATTCACTTTCACCTACTTAAAATAAATCTGAGTATGACTTTACAGTATCTATACCCAAGTCACACAATTTTCAGCTGAATAGGAATTCCCCCAAAGCAGTCTTGCACTAATATGTATAATACAACACTACAAAATGTGCTAAGATATGCTGCTAAAATTTACCTTTCACGAGATGAAAAAATCATTCGAAAAAAAAAAAAAAAAAAAAATCTTATCTGAAAAATATCAGAAAAGCATATCAATACTTTCGTATCTAATACTCAAAATATATACACAGATTGATTGAAATATAGATACAATGTCAGTTCATAATCTCATTGCACATTTCTTGAAAGCAAACAATTATAATGATACGCTAAAGAAATTCGAAGAAGAACATGGACATCCAATATCGAGCAATCAGGCAGATTTACCTACAAAAGAGCCATTACAAGAAATTGTTCAAGATAGAATTGGCTTTAAAGAGATAAAAAGTATAAGTCAAGACACCCCGATAATCGATGAGTATACCGTTTTGGATAGTATTTTGAAAGATATCATAAAGAATCAGTTAACAATTTGGAAATCTCCATATCCTAATAATGAGCAATTGATAAATAAAGGAACTACAATAGGATTGGTTATATCAAGTGCAATTCTTCAAAATAAATATTTATTACTATCAACCGCCGAAATGAAATTTTTCATTATTGATCTTCAGTCTGGTGAAAAAGTATATGAAAGTTTTTCACCCATTGGAAGAGTAGTAATTAAGAAAATAATCGTAATTACGAGTACGAAAATTCTGTTAATTGGTATGAACGGTGAATTGTCATTGTTTGAAATATTGGCGAATGACTCAACTCTTTCTGTCAACTTGATAAATGTGACAAAAATACATTCCAAATTGGTCACTGATGCTAAATATCTAGAAACTGAAAATGGTAAGTATTTGATTACATTAGGATGGGATTTCTTAGTTAAAGTATTCGAATCTAAAGACGACAAAACATGTTTAGTCAGTGAGCATAAACTTACAGTACAAGGTACCTGTATAGATGCTATTGAATACAATGGATCGATAGTAGTCATCATTGGTAAGAATGATTCTACATTACTTGAAGTTTTCAGTTTAGTCAATAGAGAGTTGAAAATGGTCTATAAAATATCACTCAACGACGCCGAATTTCTGTCATCAATCTTCTCAGCTAGATGCTTAAGAATATTTGAAAACGATCAAGGAATACCATTGATTGCTGTAGCAACATCACACGAACCGTATATGAGATTGATACTAGTTTCATTGAAAGAGTTTGATACCTTGTTTAAAACTATTGAAGATCGAGAAACCATACCCACCAAGAGAAACCAAATACTTAAAAATTTAAACACCATGGCACCACAAGACAAGTACCTGGCACCACAGATCGAATGGAGATCTGATGGATCTGGTATTTGGGTTGTTGGAGAAGATGGTATTTTGAGAGGAATTGATCTTAGCAAAGAACAAGTGATTGTAGAAGTTCCAGCACATAAGGGCAAAATCAAGACCTTCACCAGTGGGCTCGACATTAACGGTAACGAGATAAATGTAAGTTGTGGAACTGATAGAGATATCAAGTTATGGCGTATGTAGATGCAAATATACAATATACAATATACAATATACAATATACAATATTCATTTTTGCAGTAAGAAAGTGTGGGGGTACTTATCTCTTCTCATCCGCACACCAGAAATATGTGAATACCCGATAAAATTTCGGCATGTGGATGCCTGACATGTTTTACCGAGGTTTGCTAACGAAAGACTATATAAAACAACATGTTCGTCTTGATTCTCACGGAGCTACTCTTCGCTTCTGGCAAGTCGTCGTTCAATACATATAGATTCATTGCTTATCTTGTTGACTAGAAATTACACTCCTTGTATTAACTTACGTATATCAATCGTTTGTTTACTTTCAGCACGCTTAGAATATTTAAAGTGATATCATTAAAAGCTTGATCCAGTGAGGTTAAACAAAAATCGTTCACTATTTGATATAAACATCTGGTTGATTAAAGCTGAATACAATTCACTACTATTTATTATCTCACGTCATCGTATACATCATCTGTGAATCCACGGCAGATTGAATTGAACCTTATTTAGTATCACATTTGAGAAATAACGGCATCCCCGCGTTGTAAATTCCTCGGACTATATTTGATCCCCTATAATACAAAACACATTCAGATTCCCCTGACAAACAAATAGACTAGTATCTGTTACCTGATAATCGTTACATTTGCTCCATAATCCTCTCATATGTCTCTCTCTCCAATAGAAAAAGCTGCCAGTGGTGCATTGGCTTCAGTCATAGCAAATACTTTAGTATATCCATTAGACTTAAGTAAAACATTAATTCAAACTCAAGTCAAGAAAAAGTCAGATAACTCATCACCACCTACATCTACCTCACTGTCAACAAACTCCGAAATTGACGATAGTGTTTACAATACTAAGAAGTCAAATAACGACTTGAAATATAAAAATACTCTTGATGTATTAAAGAAAATATATGCTAAAAAGGGAGTACTTGGGTGGTATCATGGTTTGATTTCATCAATTCTTGGAACAGCAGCTCAAAACTTCTCCTACTTCTATTGGTATACTATCGTCAAAAAGGCTTATGCAAATATGAATAAACATAAACCAAATCATAAAGCTTCAACTGCCATTGAATTATTTTTAGGGGCACTAGCAGCTGCAATCAGTCAATTATTCACTATGCCAATTGGTGTCATCACAACCCAGCAACAGACTGATACAACACATAAATCATTATATAAATTGACAAAAGACGTCTTGGAACACGACGGTATCACCGGATTATGGAAAGGTTTAAGAGTCAGTTTAGTATTGTGTATCAACCCATCCATTACTTATGGTTCTTATGAACGTTTAAAACAAATCTTATACAGTAATAAAGAATTTTTAGGACCACTCGAAAGTTTTTCAATTGGAGTCTTGGCTAAATCAATGGCCACGCTTGCAACCCAACCACTTATTGTTTCAAAGGCAATGTTACAAAAACATCAATCTAAAAAAGATGATGATTCAAGCATAGAAAAGAAAGCTGGTGAAGATACTGACGATGAAGATGATGAAGATGACGTTAAATTTCATCATTTCACAGAGGCATTAGCTCATTTGTGGAAGACCGAAAAAGTCAAAGGGTTATATAAAGGTGTAGCACCACAATTGGTGAAGGGTGTCTTCGTACAAGGTTTACTATTCATGTTTAAAGACCAAATTGAATTATTGTTTGTGTTTTTATTGCAACTTTTGAAAAGTAAAAAAACTATTAGACGCTAACCTTATTATTGCATTTTTCACTATTTATACTATTTGTATTTTCATAACTATTTATACTATTTTTTTACATCATTCATTTCATAATGTATGACCAGATCATACTTATTCTTCATTCACGTTACTTGATTACATTACATATAGATTCATTAAATTTCTTCGTTATCATCGTAAATCCTCTGCAGCATATTTTATCCCTTGCACCTATTGCGAAACATCGGTCTATAAAAACATTAGGGCTGAAGCCCTCACTTTTCCGCGAGCATCACATGACTCGCACACTTACTCAAAAGTTTGTGCGCGCTGACTTTCTCTGTCTTTCACTGCCTGCACATTGCTATAAAAATTGTTGAATTTGTGTGCAGGTCATAACCTCCTCACTAATATCATACTATCACCAAAAGATTGCCTAACTAACTAAGTTTCTCTGTTTCTCATATACAATTTTCTGAAAAAAAAAAAAAACTTACTTTCAATTTTATAAAAATCTTCTACTTATTTGTTTGTTGTTAGTTCCACTATAACTATAATCTAATAATACTATTAATAATAAATTAATTCAAAATGGGTAGTGGTAAACCAAGAGGTCTTAACTCTGCTAGAAAATTAAGAGTTCACCGTCGTAATAACAGATGGGCCGATCAAGCTTATAAAGCTAGATTATTAGGTACAGCTTTCAAATCATCTCCATTTGGTGGTTCATCCCATGCCAAAGGTATCGTTTTAGAAAAAATTGGTATTGAATCCAAACAACCAAATTCAGCTATTAGAAAATGTGTTAGAGTTCAATTAATCAAAAACGGTAAAAAAGTTACTGCTTTCGTTCCAAATGATGGTTGTTTAAATTTCGTTGATGAAAATGATGAAGTCTTATTAGCTGGTTTCGGTAGAAGAGGTAAAGCTAAGGGTGATATTCCAGGTGTTAGATTTAAAGTTGTTAAAGTCTCTGGTGTTTCATTATTAGCTTTATGGAAAGAAAAGAAAGAAAAACCAAGATCATAGATTTATTATCATGTGTATATTTATCAAATTTAAAAGAAATGAATAATTAATAAATTGAATGTTATTATAATAAATTGTATTCAAAAGTTTGTTGTATAATCATATAATTGATCTTTTTTGTAAAAAAATCCATTATTTCCATATATCATTATAAATAACTTATAATAAAAGTCATATATTAAAACTAAAACAATACCTATAAGCATTATAAACTGTTACTGTTTATTTTTAATCAACAAACCAATAACTCTATTTCTTATTCGTCAGTGTGAACAAAGTTTCTTGTAAGATTGTCTATTATGTAAAACTAGGTCAAAATTAACTAACAACTTGGCAAAGTCAACGATAAACTACGCTTGTAGTCAGAAGTGCATCATAGGCAGTATCTTTGAACAAAGATAAGCTCAAGCTTTACAAATTAGTTACATAAAGATTTAGATGATTTTATTTTCATTTACTATATTACAAAATTGTTGAGTAGAATATTACATAGCCAAATTTCTACCTTCAATTGAAGGACCTCCTTTTTTAACAGTCTTTTTCTTGAAATTCATCAATGTTAATTTTTGATTAATTTTCTTATATCTTTCATCATTACCGGCTCTACCTTGTTGTCTTCTCAATAAACTAGGATCGACTTTTGGTGCAATTTTATAAGCCGTTGTTCTTGCTGATGGAATGGCAGCTCTATTTCTTCTTTCTGCACTTTCTTCGTATAATGATTTAACTTCTTTTGGTTTATTACGTTTCGATGATGATAATTGATTTGAAAATTTCTTTTTGTTATAGTCATGAAATTGAATTGTTCTATCTTTATAAGAATCAGATTTGTTTAAAATTGGTCTCGTCCAATCTCCAATCAATCTATCAACAATTTTTTTCAAATTTAATTCAGTTCTTGAACTCCTTTGATAAAATACCAAGACTTTTCCGATACCTGATGCAATTAAGTGATCGGTTTTAATTGGTAGAGATTCTAATGAATGTATCAACTCTTTTTGAATTTGATATGCTGGCATTGATGCATCTGGTAATGGTTCCAACCATAATCTAACTGCTTCCAATAAATTATTATCTAAAATTGAAATTGCTAAATCAGCTTTTGATAAGACATTACTAACTTCTTTTAATAACTTCAATTTTTCTGTAGCAATTTGTCCCTGTGAATTTTTTTCAACATCTAAATTTGCTGCTTCAATCATTTTATTTTTTAAATAGTCAATTCTATCATCTTGCATTCTTTCTAAATCATCTTCATCTGCTTTACGACTTTTCGAACTTTTTGCTTTCAATGCCAATGTCATTTTTTCTTCTAACAATCTTCTTTTTCTGGTTCCTGGATCTTCATTAATGTAATCATTTGATTGACTTGTGTAATTATCTCCGTAAAAATCATCATTTGTTTGCCCATTTGGCACAAATCCATCTTCTTTGTTGACTGGTGTTGAATCACGCTGAGCTTTTCTAATGTTTTTCTTTTGAGTGGTTTGATTAGCGTTATTTTGTTTATGTGCTTTTATAGAATAATAATCTGCTTCTTCGTCTGAATTGTATTCTTGTGCTGGTTGTTCTGAGTTTTCTGCTTGTTCTAGATCCTCTGATTGTTCTGGCTCTTGTCCTTCTTCTTCTTGGGGCAAAGTCTGTTCCCCTTCGTTTTCTTCTTGTGCAAAATCAAAATCGTCTTGATTTATGTCTGGTTTGATGGGATTTAATTCTTCATTTGAAACATCCTCTTCATCGTTGATATCATTTACTAGTTCACCATCAAGCAGAGCACCAGGCTCTTCAACTTTGATAGCGTCACCTTCTGCCCCAAGCGCAGGAAATTTTCTGAGTTCTTCGTCAGACATATTAGATAAAATGTGTAGTATACTATATACTTCGAAGAATTGTTTGACGATTATCAGTTATTATCGTTGATGGTTTATTTTCAATTTTTATCAATGCTCAATTTTTGGTATCTAATATGAAACATCCGTACATCATAACAAGCGTCGCTTTGTACAGTGCCGTCATTTTATCTTGATCTTGATTTTGATTTTGATTTCATTTATGACGAATTAACTTGCGTCGTTATATTGAAGAAGGATTTTATCGTATTCGATCACTCATGAGTAGCTTTACTAACTTAATGAATTGTAAAAGAAAATAGTAAATTTAGTAAACTTTTTGTAAAGTTTACTACTTTCGAGTCAAAATTCACCATTTTATATTGCAAATTGACATTAATAGCAAAGTTATAACTCTAGCTTTGTTTGATCATCTTACAACAGATCGAAGATGTACATCAAATAAGCCAAAGGAAAGCCGTTTATCAGAAACAGAAACATAAATTCAGTAGCTTACAGCTGAGCTTTAGCAAAGCCATACTAAACTCGAATTAACATATGGCTTACAGCTTTACCTAACAGATTTCTTTTCCATAAGGGGTTTCACCCTGTCCCGAAAAAAGGTATATATTTGATATACTCAAATACGTATGAAAAGATACTTGAAAAAATTAATAATTTTCCTTACGATATGGCAAATGGCTGTCTGTGATTTTACCTACAATTTCGACTGCTATATCCAGCTTTTGTACTGTTGAGCTATTAAGCATATATATTTCACTAAAGACAATACTAACACTGACATACTAGCTTAATGTTATTTGAAGAACCTTGCCCTCTATAGTTAGTTTAATTTCAGTATTGATCGATTCAAAAATAAAGTTGCCAAAAAAAATGGTATCATGTAGCAGCATGTTTAAAATAGTCGTGCAATTCTACAAGTTTCTTCTTTTTTATTTCAAAGTCAAAAATATCAGACAACGTAAAAAGTGGTAACAACTAATTGGTATAAGGCAAATTTTAGTATAAACTATGTCTCAATATATTGGGAAAACGATTTCATTGATCTCTAATAAAGGCCTTCGCTATGTCGGTTTATTAGATAACATCAACGCCGATGACGCCACTGTTGCCTTGAAATCAGTTAGATCTCTTGGTACAGAAGGTAGATTAGCACAAAGTGGTAATCCAAATTTAGAAGTTCCTCCTGGTAATGATATATATGATTATGTTGTTTTTAGAGGTTCAGATGTCAAAGATTTGACTGTTCTTGATATCCCTATTGATCAAGTCAAAGCTGAACCAGCTCAGATTCAGCAACAACAAGTTCAACAACCCCCAGCCCCAACTCCTACTGGTTATTACCCCCCAGCACCACCACCACAAGCTCAACCAACTCAATCCCCTAGTAGTACTACTTCAACTAAGTTTACCGGTGGACCTCCTCGGGCTTTTCCTGGTCAGGGACCAGCTGCTCCAACTCAAACAGCTGCTATTCCACCAACACCACCACCCCAACAACAACAACCCCAACAACAAAAACCGACCCCAACTAAGTCTAAACCAATAGCTCCAAATGCCACTCAAAGTCAAAATCAATTCCAAGCTCAACCAAATGTTACACCAGCTCCAACACAAAGCGCTGCAAGTATTAAACCCGAAGTACCAGTTGCTCAACCACAACCTCAAGAACAACCTCAAACAAGGAGTGAAAGAAGACAATCAAGAGGAGTAGAAGTTCCAGATGATGCATTTGACTTTGAGTCAGCAAACGCTAAATTTACAAAAGAATTAGAATCTGAAAGAGAGACTGAACAAGCGACATATGATAAACAATCATCATTTTTCGATAATATTTCGTCTTCAACAGATCAAAGAAACGCCATGAGATGGAATGAAGAAAAATCTCTCAACTATGATACTTTTGGTGAAGCTGGTGTTAGAGGTGGCAGAGGTAGAGGCAGAGGTGGGTATAGAGGCAGAGGTGGATTCAGAGGTAGAGGTAATGGTAATGGTAATGGTAATTGGAGAGGTGGTAGAGGTGGTAGAGGTAGAGGTAATTTCAACAAGAGTAATGATTACAACTCAAAACCGGAGTGGGCTTAATCAAAAAATTTAAATATCATTCTATTCAATTATTTTACGTTAGACAAATTCAACGAATAAAAAATTTACGTGTAAACTTAGCTAAATGATAAAGCAGTATCTATTAAATAAGAATGAATGTAGTACTTTGTAGTCATCTGAAGATTTGTCCGTCACCATTTATTATTCTATATAATTGATTATTTAAGAATCAATGCGTCAAAATGTGCCGCCGATTTCAAAAGTAAGAGCTTACTATATTCTAACAACTCCACCAATAAATATCTTATTAGAGGCTTCTTCAACTTCGTCCTTTATGTCTAAGATCTCTTCACCAACCTGAAAGATTGCTTCTAATGGAGCATAGAGTCGATCTATCATGAATTTTCGGAGAAATTTTTGACATATCTTGAAAGGATTTTTCGAAGCATATTTTTCTGATGAAAAATCATGAGCCTTAATTAAATTATTTTCAAAAATGTGTATCGTTGGTATACTTATTTTATTTGAAACACCATTTCTTTGAGTTTGAGAATTGTTTATCATCCATTGACTGACTTCAGGTATTGAATTAAGTATATGATTATTCAATGCTTCATCAATTATAATTTCTTCCATGAATCCAAATCTGACTATACATTTATAATGGCCTCTAATTTTCATTGAGCCAACCAAAACTCTTTCTTCATCAGGCACAAAAGGAATTGACAATGTTCTGGTTGAGCAAAATATAACAACTGATGGAATTGATGGAAAGTTAGTGACCAACCTTTCGTAAAGTTGAGGTACCGTGTTTGGCGAGCCTAAAGTTTGTTTAGTACCTTCTGTATGTAATATTGCAACACCTTCGTGAGTCTTCAAAGCTGATTTTCCAAATCTTGAGTTGATTACCATGTCCCCTTTAGTTTCTGTTTCCTTTAAAACCTGGGGTAACGATATACCAAACTCATAAATTTCATCACAACTTTCAAAGTTTTGTTCTCCATCCTCCCTTTGATTATTTATCTCGTCTGCATCTCTGACGTCTTTAGACTTGGACCCCAAATCAACAGTTTCGAGTGCTGGTATTCTCCTTTTAAATTCAGGATAAATATCATCGATCCTAACTTTTGATGCAAATTTTTGCTCAACTACTTTTGATCTACCATATCTCCAAAATGATAAAAATGAAAATGAAATTGCAGTCATCATCAATGGAAACCAAGCACCATGTGGAACCTTCTTTAAATTGGATACGACCATAATAATTTCTAATGGCAAAAACACAGCTGCAAACAACAAAGGAATCAATAAATTGAACTCGTAAACATAAACCATGGCAATGAGAATTAATAGCGTAGTTACTACAAAATCCAAAGCAATTCCAAGCCCATAAGCAGCTGTTACGTTATTTGAATTCTTGAACCCTGCTGCAGTTGCACAAACACCAATTAATAACATGAAATTTACTAATGGAATGTATACCTTACCAGAATATTTTTCAGAAACATGTGTTATTTTGAATTTTGGAAAGCAGTCAAGGTTAATAAGTTGTCCCACAATACTGAAAACACCCAAAATTAAGGCTTGACTTGCAATGATAGTACTCAAGGTAGCTAAAACAAACATGATCCAGTAACACCAACCATTCACACCACCTGGAATGGAATAAAAAAATGGACTTATAAGTGCTGATGGATGATGAATGATATAAGCGGCTTGTCCCAAGTAACAACACATTAAACTAACGAAAACCATTGATATACCAATTTGGACTGGTAACTTACCAAAATGACCCAAATCTGCAAACATTGCTTCAGTACCAGTAATAGCCAACATAGCACCACTAAATACATCAATACCACCTTTTTTCAAAAGAGTAACTGCATAATAAGGCGATAACGCTCTGAAAACACCAGGATCATATTTCACAATGTTATAAATACCACATATAATTAAACCAAGAAGCCAACAGCTAATTACAGGTGCAAACATAAACGAAACTCGATGTGAGCCATATTGTTGAATAAAAAACAAGAAGATAATTATAACTTCAGAAACTGCTAGAACGCTTGAGAAAGATGGCTTCGAAATTTGAATACCAGCGACGGCACTCAAGATTGATGTCGTTGGAGTTAGTAAACCATCAGAAAACACTAAGGAACAACCTAAGAAACAACTAAGTAATATGAAATGAGATACGAAGTTGAGTACTTTTGGATTTTTCTTGAAAGTTCTTGTTGTTTCCAGAAGTGAATAATGGGAAATGAAACTTTGATTAGTTTCTTGTCTTTGTAATAATTCAAGATCAGTTTTCTCAGAGGAACCTGGAATTATTACACCTTGTGGACCAATATTCAAATGTCTGGCAATTCTAGCATATATGGCAACTTGCCCACCTTCGCCATTATTAGGACCAATAGTTAAAACAATCAAACAATATTTTATCATGACAAGAAAAATAAAAAGATAGAACACAACCGAAACACCACCATAAATATCATCCTTCGTTGGTTCCTTAGTAGCATAATCAATTGTATTAAGCACGTATAAAGGTGAAGTACCAATATCTCCATATATAGCACCAAGTGAGGTAAAAGTCAACATGAATATTTCTCTCCAACTTTGCTTCAGGTTTGGTTCACTGGAGTCTGTAGGTTGAGACTCTTCATCACTTGAGAGGTCAGTAGCATGGTTTTCAGTGATGGGAACTGAAATAACCTCAGCAATATTATCAGATTGCATAGGAGGTTTGGGAGCGCTTGATTGAGTAGCCATAAAGTTGGTGAATTAGGTGAGTTGAAACGTTGGTTAAGTTTTTAAAACGATGCAAAAGAGAATGTTGAATTTGAGGAATAGTTAGAAGTATTTATACTCTACAATGTAGAAGTATACTTGAACATTGGTTACCCTACTTATCACCAGTAAACCATTATTGAAAGCAAAACTTACAACAATGAAGAAAAAATAGGAGCATTCTAAATGCTTCGTATCCTTTAGATGATCTAATAATCGAAACAATTGAAAACAAATATGTTTTGCGCTTGCTGCAGCTAGTAATATTAAATTACTTTCACGAGATATATGCACTACAAGGCAAGTATAAGCATGTGTGAGTTCAAATTTGCTAATAAAAGTATTCAGGTCAATTATGATCGACAAATCAAATTTAATAAAAAGTGAAATTAATACCTCAGTTTTCAATAGGTATACGGGGGAAAGTTACCTTGAATGAAGCAAACTTCAGACTTCAAATTACACATTTTATTATGGCAAGCCATATAATAATCAAGATAAGATTAAAGAAAGGAGGCGTTACGGCCCGTGAAGTAAGGTCTCATGCTATTACAGAATACATTTTCAAAAATATATGAAAACTTTTTTTTTTGTTGTTTCGCAACAAGGTGAATTAATTTGATACCTTAAATCGAGAGATTGAAAATACCACGTCGAACAAAAGAGGAGCAGAATCAAGCTCAAAGTGGCTAGCAATGTTGACTAAAAAGTGATGGTAAGTTTCAATGAGTGATTTAGCTGAAATTATTTAATACCATTACTTGTGAAATATTTTTTCTCAAATAATGAAAAGGCACTTGGTCTCATCAAGCAAAACATACACTAAACATAAGATTACTATACTCCTATAGTGATGGAACGGCTCTGCGGCTAACGCCTAAACACAACAAGCCAAATGTCATAGCCTTCGATCTGATTTGGCAAATTCAAATTCATATAGTCAACAGTTTTCACGTTTGTTGCACGCACATTGTCATTACGTCAAAATCCCTCACTAAAAAATTAACAATTTTCACATCTACGAAAAATACAAACAAACTGCAAAAAAAAAGACATCAACGAAAATCCCTCAGAGAAATACGTTACTTTCAATGAATTTCCTTCTTTTTTTCTATTTTTTAGAATTTGCATGTTTGTAATGGTGGACGTGGACACAGCGTACCAGTCCACATTTTACACTGGGATACCAGCAAAGACAATGTAGAAATGGATTTGCATAGCGATATCGCCTCAGTGGTTAAACATGGTATGTGGTTGGTGGATTTGTGCTCAACGAGGTTGTGTGTCTTGCCAGAATCTACAGTTAAACTCGAAGAATAACAGTAGCATCATTTACTACGTGATTTTGTAATGCATCAATTAAGAGCTTTGCAAGCCTCTCGAAAGATCGTTGGCACAGAATAAACTAAAAAAAATATTGTACTCGGCTGCTTCTAATGGGTTTACACCTGGATGTATGAATTCATCTTGCTTTCATGAAGAAATTGATTATGATAAGTCAACATCCTTCACTTAATAAATAAAATTATTGGCATTCGAGCTGCTATACATTTTACCATCGTTGAGGCTACTAGACTTCGGGTTATTGACGTCGTTTGTACTAAATAATATCCATACTACAAGAGATCATAAGTATCAACATTTACATTAACAAGAAAACTCATATAGAGATTAAAAGACACCATCACAAAATCAATACAGACTAGTCAAGCTTCTCTTGAGAGCGTAAACCATTAAAGCTGACGTTAATCTTCCTGTGTGGAGAAAATTTATATAGATGTCAAACTTTAACGATTATGAATTAATTATCCTCGAATATCTTTCTATTGAGCTTTCCCTTTGGCTTTTTGAAGGTTTGAACTCTGAAGTGTTAGTTTTCTTTTGAAACCCTCGATGAACATTTGCAATTCACCACAACATTTTAGAATCATACAAAAGTTGAACAATGAAAAGCTCACGTTTTTTCCTTGTCTACCTGTAATTTACGAACAAGCTGTATACACTTTGTAAGGTAGTTTGTAAGGTAGTTTTATTACCAGCTAAAATCTATTAGTATGTATGTCTCAGAATTTGTCGAGGTACTGATCTTTCGCGATGTGAGACCAAAATAATATACGCGAAAAATCCAACGCGTCTATATTATCAAAACTTTCTAAATGATTAGGGTTTGATATTTAACTAGTAAACTTCTCCAGTTGTATCTAATAATACTAATAATAGTCGTTAAAGTAATGTCGCAAGTAAAAGTCCCTGCATTTCTCGATGGTAACTCATTTGTTAGCTACAATACATCAATCGATAAATTAATCGTTGGTAATAGTGAAGGATTGATAAAAGTGTTCAATACTAGTGAAACTGAATTAGAACCAACGTCCATAGATTCTATTGAAAACTTAACTTCATTATCATCATACTCTGAAAAATTACTAGTTACTAGTACCTCAGGGAATCTTGAACTAATCAACTTATCGAGAAATGAATCAGATGGTATTATCTACAGATCTGAATTACCGTTAAGAGACTCAATCTTCATAAATGAAGGTAAGAGAATTTTATGTGGTGGTGACGACAATAAGTTGTTTATAATAGACCATGAAAATAATAACACAGTAACCAGTATTACAATTCCAGATCAACTTTTGAATTTATCATATAATATGACTGGAGAAATTTTATCATTAAGTTTATCAAATGGAGATTTACAAATTTATTCAGTAATTAATGAGGTTCCAAATTTGATTGATACAATAAAATCAGTTTTGCCAAGTAAGATTAACACATCTATGGACTCAATTAACTATATTGATGAACATTCTGATGAATTAATAACAACTAAAACTCTTTGGACATCTGATGGTGAACATATCTTAGTCCCAACATCGAATAACTCCATCAAAGTTTATAATAGATCAGATTTAACTAAATTTACTAAAAACTTTAATGAGTCTGATGATGCAGGTATTCTCTATGATTTCCAATTATTTTCGAATGACAAATATATTGCTTTACTTTGCGAAGATTCAACTATCAAGGTCTACATATTTAAAACAGGCGATTTAATTGCGGATTTTGAGCTAGAAATTTTGAAAGAAGATTATAAAACTATCAATTTTGTCATCAATAATGACGAGCTATATGTTGGAACTGCTAATGGTGAAATAATAAGAATCGAAAAACTCCACTCGAGAATATCCTCTTCATCTAAATCAAGTAAGTCCAATCTTATTTTGGGTGAAGCAGATGAATCAGATGGAGATGATGATGCTGATAGTGAGGACATATCCCCGGAGTCTAAAGTTGATTTGAAGAAAGAATCAAATGGTCATAAATTACATGCAGAAGATTCCATGATTATTGATGAAGACGAAGACGAAGAAGATGAAGAAGAAGCTGGTCCAGATCCAATGAGATTTTATAATAAAGGAGTTGATGATTTGTTTGAAGAACGAAAATCAAGAAAACGTCAAAAACCTAGTGGGACTGGTTACGTCTCAAAATCTCATGATTTATCAAGTAATTCTATCATTACAAATGAAGAATTAGTACCATACTCACCAGGTTCAACCCCTTGGTCAAGATCCGAATCAAGTGGTACGTCAATTGCCACCACAGCCAGAAGATACTTGACCATGAACTCTATTGGTTATGTATGGTCAGTGAAAAATAATTCAATAAATGAAAAGGGTCATACTCAACAAAGTATCAGTGTTTCATTCTTTGATAGAACTGTGAATAAAGATTATCATTTCATCGATTATTCACAATTCGATTTGTGTTCAATGAATGATAGAGGTATATTGCTAGCAACTTCAGGTCATAAAGAAAAAGGTGATATTTATTCAGGTAGAGTTTATTATAGACATCATAACTCCATAAATGATTCCTGGGAAAGAAAAGTACCTTTATTGGCAGGTGAACACCTCACATCAATTAGTATAACTGGAACTAATGGTAACATAAACAATAGTAACTCAATAATTATCATAGGTTCAAACTTTGGATATGTAAGATTCTTCAACTTATACGGACTTTGTATCAATTTGATTAAGACTACCCCAGTGGTTACTTTGATCTCATCATCCAGCTCAACGTTATTTATTGTTAATCAAATATCTCATAACGTTTACTCATATTCATTACTTGATGTGAATCAAGATTATAAATTCATTCAACAAGATGTTTTATTACCATTAAAAAAATCAACCAATTCTAATAGACCTTTAATTAAAGGAATCTTTTTCAATGAATACAATGATCCCTGTTTGGTTGCCGGAAGTGACGATACATTGATCATACTAGCATCATGGCGTGAAGTTAATAACGCTAAATGGATTCCAATCTTAAATTGTAATGACATAATAAGTGAATATGGTCACAACGAATCTAAAAGACACTGGAAATGTTGGCCTTTAGGTTTACAAAAAGATCAATTAAATTGTTTGGTTTTGAAGAACAATAGCTCATATCCCGGATTCCCATTACCATTACCAATTGAATTAAATATTAAATTACCCATATCAGCACCTGAAAAACCAAAGAACAAGAAACATAGATCAAAAACTCCTGATGATTTATTTGGTGATGAAGGAAATGGTTCTGATGATGAATCAAACTTCAATAACAATAAGGACGATGATCCCGAAGAGAATTTCTTGAGAGCTTCTACCATGGGTAAAATTGTCAACGACTCATTAAATGACGAGGACATTGGTGATGATAATGAGGAAATATTAGAACGATTACAAGGTTATAGTGTTTTATTTGATAAATCATTACTAAAATTATTTGCAACTGCATGTCAAGATTCAAGGTTAAATAAAGCTTTGAGTATTGTTAGATTGATAAAAAACGATAAAGCATTACTGGCGGCTGCCAAAATTGCGGAGAGATTTGAATTCTTAAATTTAGCAAGTAAAATTGGTAAGTTAAGAGAAGACTTGATTAATTTGAGTGATGATGAAGATGGAGATGAAGATGAAGACGACTAAAGGTTCACTTTAAAAACTCTGCAATAGTATGTAAAAACTCCAACTAGATTTTATGAATACATGTATATTTGAATTGATACTATATGATTCTGGACTAAAAAAAATTATAATATGTACAAAAAGAATATGTAAAAAGTAACAGAATGCTGGAAATAATAATCAACCAATTTTTTTTAAGTGCTACTTTCAATAACACTTGGTTTTAAAATCCCTTCACTTCTAAACCAATATATTTTGAAATGAATTTATAAACAAATTTAAATCTATAATTGTCTTTTGATGAAATGGAAAACGATTGGAGTAACCCATAAAGCAGCAGCAAGGACACCTGCAGTTTTTATGGTACTGTTAGCATATTGTTCTTGTAATTTTTTTTGCTCTTCGCTAGCTTGAGCTTCTGGACCGCCGAACATATTGAATTATTACTGATTTTTTAATATGTATAGTATATGATCAAGTTCAAAACTTATGGCAAAAACTGGTTTCTCTTTTTTAGTCAAAAACTTTGATTCGGTGAGAGCAAGAAAAAGTATGAGAGAGTTAAAGTTACCCGCACGATTTTGAATTTAGACTAAGTAAGTTAACATACATGTTATACCAAAACCACTGCACAACTTGATCAACCAAAGTAAAGTACAGCTCTCGTCATGACGTCAATACAACCATTCCGTATGGAAGATTTGTTTGAAATTAATCCAGTAAATTTAGATCCATTGACTGAAAATTTCAACCTACTGTTTTACTTTCAATATTTGATTGATTGGCCATCCTTATTTTTCAAGTCTACTGAAATTAGGAATAATCATCATAATGGCAGTGGCCAAAGTATCAGTGGATATATGATGGGTAAGACTGAAGGTCAACTTTCCAAGAAAGAGTGGCATACTCATATAACAGCCGTAACCATTGACGAACAATACAGAAGAATTGGGTTGGCATCTGACTTATGTACCAATTTAGAAAATATCACAGCCGTTAAACCACATGAAACTCTATTTGTTGATTTATTTGTCAAAGTCACCAATGATGTTGCAAGAACATTGTACGAAAAATTGGGCTACTCGGTCTACAGACGAGTAGTTGGTTACTATGGTGGGAATTTACCAGAAGACCGAAATAAAATTAATGATCAAATCGATGCATTTGATATGAGGAAAGCACTTCCAAGAGACGTTAATAGAGATACCGTAAGAGAAAAAGGTGATGAGGTTTATGTATTGCCACAAGAAGTAGTGTTTTGATAGCACCAAAGCTTCAATAATTTGTTTTATGATAGAAGTTTGTATATATATTATCATTGTGAATTAGTCAAATAAAGTGTTCTGAGAACCCATTAGTCATTATTGAGATCAATTTGCTACTTGTAAGTATCGTTCGTTTAGATCTTAGATTGCATATGCAAAAGTGGTTTCCTGTAGACTTGATAAGTATACCATCTCTTCAGTGAAACCCTAATTTTATAATGTAACAAAAGTTTCTTAATTCGTCTGCAAAAGCAAAAAGCAAATGCTCGTAAAATAAACTTATGACCCCAAAATATATTTTTGTATGAGCACCTTAAAAAAAATATGCTGAAAATAAGAAAAAATAGGTATAAAGATAAGCGTCACTCCACAAAAAAATTTTGAGGCCAATAATTTCACGAACTTTTTCTTCCTTTAAGTTCTATTTCAAACTATTCAAAACAAAAAGTAATGCCGACTCCATCTAAATTCAGATCATTGAGAGAGGATGCTCTTTCGAACTCATCCACTAGGTCCCCTTCAAGAGTCAGAACTCCTAACCCGGATGGCGAAGAAAATGGTTCACTAGATGTAAACTTTAGTAGTATCGAGGAATTATTATCCTCGAAGCTAGATTCCTTACAAAACCTCGTTCATCTGCGAGATACTAATGTTCATGCCGATAAAGATTTAAAAATGAGAAATGCCACTAAAGGTGACTTCAAACAGAAAACAGTTAAGGACTTGAGTCACGAAAGGATTCAAAATAATATAACGAGCATAAATCAAATTATATCTTCTTTGAACAAAGGAAGAAATGAAGTATCGACTGAATCCAGAGAATTTTTGACTGCCCAATTATATAAAATCATCGTCAGTAAGCCAATAGTTGTCTTCAATGAAGAAAATGCTGGTACAAGTGAGTTTGTTTCTGAATCAGCAGTTGAAAATTTAGTTTATGTTTTCACTACCCAAAATTTTAGAACTGAAAGTGAATTTATTTTATTATATAGGTCAATTATCGCCATACTATCAAGTAATCTTGAAGAATTTGGTGGTTTAGTTGACGCACAATTACTCGGTACTATTGAGAGATATATACAAGATCAACCGAATGCTATCATTACCAATGAGTGTAAAGCAGGTTTGATCACCGGTTACTGCTCATTGTTACTTGTTCTTTATAGTGGCACGTCAGCATATGGTGTTGATGCTAAAGTCAATTGGTTATTTGAAATCGCTCAAGGTTATGTTGAAAGTTCTAATACTTTAAGAGAACAAATCGAATCCGGTGATCGTGAATATTCAACTTTGTTAAGTGGAAACCATGATAAAGAAATAATAAGTGAGCAAGAAAGTAAAGCAATCACTGAAAGTCAAATTGCCATTGCTTCAATTCATGGATGTGGTTCTTTATTAACACTTTTACCAAGAGGTGAATTTTTAAATGAAATTTTAAATGAGCTTTTACCCAAATTAGTTGAAATCGTTGATGACGAAGAACATCTCGATCTTTCCAAAGCTGCTACAAGAGTTATTTCTTTGAGTTATGAAATTTACACATATGATACCGCTGAAGAGGATATTGAAAATGAAGATGATGAGTTTAATTATAATGCTCCTTATTATGAACAAGGTGAATTAACAGCCATACTTCAAAGATTATCAGGTTTAGGAGGAAAGAAAGTTGCTAAAAGAGATAGAGCTGAAGTTCATAGTATATTCAGAGAAACATTGAATACAATTGAAGTTTATACAAATGCTGATAAAAGAATCGAAATTTATAAAAAATCACCGGATGGAATCGAACTTTCTAATACCCTAGTTTCATCAACTCATGTTAAATTGTCAAAATCTAAAGCATTACCAATAAATAGTTGGTTTTTATATTTTAGATTATTGCACTTGAAATGGTGTTTTGGTTTTGGTCTTCATGACCAACTTGTCTCAAATAATGATATCAAACAAATATTAAGAGAACCACCTAGTGAATATCAAGAAAAGTACAACTTTGATCCAAATGAATCGAGTATCGAAAGTGGTGGTTATAGATCTGCAAATGCAAATTCTGACGCGGAATATTTCGCTGACGCTGATAAGAAGAGATCCAATGATTTAAGAAAAGCCAGAATTAATAAAACCACAGAAAAGCTTGAAGATTTAAATTTGCTAGATGAAAAAAAATCCACTTAAACATACTTTAATAACACTCATATACTCTGTTGAATTATGTATTATATTATTTATTTTATTTATCTATGTATCTTATGTATAATTTTTTGATGCACATGCCCCCCTTTTTTTTTTTTCTATTCCAGATTCATAAAACATTTAAAGTAATTTGAATTTTATCATCATCTTTATCATGTAGTAAACTGACACTAGTCATGTCTTGCACAACAAAACTCGCTCCAGCATCTATTAAAACTTGCTTGGGGAATCCAGTAGCCATACCTATCACTTTAAATCCAGCTGCAACACCAGCCTTAATACCAGTAGGTGCATCTTCAAAAACAACGGTAACACCTTCTTTACCTCCATTAATTTTTTTCAAAGATTCGTAACCTTTTAAATAACCCTCAGGATTTGGTTTACCATTATTTACGTCATTGGCAGTAATAAAAATTGGAGGTTTTTCAATATTGGGGAAAACTGTTTCAACCCAACCATGAGCTAATTTTTTTGTCCCAGAAGTAACAATAGCCCATTGATTATGATGATTTTCATTTATTTTACTCAATAATTTGGTAGCACCTTCAACTTCTTTTGCATATTGACCATACTTTGATACAATCGTTCCTTCAAAGTCATTTATATCATCTATCGAATTGGGCAAATATGGGAAGAATTTTTTAAATAATTCTTGAGTTCTCGTCCCATGAGAAGTATGAAGAAAAGTTGGTAGGTCTAATGCTGGTAATTCAGGGTGACTTTCGTTATGTATATCAATTGTATCCTTCCATGTGGCTTCCACAGCTTGATTTGAGAATACCAAAGTACCGTCAAGATCAAACAATAAATAATTCGTCGAAACAATCACACTTGAAGCCATATTGTGATGATCTGAGTTACACCAAATATTCGAATCGAGTTTGGACGCGGAATAATTGAGCATTTTATAGAGTTGAGTATATTCTTATTACACGTAAGTCCGAAATTTGATGCGCATCCCGGAAAGCATACCTATTTGGGTACTTATAACGACAGGTGATATTTGCATCCTGAATGAATATAACGTTGCATGAGCTATTCAACAAGGGAATTCACCCGAAAAGTGACTTTAAATCGGAAAATTACGAACTTCAATTACATATCGCTTTAAAGCCGAGTGATTAATTGTAAATTTATAATACGTTATAGTGAAATATGAATTTATTCATTCACTATCAACAAAGACGTGGTTAGGATGACTTAAATTTGTATGGGTGGGCCGCTAATAAAATGGTGACTTTTTCAAAAGAAGAGACATGATAATGATGAATTGTCTGAAAGTCAATACTACGTTGATTGCTGAAACTGGCAATAAAGTCTCAGATCACCCGAGAAAGAAAATAGTTAGACTCATGAATTAATGGGAAAAAACATTGACGTTAATGTCAAATGTTGTCTTACATCAAGTTAATCCGAAGAAGCTTTTTGAATGTGTACTAATAATAGGAAAGTTTAAGCAAATATTTTGTCATATGAATTTATATATTTTTCTCTGTTTTTGCAGACGATATAAGGTGCTTCTTGTCTATCATTCAGATGAGCTTGGTTTGTTCAAATGAAATTAAATGCAAGTTTGACTATTTCATTTCACTCTGTTTTCTTTGGTAGACTATACATATTAAGCAAGTTAAACTATCAGTCAATACCAAATAAAACACACGATTCACCATTAATCAAACGATCATAATCATTTTCTGGATCAAAATTTCCAATCAAATTATATCTTTTATAAGGGATTCTGCTTTCAAGTATAACAGTAAGGCCATAAAGTTTATAGTCAAATGTGTCTAGCTGATAATTCTTTTTAAACCATTCAACATAATCAAGCCACATATTTGATTTACCGAATAAGGTAAAGTCTAAAAGTAAACATAGAGATGCATATACATATAAGATTTTCAATGCAAAATAATGTTTTGATCTTATCAATGAATGGAAGTCATCATTTATAAGTATTAGCCAAGCATAAATAGGAACAGGAAAATTCACTTTTGTAGTTCTCCAAAATGATGATTCTAAAGTTTTGATAGCTTCAGAACAAACAGCTATATCAATATGATCAGAAGATTTTATATCTTGGAATGGATAATAATCAGATAGTTGTTGATTTAGCTTAGTTATCAAAGGATAATGTAGTTTTAAATTTGGTGAACGTTGAAATTTCGGATTATTGATTAAAAAAAGATCACGAAATATAGTTTTAGAGATTAGCTTAAGTGATTGTCTATTAAGGTTTCTGAATCCTTTTGAAAAGGATAGGAAATCCATTTCAAGCGCAGCACCAATGTCATTATTATTCAAATGTTCATCATCCGTATTATCTTGACTGGTATCAAATCTGACCAACGGTAATAATTGATGAGGATGAAAGCCAATGAATGCAAAAATTATCATACCTGCTATCAATACTTCGATCCTATTATTTATGGATTTGTCATTGGGGGTTACATTTGATAACAAATGAATTTTATTCATTGATTCAACTAATGTATCCATGAAGTACTTTGTTGTTCTTATATATAAACTATCATTATTATCAATAGAAGTATTACTTTTCAATCGAGAATGTATTGGATTCAAAACAAATGGATCATTATAGCTTATTGAAGATCTGTTAAATACTGAAAGTTTACTTACATTCTTTTTCAAAGGAATTTCACATAATGAGTCTTCATTTTGTTCAAGATCGTCATCTAAACGTTCAATTGAGATCAAATCAAGTAATGGCCATAAATTTATGGTACCAAATGCAAATATTGCCAGTCTGACCAAAGATGATGATAAGAATAAAGTAGGAACTTCCTCTTTCCAAATTTTTTGACAATTTTTATTAAATCCAAATGAAAATAAATTTGTACAATATTCATTGAAAAAATAGAAGACTCTTAATTCAAATCTAGTCAATTTTAACAAGGATGTTGGAGAATTAATAAGTGATTGAATTTTTAATTGCATACTTTGAAATTCACTTATCAATGATACCTTTGAATTGTGATTTACTTTCAGATTTGATTTTAATTTTGAATCAAAATTTGATTTCTTTGAAAGTATTGGATAAATACATTCACGTTTAGTATGTTCGCAATACTCACAAATGGGTTTTGACTCATCACATTTAATTTTCAATCGTTTACAACTAACGCATCCTGATCTTGATCTAGTTTTCTTTGATTGCGAGATAACGTTGGTCATTCTGTATGGATATTTTTGATAATGGTGAATATCTTCGAATATTTTGCAATCTTTTAATTAGACATAATCAAAAGCACAAATGTGGATAATTCATATAAATATTTTTATAATCGCAAGATAAAGCATCTTACTATATAAAAGTGGGTGTGTTTTTTTTTAGTCGATAAGAATTAAGCCGTACAACATTTTTAATCTAAAAAAAAAATGCAAAAAATCTTCGGAATTTTTCCCTTCTTTGTAAACTTTTCGATTGAATACCCCCGTATATGCAAATCAAACATACAATCGTAAATGTATACAAAAATGTAATTTTCATCGTGAAAACACAATAGGAGCCGACTTGTCAAAGGAATGAATACTATATATATATATATAAAGTTACGAAAAATCAACCAAGTAGTTAAAAGAATCTTATATTTATTTAAAATTGATTCGCATAGCGAGACGGATGGTAACGTATCCAACATGTATTTCCCAGTGTGGTATTGAGCTAAATAGTGTTCATAATGTAACCTAAAATATAAGCTCTAAGATAATGTAGATACTTAATATCAAAATGCCTTTAACTTGAAAGGGAATTCAAATCAAATGAAATTATTAGTCTTGTTATCATGGAATGACGTTTGATTTATACAATTTTGAGATTGAACAAGGGTAAACCCAAACTTTAAAGACAGAGCTCAATAGCAATAAATGAAAACTTCATTATACAAAATTATGATGAATTTACTTCATTATGCATTAATGTAATCAAATATACAGTAAATCAGCTTCTTATCTAATATTTCTTCAAACTTATAAAAAATTTGCTCAATTGATTGGCGTTAAGGAAACATTATAAATGATGTATCATGACAGTTTTATGAAGGTGAACCAAGTTACAATAATTCAAATTGTTGAATTTTAAAATTAAATTTTTAATTATATTATATTTGATTTTTAGAAACAGAAATAACTAAAATCTATATTAAATTCTATATATTAGGAGAATATCACATTTTGAGGAAGTACATTTTTCATTGCGTAAGTATGTTTAAAATAAAAAATTACGTGGCGTAAAGTTCATCTATTGAATGGTAAATTCTTCAACATCGAATTTCTTTGGAGAAATACCCATTTGTCCAATATATTCTTTAGCTTCTTTTGATAATCTAGTAGTAGTTTCATCATCCCAATTCATTTCATTCTTCATAATTTCCACAACACCATCAACTGCACTTAATGCTTCTCTTGCATTTAAAAATGCTAATCTTGTTCTTCTAGCTAAGAAATCAATTGGAGTTCTAATATATTCATATTTTAAGGAATATTTTAATTCAGCAATTGTAAATGGTTCATCAAAAGATTGATATGATAAATTATTTTCTTCACTAACTTGTTGTTCCAGAGGATGAAAATCTTTTGTGGCAGCTAAAGTAATTGGTAATTTATTATAATCAGATTGATGATATAATTCAAGAATAAGTGAAGCACGAGAACCATAATTATGAGATAAATGTTTTGCTAATTTAAGAGGAATTCTGTATTCATGAATTAAACGAGCACTATAATTTTTGGAATAATCTTCACCACCAGCTAAAATAATTTTATTTGTTTGACAAGGTAATAATTTTTTATCTTCAAATTTAAATTTTTTGATAACAGTATCAACAGTTTCTTCAGCCATTTCTCTATAAGTTGTCCATTTACCACCTGAAATAGTAATTAAACCGGAATCAGAAGTAGTGATTAAATGAGAACGAACCAAACCTTGAGTTGAACCAGTGGTTGGATCGGTACCTTTTGGAATAGTTGAAGGATCACGAGCCAAAGGTCTAATACCTGACCAAGCACTCAAAACATCTTCTCTTTCAACTGGGAAAACAATATATTTTTGTAATTCTTTTAAAATATCTTGAATTTCTTCTTCTAATGGAACAGGACTTTCAGGAACATATTTAACTGGAGTATCAGTAGTACCAGCCAAAACTTTATTTTGCCAAGGTAAGAAAAACATAACACGACCATCAGAAGTTGAAGGATCTAATAAACCCATATCTCTTGGACAATAATATTCTGGTAAAACAACATGAACCCCTGAAGAAGGAACAATCATTCTTGGAGCTTGCTCATTAACTGGAGGTAAACCTTTTGGATCATCATCCATTTCTAATAATTTATCAGCAAATGGTCCAGTAGCATTGACAACGGCAGTAGCATTAATGGTTAATTCTTCACCACTTTCACGATCTTTAGCACGAACACCGGTTAAATTGTTATTTTCATCTTTTAATAATTGAGTAACTTCAACATAATTAAGAGCAGAAGTACCATTATCAATAGCAGTAATAGCTAAAGTAGCATTCATTCTTGAATCATTAAAAGTACCATCATGATAAATACAAGTTGCTTTTAAATTTGAGTCATCCATCATTGGAGCAACTGCACTTGTCATTTCTCTACTAAATATAGTTGAATTTCTTAAATTTTGATGACCAGCAAACCAATCATACATTTTACAACCAATGAAGAAATAAGGAACTTGCCACCATTTATAAACAGGAATCATAATTGGTAAGACAGAACATAAATGAGGAGCAGTTCTTAACATATTACCTCTTTCATTAAGAGCTTCAATAACTAAATCTAATTGAGCTTTTGATAATTGGAAAATAGCTTTTTCTAAATAACGAACACCACCATGAGCCATTTTAGTTGATTTTGAAGAAGTACCACTTGCAAAATCATTTTTTTCTAATAAACAAACATTAAGACCTCTAGTTGAAGCATCAAGAGCAGTACCAGTACCAGTAGCACCACCACCAACAATTAAAACATCGAATTTTGGAGTTGCTTTAACGGTTTCTAAAATTTCAGATCTTGAAGGAGGAACAGGTAAATCTTTTCTTAAAGGTTTATAAGAATTTTGTAAATTTGGTTGATGAGGAGATCTTATAAAATCAAGATAAATAATGGAAGAACCAACAATTGCAGAAGAAGCAATTGTGGCCTTACCTAAAGTTGATTTAATAAATCGAGACATGAGGATTATGTCTATGAAGGAAGGAGGAATAAATAATTAAGAAGATAAAGAGAAGAAAGAAAAGAAAGGAAATAAAAGAAGAGTGATAATAAACAATAATAACAATAAGAATAAGTAAAGATCTATAAGGTAAAAGAGAGAAAAGAAGAGAGTGAAAAGAAAAGTGAAAAATTAATAGATAGTGGAAGGTTTATATTGGATTAATCGAGATAAACTCAGGAATAAGAAACGCACTTGAACCTGACCGTGAAATTGGTAGCACAAACGTAAACCAAGTACAATTCTCGAATCTCGGATTTCACAGAGAAAGACAGCAGAGAAGAGCAAGTATTGCTATACTTATTCTTGACATATGATCAGTTACATACGCTTGTGTCATACTGCGATGTCATACATACTAACACGTATACCAGTGTGTGGAAGAGTATGTGTTAGTGTATGTCTACGTGTGATTGTAATTGTAATTAAGTATGTGCAAGGATGTAGTGGTTGCTGGACAGAGACTGTGAATACTTGACTGGAACAATTCTCGTTGGAATTATTAGAGTGTGTTAACTGTGTGGGGAGATATGAGTGCCAATGTCGTGGCGTGAATGTCAAGTTGTCAATGTCGTGCTGGGCAGACGGGCGTGTCGTGTGTCGCGTGGACGGATGTCGTGTGGCCGGACTTCTCTGCTCCAATCACAGCAATTCCTCGGTTTGTGCTGTGTTTTCGGAGGAAAGGGACCGTGGTGTACGGACCTCTTCAACGGCATGTGACCACCCAGAGCACGTGATTATGGTGTACGGATCCATTATAGTGTACTATAGGTTATATGGTGCATGTGTTTTAAGTATCACACATCAATGAATCAAGTTTATCAATCGAAATATACAAACAGGTCATACTCAACGATTTTTTAAACGCTATCTTCAATGATGTATAATTTATTGACTCACATGTTTGATTACAATGTCAATTTATTAATTTAACACTTTTTCTTCTTTTTTTTCTGTTTATGAGCTCAATTCCTATAAATTTCGAAATTTCATTTACTTTCATCAATTTATTTTATGTCAGAAGGTTACCATCCAATCATACTTTCATGACATTACGGGATTTATTTTTAAGCTATGGATTTAAGTCTGTGAACAACCATTACCAAATCAATTACATCAATTACTGTTCAGTACAATTTGTAATTGCAATAACCATGATAACCTACTATGAATTAATCACACCCACCAAATCATTAATAATAAAAGTATATATATTTACTTTTTACTAACTGCAAACTTATACAATAGTCCGACCAAAATTTATAGTATCGACTAGTTGTTGCAAAACACAAAACAATTCAACACCTTCAAAAGATTGTCGTGTATTGGCTCAATTTAATCTCATCTAGGTTCATAAAAAATTAACAACCTTTTTTTTCTTTTATTTAATTTTTATTTTTTCTGTTTATTTTTTTGCAGTCAATTGAATCATGATTGATATCACTCCGTTACCTTCTTGAATTGACTCTATTTAAAGTTAAATATTTAGATGTATTTCCATTAATCTAGAAATCCAATATCGACGAGCACTTACCCATGTATCATCAAGCTCCTATTGTATCATATATATCAACTTAATCTATCGTAATTTGATTTAATCTAGCTATGACTCAATTCAATTCATATAGCAATTATTTCATTTATCGATTGACTTTTAACTTAAATTCAGACACTAGGTTTCCCAATCATCATAAACATCCACTAATGACTTTCTTTTCAATGATAATCTAGCAAAAAACATATATGTGAATTAAAAATTCCCAAAATAAAAATATATATTTCATCAGATATAGCTCCGTACACCAGTGTTAAATTTAACACATCGTGCGTTTAAAATGGTTTTCAACACATACAAAATTACCTCAATTCTTATGTAATCAAGTGAGTTACCCGGCAAAAAGACATCAAACAAAAAAAAGAATCAGAAAAAACTTCATCCATCGCCTTGTAACAAAAAAAAAAAATTGAATATATATATCTATTAAATACTTTCCATTACAAATTTTATATTAAAACAATTAATAACATCCATTATATATAAATTTAAAATTCAATTTAATTAAGTTGATTTTTAATAATTCATATATATATATAACTTAAATTAATTATAATATAATGGCTTTCGGTGCTCCAAGAGGTAGAGGTGGTTCAGATAGAGGTGGATTTGGTGGTCGTGGTGGTGGCCGTGGTGGATTCGGTGGTGATCGTGGTGGCCGTGGTGGTTCAAGAGGTGGTCGTGGTGGATTTGGTGGTGACCGTGGTGGCCGTGGTGGTTCAAGAGGTGGTCGTGGTGGATTTGGTGACCGTGGTGGTCGTGGTGGTTCAAGAGGTGGTCGTGGTGGTGCCCGTGGTGGTGCTCGTGGTGGTGCCAAAGTTGTTATTGAACCTCATAGACATGCCGGTGTCTTCATTGCCAGAGGTAAAGAAGATTTATTAGTTACTAGAAATACCGCTCCTGGTGAATCAGTTTATGGTGAAAAAAGAATTACCGTTGAAGAACCATCAAAAGAAGAAGGTGATGCTCCAACCAAAATTGAATATCGTGTTTGGAATCCTTTCAGATCTAAATTGGCTGCTGGTATTATGGGTGGTATCGATGAATTAGGTATTGCTCCAGGTAAAAAAGTTTTATATTTAGGTGCTGCTTCCGGTACTTCAGTTTCTCATGTTGCTGATGTTGTTGGACCTGAAGGTTTAGTTTATGCCGTTGAATTCTCTCACAGACCAGGTAGAGAATTAATTGGTATGGCTAAAAAGAGACCTAATGTCATTCCAATCATTGATGATGCTCGTCATCCTCAAAAATACCGTATGTTGATTGGTATGGTTGATGCTGTTTTCGCTGATGTTGCCCAACCTGATCAAGCTCGTATTATTGCATTAAATTCTCATATGTTCTTAAAAGATCAAGGTACCGTTGTTATTTCAATTAAAGCTAATTGTATTGATTCAACTGTTGATGCTGAAACCGTTTTCGCTAGAGAAGTTCAAAAATTAAGAGAAGAAAGAATTAAACCTTTAGAACAATTAACTTTAGAACCTTATGAAAGAGATCATTGTATTGTTGTTGGTCGTTATATTAGAAGTGGTTTAAAAAAATAAGTTAATTAACTTTAATCACCACTTTAAAAACTAAATATAAAAAAAAAATACCTCATCATTATCATTATCATTATTATTAATTACCTCTTCGAAATTATCTTTTCGAATGCATTTTAAATATTAAATTCAGTTAGAAAATTAGTACTGTTCGAATTTGTTTTGCTAAAAATTCTTACTACTGTTTCTTTTAACTACATAGGTGTTTTTCTCTTTTTAACTTCTTTTCATGTATTTTATAAATTCACATAACTTTTAATAAAGTAACTTTTGTCAAATTAATCATTAAGTAAATTGTATTCTTTATTCTTTCCTAAAAAATCGACTTTTGTTTTTCTGTCTTTTCTTTTTTTTCTTTAGGTAAGCTTTTGTCATAAAATTTCTTTTAGGTATCTTTATTCTGTGTACGGATGTTTTGCTAAAGATTATCAACTTATGATGATCGAGAATATATTGATTTGTTTAATACTTTGTCAAGACAAAAGAACAACCTACCCTTTTTCTTATTCTATCATAATAAGTGAATAAGGGCATTCAAGTACCAGCAAGAAGATGTTTGCCATTCACGATCAAGATAAAATAACGAGGCAGAGTCTGCCTTCTTCTAATGATCTACCGCCACAATCATCAAATAGTGGTCTACCCCAAGAATCATCAAATAATTCACCACAAGAGGTATTCAATGTGTTACCTAAAGAGTCATCCAATAGTATAGCTCAAGAGCCATCCATTATTTTACCTCAAGAAGTATCTGATGATCCACCTCAAACTTCTGTCCATAATCTTCACAAACAATCATCACCCATCAGTCTACCTCAAGAATCATTCAATAATTTACCTAAAGAGTCTTCGGATAGTCCAACTCAAATCACATTTAATAGTTTATCTCAAAAACCATTCGAAAGTCTATCTCAAGTTCCATCTGACTCTTCATCAAAATTACCATTCAACACCTCGTCACAATTATCATCCATTACTTCACTTCAAAAACCATGCAATAGTCCATCTCAGGCACCACTCAACGACATACCTGAAAAGCCTGCTAAAAATCTTCCCAAGCAATCATCGCTAGATACAATACTTAATCAACCAACAATAAATAACCTAATAGATCAACTGTCAAGTAGTATTCATGAAAACAGTCATGATAATGTTGGAGTAAGGGAATTTAGTACTGGACAAAATAATCCTACTACCAATGATAAAGAATTCATCAATGAATATATAGATTCCACTAGCGAATACGTAGATGCTACCATGGAACATGTTGAACCAATTTCAGAAATTAGAAATTCCATCCCCGAACATATTGAAGTTCTCTCTGATGGAGGTAACGAAACACAATATGTCGACGATGATGATAATGATGATGATATCATTCCAATACCCATTTCACATAGACGTTCATCCAGTAGCAATAATAATCATATAATTGTGATTGACGAGGATGAAGACTTTACCAACGATAATAACGATAATTCAAATACAAACAATCCAAACGCCACTAATGATAATGATAATGATGATATACAAATAATGGGTTCAAATACAATAACAAACCCTGAAGATTTAAGTCTTGCAGAATTAGGATCTTCGCGAATAAGAGATCATTCACCTAATCTGAATGAATCCGATAGAAACATTAGAAGAAGAATAAGTAATTTTTCTGATGATGATATAGAAATCATTGATGAAAGACCAGCTGAAAATGAATTAAGATTCATACCTAACATAAATAATCAAACTGATATAAATGACGATGATTCATTTAGACGTAGTTTGATAAGGCGTATTGAAACCCCAGTTGGCGAATTCACTACAACGGAAGATATTCCTCATCAATTTGATCGTCAACTACCGGATCAAACTTCTACTCCGGGATGGATAACGTTGAATAGAGAAGGATTTGCAAACACTCCGATGATGAGAAGAGGAAACTTGAGAGGAAGAGGTAGAGGAAGAGGAAGGCCAAGAGGAATCAATATAGGCAGAGGTCGTCATTTAAGTCGTGGAGGTGGAGATCATCTGAGACAAACTTTAGAACAATTTCAATTTCCTCAATTTTTGCTTGATCATTTATCAAGTGCAATGAGCTTCCCACCAGGGTATTCTATTTTTGAAGCAGGAAATGATGATTATGACATGAGTACTCAAGATAATATAGAAGGATCAATTTTGGAAAGAATTGAAAGAGATAATGAAAGCGCAATGGATAGAAGATTACAAAGTGAAAAAACTTTTAATCGTAAAGCATTAAATGAAAAAGTAGATGTATCAAAGCATGAATTAAAAGGTTATACCAATGATATCAAAGCTGATGATAATACAATGTGTGAAATTTGTGGAATAACTTTAGGTGAGGGTATTCCTGAAGACTTCAAAGCTAATGCCAATTTCAATTTGAAATTAAGTGAATATTCTCATATATATCGTATTCCAGCACCATGGTTCTGTATTAAACAATGTTTTGATACCGATCGTACTTTTTCGAAAAGGGTATTTTCTTCTAAATGTGGACATGCATTCTGTGGAAGATGTGTTAAAAATATTATCAACAGAGCACCTGTTAAAAAAGGATCTAGAAACGACATTACGATTGAAAATCCATTAATAAGTGCACCAAGAAAGTGTCCAGCAGAAAACTGCAATAGACAATTTGCAAGGGGTGGTAAAAAATCGTTTCAGGAATTGTACCTTTAGACATTCTTATGTATATATATATATTCATAATGTAAAATTAAATCTATCTTTTTTGTGAGATGAATCATATTTTTATTTTCTTAATTTATCGTAATTATGGACATAAGCAAACGTAAAAAATAAGAAAGAAAAGGATAGAGTAGTTTAAAACTTGAAAGAATTAAATGTTGAAAGATATATAATGAATTAAAATACGTAAAGGTAGAGAAATGAGAAAAAGGACATCAATTGAGAATTGGGATTCGGAAGCAAATTTTATAGTAGCCGTTCAATCAACCCTTGCTTCTGACAAAGTCAATGGTTTAATATTATTCGAAAATATAGATGAGCCAGTTTTAAATCTATTGATTTTCTTTAATTTTTCTCTTACAACCATAACTGGAACACTCGATTTTGTAACCAAATAATTAGATAAAGAACCAAGTAATACACCTTTTATTGCACTTTGACCCTTTGAACCAACAACAACTAAAGTTGGCTGTAAATTATCAATGAGTTCAAGTATCAAATGTCTTGGAATTGGATGATGAATAATTTCAATGACTATATGTATTTGTAATTTTGTTAATTTTAATAAATTAAGGACCTGTTGTTTTGCTTTATTTAGCATGTTTAATCTCGATGTTTCTCTTTGTGATTCATTAAGAGTATTTCCTTTCAAATGATGATTATTGTCATTTTCTTCGATAACACAAACTATAAAGAGTACAGAACCATCAACCAATACAGTACCTAGACACCATTCAAGTGCAAATATAGATTCAGGTGAAAAATCCATACAAACAAGAAACATTTTTGGTTTGATTTTAGGGTTTATCAATTGAAAGAAATTTCCACGAGTAATTGTTTGAATAACTCTTGATTGCGATTTATTCGAGTCAAGGTCTCCTTCTTTAATCGTTTCATTTAATTTTGATGCAAATTCCGAATCTAATTTATCCTCAACAGCTGAAGTATAAGGAATCATAAAGTCCTTATTTGAGTCATCAGAATCAAAATTAACTTGAGCTTGATCCTGTTGGGTTTTTGCTTCATTGACATCAGGTATTAACTTATTTGTAGGCGGGTGAGTAGCATTTGAATGAGAATCTAAGGATTTTATATGGTCGTTTTCTTGATCAATAATCTTTTTACGATATTTCGAATAGCCCTCTAATTTTTGTCTTCTAGCAAAAGCATCTTGATCAGTAGCCTCCAAGTCAAGGTTGTCTTTACCCATCAAAGCTTGCTTATCATTAGCTAGTTTTTTGACTAATTCCTCATTCACCGAATTACCAATAGTCTTGGCATTTGCAAAAGCTCGTTCATTTGCGGTTAGCTCCTCTAATCTCTTAACGGTTGAACGATCATTCAAATTTGAATTTTCAAGTATTGAACTGATTTCATTGATTTTCTCATCATGACATGCATAATTTGGTAATATGTTACCAGTGTCATCATATTGAAATTTCTCGTTATCATCACCGTCACTAATATGTTCTTCTTCACTAACTTCATCTTGCCATAATTCATTTTCTTCATTATCAGAATCTATCGCTTCGTCCTTTCCGTCTAGTCTTTCCAGTGGATCATGATTCGTGATGGACCACTTCAATTCTTTATTGAATTCTTCATTCAGAGTGGATGATGATCTACTATGATTGCCCGAAGGTGAGACTGACCTACCTCTATTATTACCCGACATAGATTTTTGAATGATAGCCAATTTCTCAGCCTGCAATTTTGATTGTCGACTAGCCATGATCGAGCTTTGGTATGAAACTGAATATGTCTTAATTGATGTAGATTAAGGGTTAGGTATATATACATTTTAAAAATGACTTGACTTTTCTCATATGCAAAGATACCGTAGTGCACACAATTAACCCAGCGGGGTGCAACATGTAAAAGATTATCGAATCATGAATAGTTTTACAAGTTACAATCTATAGAGCTTTTAGATTATATAAAATTGAACGTAAACCAAATCTATACCTCTGTTTTGCCATCATTATTATCGTCACTTTCACTTTCAACTTCACTATCGCTTTCGGTTTCAATGTACTCTACTAGCAAGTTACCACCCGCTTTAAGCTCACCCACATCGTTAATAATTTGACTAGAGGGTTTGATGATCTTCTTAGGAAATGGTTGAATGAGTTCGAATTCAACGGGAAATTTCGTAAAGAAATCATCATGAGATACAGCCTCTTGATCCTGTAGGTCTTGCCCATTAATGAAAGTGATAGCTTCGTCTTCATTAGCGAAGTCATCGGGCCTTTGATTCAATAACTGATTAATAAATAATCTTGAGTTTACATACATGTACAAATCGATAACTCTAATACTCTTAGATATTACTTCCACGATTCTTTTTCCATTTGGTAATTTTATTGCAACTTTGATCGTACCATTCAGTGTATCTTCATTCAAGTTTTCGAACCAATTTGTTTGAATTAATTTGAAAAAAAAGCTTTCTTTTAATTTAGCTAAGTTTAACAATTCCTGTTCTTTATCGACCAATATTTTTTTATTTACCTTTTTAATATTGTCTTGCTCCAAGGATTTCAAATAAGCATCATCCTGTTGCTCCTTAATTATTCTGCTTAATTCAATTTCTTGTTTATCTATCTTTTTAGTTATTAGTTGAGCATTGAAATTATCTAATAATTTACTCAAGTTTTTCAATATTTTTTTGGCGGTGCTATTTGTAAGTTGATCATTTTCAAGAAATTGATGAGACAAATTTGATTTATATACCATTGACATGGATGACATTATTGATGGATTGTTTGTGATGTTACCAATAAGCATAATGTAAGGAATCTTTTTCACTTTATACGTATGGCCAACTTCAAAAGCTTCAGGGCTCTTATCGACATTGTTGATATATACATTGGTATCTTTATAAAGACCTTCAGACTTATCAAATAACTTACTGAAACTTTTACTTTTTATCAAAGATTTTATGAATTGATGACTCTCTGGTTGATCATTGATGAGTATGACTAATAACCATTCGTAGTTATTCTGAGTCTGAGCATGAATGGTATTAAAGTCTTGATCAAAAAAGTTGAACTTCAGTAATAATGATGAATCTTGATCATCTTGCTTAGATTCATCCTTCTCAGTTTCAATTTTATCACTCAAGTGAAAGTCAAGTTTCAATGAATTTAAGAAGTTGAAATCTTCTTCATAATTATCATAAATAAATTTATTAGGGAATCGATTGGTAGCCTTGGCAGATGATGACATATGTCCGAATCCACGAAAGATGTATCTCACGACAGAAAGAATGACTTGTAACAATGTTTTAGGTATTATTAATAATATAATCCAGATTGAATTTAGTGGGTTTCTTGTTTTGGGCGCTTCTGATGTAATTGATTCGGTATATTCTTTATCATCATTTTCCTTTAATTCTTTTTCTTTCTCCTCTTTAAGAGAAGTATGTATACCTAATTCTAGAGACCAATAATTGGAAATTTTTGGTGCTTTAGGCAAGCGAGGTATGAAATCATCAAGAAACATTTGATTTTGTAAATTTGTAACCCCACCCCCACCGGTACTTCCATGTCTATGATGAAGATCAAACCCACTATCTTCATATCTTTCGGCTCCAGTGTGGGTACTGTCATATTGTGGTATTGATTGAGGAGGTGAAGGGTGTGACGGAATTGTGGGCTGATTTATTGACTCGAAACCACTATCGAAGTAGTTCATGACTGCATTATTCAAATCCCAGTCATAAATTGTGAGTAGTTGAACTATCTTTTCTTGTACGGAATTATCGCCATTATCATCGTTTAACCCTGAAACCAAAGTAAATTCATCAACCAACGATTGTTGATGTTCATCGAGTGACATTGTGTTGGTGATTTGTCTTTAATTTTAAGTAACTGATTTGTAAGGACAAAGTATTTATCTTATAATATTCATGTTTTTCAGCATAACAATGGTGTACGGGGTAAATGCACATTTAAAGCAATTGCAACTGTATCTATACTTTATACGTTTCGATCATACTATTATGAAAAGTGATTCACAAGCGCATCTCGCCGTATCAGATGTTTATGAGCTTAGATTGAATATATAGTCTAGGTAATGTGTTTTTGATGTGATTCATATACTATTATAAAGCTTGTTGCGTATTTAAACGATTATATTGACGCTCAATGAACAAGATATTACTTCAACTTATTGACATTCAGATGTCCTTTCACAATAAACGGGTGAAATGAAAGACTTTCCCTTGTCATTGACTCATGTAGCTTACATAACACCACGTCCACCTCAAGAAATGATCAAGCGACATGCGCAAATAACGTGAGTACTAGATTGACGGTTATTGTGGTTATGGCACTAGAACCAAACTCAAGATACTGAAAACACTCTATCAGAATATAGATTTATGCTTGTCAGTAGCGAGCTAATAGCTAACGAGCTAATAGCGAAGCCTCATAGCTCAACATAATATTTCACCAACAACTGACGAGTTGTTATAAGAAAATATGAAATACGATTTCAAAGGCACTTGTTTATATGCAAATGTTCAATGTTCATGCTCGATGGTAAACCCTATTCATCTCTAGCCAAATGTTATAGTTGCCTTGATCGCGTGTATCATAAGTATAAACTAGCTGATAACGACTCAGTGTGTAATGTCCACATCCACATCTACACATAGACAGTATAAACTTAAACTTAACGTCAAAGTCTGCCTCTTCATCAAGTGGAAAGCCCTGCACATAACCGATGTCTAATCTATGCCATTTTGGGACTCAAAAGGAATCGAAATTTCAAACATATACCTGAGTTTTGATATCAGCAGAATATACACTTAATATATAATACTATATAAGCATATCCCAGATCTTTCTCGACGCTTTCTTGTTTCGTCTCATTTTAAAAGGAAACCAAATTATACACTATGGGATTGGGTTCAGCTGCTTATAGGTTGTCACTTGTTTTGGGAACAGTTACAACTGGATGTATGAACTCAATATTTACTAAATATCAAGACAACCAATGTGTTAAAAACTGCTCAAATCCTGACATAACGACGCATGAAAACTTTGAACAACCGGCTATTCAATCGCTACAAATGTTTATAGGTGAATTGTCGATGGTTGTAGTTTATTATATGATATACTTATCAAGATTTTCAGCAGCTCAGAAAAGACAAGGGTATCAAGCAATTGAGGGTGAAGATGAAGAAAGAGACAGTAATAGCGGCGAGATTTCGTTATTCCAAAGTTTGAAACTTGCAATTCCTTCAATTTTTGATTTATGTGCTACAACATTAATGAATATAGGTTTAGTTTACACCCCAGTCTCAATTTATCAAATGACCAGGGGTGCTGTTGTTTTGTTTGTTGCACTTTTCTCGGTGTTATTTTTGAAAAGAAGAATTACAAAGCTCGAGTGGCTTTCCTTGATTATTGTTACTTTAGGAGTAGCTATCGTTGGTTATAGTGGTTCTCGTAATTCCCCTTCCCAGAGCACATCAGTGATAACAAACGAGGAAGAATCTGCATTGGTAGTATTCGGAATTTCTTTGATAATCATAGCTGTAACATTGCAAGCCTTGCAGTTCGTTTTCGAAGAACATATCTTACATGAAAATTCAATTGTTCCAATGAAATTGGTTTATATCGAAGGCTTTTACGGATTTACAATCTTATCCATCATTTTGATTGTCCTCAACTACATTGTTGGTTTGATTCAGCCTCCTTCGAAATTCGCTAATTCACCATTTAATTTGACAGAAGCTTTAAGTGAAGTTTTTTCATCAAAACAAATTTTAATGTCATCTGTATTGATTATGATTTCAATAGCTAGTTTCAATTTCTGCGGAATTTCTTTGACCCAAGAATTATCTGCTACTTCAAGATCCACTATTGACACTTGTCGTACTTTAGTAGTTTGGATTCTTGCAATTTTCATGGGATGGGAATCGTTTCATTTTTTACAATTGCTCGGATTTGTTGTGTTGGTATTCGGAACTTTGTGCTTCAATGGTATTTTTACACCAGAAACTTGGACTTGGGTCCCAACCTATTTAAAGGATTCCTCATTGTCTAGAGAAAGATTAATAGACGTTGTAGACGAGCCAATTGAAAGAATGTAGTATGTTAAGTATCAGATATAGATTAAATAAAAAGATTCAATTATTTTCCGACTTTATTATGTAATCGTGTGTATCGCACAATATGAATATTGAGAGTTCGCCACTGCGTAAATTGAATTTGAGCTATCAATGATAAAGACTTCAATACATCTAGGTCAAACAAACCATCCACATAAATAATTAAGCAGTAACAATGGTATGTATACCACATTTAACGTTCTGAGCTTTAGAACTATCGCTGTTGTGAGCAAAACTCAATGGTTTTTACTAACAAACTTCAACATAGTCGTTAAGAGTCGCTCCAGAAAACAATCATCAATCAACCATAAATAGTACCACTTATGGTGAAAGAGCTGAACATGCACCAGGTTTACAAGATATCTTGAGAACTCAAGAAGGTCCATTAAATTTAGCATCAAAAATCAACAATCGTCATCCATTAGAATCAAGAATCAATAATTGGGAAGAAACCCAACGCCAAACACAATTAGAAACTTATAGAAGAATATTCGGTGCAGGTGAACCTATAAGAAGAACCATGGAATTAAATATAGTGGAAGCCACCGATTTCAAACCTCAGGTTTTAGGTGGTAACACTAACATTCATAGAGACGTGTTATTGAATAAAGACGCAAGTGTGGATTGGGATGATATTTACCAAGGTGGATTTGAAGCCGGTAATAACGTTAAAGATTTCCATTCAGAAATGGAAAAGAAGTTAAATATTTAGAAGAGTCAGCTTCTTACTTGAAAATGAATGTTATTAATTATATTGATTATATTGTAAGTAACATTTCATATTTGAAACCTATATGTGAAATAAAAATAAACCGATTTGTATCAATTGCCGAGAGAGTAAGCTTTATTGCATTGTAGGTGCTCTCCAGATTTTCAAACTTACGTGCTAGTGTGAATGATGTCTTTTTTCATCTTACGTAGGTTCGAAAAAATCCAATTGACCCGAAAAAAAACTGGCAAGTATTGACTCAGCGTCCTACACTATGGACAAAAGGTTTCGAGACGTTGCAGGATAAACAAATGGTGATTATATGCTTACTTTGAAGTGAAATGTAATTGGCATTGTTGATGGCAGCAGCCATTTCTCTTTTTGTGCAAGTGTGTCTGAAAAGTCAAAAAAAAAAAAGTAAGCGAGATCGTGAAAATTTGCAAATTGTAGAAGAGAGAAAACTTATGCATCATCTTCAGTGAATGTTCTTTCAAAAACTATCTTACAAATAAATACGTACAGAAAAATCTTCTTGTTGAAAAATTGGCATTAGCATACATTAATTAATCAGCAACTTATACCTACCTTTCATTCGAAAGCAAACTCAACTTTAAAACTTGAAAAACGATTTATTATTTTCGACATGTCTCAAACATCTTGGTACGTACCATTTTTTACGATAAAATTCATAAAGTTGAATGATTTGAGCTAGATTGAATAAGTACTAACATCATACTAATAGGACTCGTAAACCAGAAGCTTCGCTCAATACTTTGGACGCTCAAGACTCGGCGTTCACTGAACTGCCATCACCTAATTCAGGTCATATTCCATCAAGTGTGACTATTCCGCCTAATAAAGGAAGCAAGAATTACACAATGGATGAAGTGTTCCAAGTTTGGTATGAAAATAAAGACCAAATTTTAAATTCAATTTCTTCATTCCCAGTTCAACAACGTGAAATTTATAAATCTACTGAACCAAATCAAATTTATCATTTAGATTTACAGCATTCTTCAACTGATCCAAAGTTGGGTAATCCGATAGCTAAACATATCGAGCCGAAGAATGAAACACTAGTCGATAATGAATCCCAGGCTAATAATAAAGGCGAAGAAGCATTTTCTACTCCCTCAAATAATGATGCAATTTCAAACGGGTTCTCAAATTTATCAGTGAATGACGAAATTCAAGATACGGAACGTTTCAAGTCATCTCAAGGTCCTCCTCCTGGTATGAATTCAAGACCCCAAGACTTAGATTCATCAAATTCATTGAATATTCCTCAAGTTCCACTTTTGAATTCAAGTCAAATTGAATGGTTGTATTTAGATCCGAGTGGTAATGAACAAGGTCCGTTTAACGGGGATATGATGCAAGAATGGTTGAGTGATGGTTATTTGAACCTTGATTTACAAATCAAGAGACAACAAGAAATCCAATACCGTACGTTGAAAGAATTATGTGATACTGTCCAAAATTACATTCAGCCTTTCAAAGTTCCACTTCCTGATTTGTCTGCATTAAATTCGAATGGTGTCACCAATCTTCAACCTCAATTCGAAGATCCAACGCATTCATTGCATAATCAACATCATCAGCAATTACAAGCTCAGCAAGCAATTAAACCGCAGCCTTTGCAATTCAAGCATCAACCTCAATTTCATCAATTCATGTCGAATCCTACAGGTAATCTTGGTGCTGCAGGTATGAGATTGAATTCATCTATGAATTCACAAACCAACTTATTTGGTAATGATTTCATTGGTCAACAAGATCCTTTTACGTCAACTCCTTTGACACCTAATGGAGGATTTTCCAACACTAATCAGTTTGGTATTGATAACGTAAATTCAGGCGGTATTGGGGGGTTTTCTCAACCTTTGTCAAACTCGTTACATATGCCTTCTTTGTTACAACAACAAATTCAAAATCAAAATCAACCTGTTCTATCAAGAGCTAATAGTGGCTGGGGTCTTGATACTACTGGTGGTCTTATGGGAAGCAGCCCAAGTACTCCAGTATCTGTGGCTCCTCAATTATCATCTCAAATTTCTCAACCTGCCCCATTATCTCCTTGGATTTCAGCAGCTCAATCTCTGTCCAGAGTGAACTCACCTTTCATACCATCATCAACTTTATCTAATGCTGAACATAGTGGCTCTAACAATAATAATGTTGATGATCATGTCTTGGATCAAATTCATTCTTCAGTTGTAACAGACATTTTAAGTGACGGCGATGATGATAAGTTCACTCATAATGTTAAAGAAGGAAATAGATACAATGATAATCAACAACAATCTTTATCACCTATTCACCAGCAACAGCAGCAACAACAACAACAACCTTCTTCACCAGCGCAACAAGAACAGGCTCAACAACATCAACCCTCTAGTAAGACCGAAGAAGCTTTAGTAACCGATGTTAGCAAAGCTGAACAAGAATCCCCATTAATCGAGCAAACTAGATTTACAGATTCAACAACTGCTTCTCCATCAATTGAAAATTTGAAACCAGCTGCATTGCCACAACAAAAGTTAGCACCTTGGGCATCAGCTACAAGTTCAATCAATCAAGACACGAAGTCAAAACCAACCTTGACTTTGAAAGAGATCCAACAATTAGAAGCCGAAAAATTGGCTAAACAAAAAGAAGAACTAAAAGTCGAACAAGCAGCCATTGCAGCCGCAGCTGCCAAAGCGTGGTCAGTTGAAGAAAAACAAACTACAGCTGAAAAGCCTAGTCTTCCAAAAACTTCAAGTTGGGCAACTAATTCTACTATCAAGCCAGTCATTGCTAAAAAATCATTAGCTGAAATTCAAAAAGAAGAAGCCGAAGCAAAAGCAAAAACAAGAGCTGCTTCAATCGCAGCGTCAAACCCAAGCTCAACTTCCGTTCCAATTTCAAATTCTAAGCCGTCATTCGCCAGTGCAGCAGCTAATGCTTCTTTGAATGATAGTGCATGGACTACAGTTGCATCAAAGAAGCCACAAGTTAAAAAACAAACTGTTTCACAACCATCAATTACTAATAACGTTTCATCAGCTGCTAAAACTAATCCTCAGCTTTTACGTTCAGTTTCAGCTTCGAAACCGATTGCATCAAATGTTAATTCCGGATTGATTAGAGAAGACTTTTTAATTTGGGCAAGATCATCTATGACTAATTTATATCCAACCGTTTCAAAAGATGATTTATTAGATATTTTCACAACTTTGCCATCAAATGGATCAGATTCGTCTCAATTAATAGCCGAGACTATATATAGCTCTTCAGCAACCATGGATGGTAGAAGATTTGCTCAGGAATTTTTGAAAAGAAGACAAAAGGTTGAACAACAAGTCGGTCAAAGTGATGATGTTTCATGGGCATCCGCAATCATCTCAAGTGCAGACAAAGTTTCAACTGTCGACGAAGATGGTTGGAGTACAAGTGTTAAACCAAAAAAGAAGGGTAGAAAACATTAGCGATTTTTTTACCTTTTTCGTTATTTGTTGTTTTTGTTTTATCACTTGTTTCCATTTTGCAAATTGTTGTTCTTTCTTGTTTTTTTCATATATATAGCCTTAATATATTTTTTCCGTGTTTTATAGCTTATATATAAAGTTGTTAAATATAAATCATATATTATGTTATTAAAAGAAGTTATTAAATATACGAGTCAAGAAATACGAAACTCGAGAAGAAGTAAATTGCCTTCAAAAAGTTGACAAATAAATATATATACAAATACGATGTATTAGTTTTTTAAACTTGGATAGAATCCAATTTGGCTGCTAATTGAATCTCATCATGTGCTTGATTATAATCAACACTTTTCAAAATTTTTGAAACTAAATGTAAGTTTTCTTGTGGAATCATTAGAATTGCCGATCTTGCCATGGATAAGTAATTCATCTCAAATGTAGTCTGAAGCTCTTGTGGAAACTTTTTATATCCATTGATAATTTTACTGGCTAGACCAGCAACGATTCCAGTGGAATCTAATGGCAATTTAGTGAGATCAATACTTATAGGAACGATGATATCTTGATCTGATCCAATTATGTTACTTGAATTGAAACCCATTTGGGATCTTTTCTTTGCAGATTTTGGGAGTATCAATGATACTTCATTCATTGAGGTCCTAGTTATAGCAAAATAATCAGTGACTTTGTTACTGGATATTATTTGAGCCGATTTTAAGATCGTATTAATGATTTCACCTGATCTTGAGCCTGTCAAGAGCAATTTAACTTTACTATTAATTTTCGGTTTTATATTTGATTTTTTGAAAAGATCGAAGGTATTCGTTTCCAAATTTTTGCTGGCATCTTCGAATTGTAATGGAATTGGAATTTCCTCATCCATAGACTTAGTAACTATATAACTATTGGAGATATCAGAAAACTTGAAGTTTTGTTTTGTTAAGATGCTTATAACCTTTTCTTTCAATTCGAATGGAATCAACACAATATCACTGAAATGACTTGAGATGAAAAACAATGATATACCATTTTCTGATAATGGTCTTGTTAATTCTAAGATTCGTAGGTTATTACTATAACTACCATCGCTATCAATTTGTAAGTTCAAAAATGTTTGATCAATTAATTCAACATCATTGTATTGCAAACGTTTACAAACATCAAGGGGCTCGGCAAACGATGTTGCCATTCTACGAGTTGAACAAATGATAGTGACTTCAGTTGGAGTATAAGCAATATGAAAAAAATAATTTTCATCTTCTTCATCATCAGGATCGTCACCACTGCTACTTTTGGTTTCAGTAAGAGACAACCCTTGATCAATATCTTTACTTGAATTATCGATTTGTGATCTGCTTCTTTCTTTACTTAGCGAGTTTCTGTTGCTGAAATTCCCTGACACCCAACTGGCGTCCAAATTGACATGTTTACTTTTATTCAATTCATGCAGATCTGAAGAGTAGTCACTTGAGTCAGTATCATTGAAGTCGTCATCATCATATTCATTCTCTGTAGAATCGCTTTCATCATTTTCATCTTCATCATCGCTATCCTGATCATCATCGCTATCCTCATTCAACAGCTCATATTTTCTTGACTCGTCATATAACATTTGTAAGATTGGGCTTATGAAAAGCCAAGACTTACTTCTTGGTATTGATAGTATTGATAGCTTTGTTGGATTAATATAAACCTGACTATTCATATTTTACCACTTTGATTGTTATAATGAGATTAGTGTTCGAAGCTTCGCGTGGTTCAGTGGTGCTTTAGGTTCTTTAGTTTCACGTATAGATTTGTAGTATTTGTGAAGTGATAATAAGGATACATAAGCTGTGTGTAAAGCGTTTTAGCTAAAATTCGTTAAGTAGTAGTATAATGAGATTAAGGTTTGCTTTAGCGCTATATTCACATTCATATATAAATTAAGTAAATCCACTGATGTTAGTCATGATTCAATTCCCGAGGGGAAGAGTCATAAAAGGGTTTTTTTTTTGTATTACATGCGACTATAACCGAGTTAAATTTATTTAAATCATCTGTATACAGGAAGGGTATATAAGAAAATTGATCAATATACAAAAGTCACTTACACCTTTGAAAGATTTTGACGTTCATAAAAAGTTTCCCATAATTCAATAGCTTCTTTCTGAGATTCTATTGAACTTTCAATAAAAATTTCAACGCTATTTCTGAAATCATCAATTTTTCCAATCTCAAAGTGCTCAATTTCTTCTTTTATAGTTTCACTAATTGATGTGAATTTATTTTCGTATATAGTTGTCTTTTGGGATAACTTGTCGACCTCAAAAGTCAATTGATTTATTTTATCGACTGATGATTTATACTTTTTATTCAATTTATCAAGCGAAGATTGCTTTTTATTCAATTCTTGTTTAAAATTATAATATTGTTGATATATTTTGAATCTGGTTTCAAAAATAAATTTTATTGATCCAATTATTCTGAGATACTCTTCAATTGTGAATCCAAGAGTTAAGTGGTCTTGTAAATTAATTCTATCCAAGTTTTCCTTTAACTTCAACTGAACTTCACTAAATGCTTCTAGTAAATTTGTAGTAACTTTCAGAATTTCAAAGTTAGCCAATTCTTCGATAGTAATTGAAATTTCATCGAGAACTCCAATCATCTCTACTCTTTGTATTCCAATCAAATCAATTGATTTATAAAAATTTTTTAAGTTGAATTCTAATTCATCAATGTAAACTTTTTTATTTGCAAAATACTCATCAGGTTCATTAATCTTATTTGATATCGAAAAAAGGGAGCTCATAAAACTTGACCCACTTCCACCTGTACCTACCCCTGTTATAAGTGGGGCCGATATACTTGAGTTTGATCCAATAGAACTATCATTATCATGATTATTATTGATTATTCCATCATTATCTAAAAAGTCATTATTTTGTAATGAAGCTCCCGATCCACTCAATCTTTCTCTTTCCTTTGATTCATTTATAAAGTCATCACTTATCAAAAACATTACAAAGTCTTGATCATTACATAATTTTGGTAAACTGCTTATTTTATATAACATTTTTTCTAATGATAATCTTCTATTTTCAATAAAGTTTTCATTAAATCTACCAATGTATGTTTGTTTTGTTGGTGGTGGTGGAATTATCTTACCTGGATGATTATTTTGTAATTGATGATATATCCATCTAAAATCTTTATACCTTCTGGTAACTGTTTTAGTATCTAAATCAGCTGGCCAATATTGTGAGTCTAAATTTTTGTTTCTAACCTTTATTGAGTAAATTATATGAGCGGATGTGATATCTCCCACTTTCATTGGATCTCCCACAGTTATTTCGAGTTTATTTGATTTCGAATCATCTATTGATATTGAATCTTGATCATGGTTTGTTGTAGTTGTAGTTTCATTGTTTGTTGGTGAATTTATAGGAAAGCTTGGTAAAGCTTTAGGCTTTGATAGTTCCTTTAATCTGTCTTCTTCTGATGTGGTTGGCAAATCATATAATGGAGCGTTGACTTCTTGAACTAGTTGATCAGCTTTCGGAACTGATTTGATTGATGATTTATCATTTGACTCGTCATTTTGGTTACCCAATGGTCCTAGCAATGGGTCTTCTTTCACTTGAGGTTCGGGTGACTTTGATTGGTTACCACTTAGGCTGGCTTTACTGTGTTGTTCAAGATATTGTATATGTTGCTTAGAGCTATTACCATTGAGGTGCTTAGTAACTACTTTAGAAGGGTATCGACGTTGTCTGGGGGCCCTAAACTTACCATTTTTTAAATGTGATGATCTCTTGGGTGACGATAGTGAGTCAACGTGGTTTGAGTTGATATCGTCGCTAGCGGTGTTTTCATTTTTGTTATTGTTACTAATAGTTTTATTATTGGTAAGAACCCCCATAGGGCTACCTTTATCATTGAACAACGAGTCGCTGGGGTCCACTTTTTGAGGGGATGATAACGACGCCTCCATATCAATGTCTTCAGAGCCATTCGTTAGTTCAGATAGCAAATTGTGCTTACGTTCATTTCTTATATCATGTAATTGATCTCTTTCTGCTTCTTTTATTGGATCATATTCCTCGTCTTTCGTCTTATACAGTAAGTCATTGACATCTCCATTATCATCACCATCACCATGAGCCTCTTCATCTTCATAATCCGAGTATTGCTTCTTATAAGAATCATTATCAATTGACAATACATTGAATTCATTATTCAAGACCGGAGAAACATAGGTGTTATTTAAATTAGTGAATGAAGGATTGTGAGAAGGTGACAATACATCATCCCAATGAGATGCTGTTAAATCGTCATTTTCCATCATGCAAATATAATTGAGTTCTGAAAATCAAAGAGAAATTGTGAAATATTTCAGTTTAAGTGTCGTGTTATCATACACTAATTTGACTATCTTTTAATTCAATTCATTATCGATTTTCTGGTCAATTTGCTGAAGGGTGGAAGTTAACAAAGTGTACTGCATATAGTACTTTCCAAATGAGATTAAATGATCGTTACATGTGGTAATACTATAAGACACTTCGACTAGTTCGTAGCCTGATAATGATTGTATACTTACTAATCAATGATATAGGTAGAATGGTGAATCCTTTTAGGAGATTTATAATAATAAAAAAAGTGTTGGGTAATGAAGAGTGTCCAGTAAGCATTAAACAGAAACACGCGATACAGATCGTGATACTTTTGGCTGCACATTCTACCGAGAATTCGAAGCTTACAATACCAACGAGTTTTGCAAACACGGCTCCTTTCGTCAAACTTTTTCAAGTTACAATACAGATGTTTTATTTTATTTCTTATATTAACATAAATCTATAAAATTAAGTAAAAATTAGAAGTAAATCTATGGTGCACAATAACCACCATCAACAATAATATCAGTTGCAGTAGTATAACTTGAAGCATCGGAAGCTAAGTATAAGTAAGCACCGACTAATTCTTTTGCTTCACCTTCTCTTCCTAATGGGATCAAGGACCACCATTTATTTTTTACTTCTTCGTCGGCAAAGTCTGAAATGTCTGTAGCGATATAACCAGGACTAATGGTATTCACTCTTGCAAATGGTGCCCATTCAACAGCCAAAGATTTACCTAAATGAATACATGCAGCTTTAGCAGCATTATAAGGAGCTTGGTTTTGAGGAACATTGACAATGTGACCAGACATTGACGCAGTAATAATAAATGAACCAGTGCCTTTCTTTCTAAAAATCTTACCAACTGGTTTGGCACAATAGTAGATACCATTCAAATCGCAATCAATGATATGTTTCCAACCTTCAACTCCTTCGGCGTCAATACATGCACCTTCACTCCAAGCAACACCAGCATTGGCAACAAAGATATCAATTGTACCGAAATCTTTTTCAATTTGGAAAATAACATTTTCAACATCTTGTGGATCAGAAACGTTACATTTATATGCTTTAACATTAACACCATATTTCTTGGATAATACTTCAGCTTTATCTTCAATTGGATGTGAATTGTACCAAATGGCAACGTCAGCACCAGCTTGAGCGTAAGCTTCAGCAACAGCAAACCCAATACCACCAGATGATCCAGTAACAGAAGCAACTTTACCCTTTAACGAGAACAAATCCATTACATGATTTGCAGTCTTAGGGGCCGGTCTTGGTAAATTACCAACGGCTTCATTGATATATGATTTAACTTCTTTTGGCATGATTTATACGAATGAAATTATATGTATGTGTATATGAAAAATATAATATGAGATTTTCCAGATATTTTAGGGAGAAACTGGGGTAATTTATAGCCAACAATTGCGGGACAGAAAATTGCAAAAGTGTGAATAAACAATAATATTATATATTGTACTTTTATATAAATAAATGGAATGGTAAAATCAAAACACCGAAGGTAATTAAATAGGGGGGCTAGCGTAGTTTATATACCACTGGGCAACTGAAAAGTGAAAGTTGGCAATCTAGGTAGAAGAATATACCGATATGGGAACAGGTGCCTAGCTGTGTGCAGGAAAGATACATTCATACATTATTATTATTATATGTGACCAACACTTTAGATTCTGTGTAGGACCACCACCGCCGATTGGCACATTTGACAAGTTGTTGATTAATTCGACACACGTCAATTATATCGTGTTCTATAGCAATTGTAACACGGACTTACCTGATTGCTGTTTAAACTAAAAGTGAGACATAAGTATCATCAGGATTATTGCAAGCAATTAAACTAGAACAAAAATGACGTACAATTTTGTGTTTGTCGGGGCAATTTGGTTTTCACACCATTGCTAGAATTTTCTGTGAGCGACGAATTCGCACTAACATGATATAATGATACTTACAATGATACTCGATGATGCAATTATACAATGCTACAATGATACTCGATGATACGATGTCATGATATGTAATAATAATAAATAATTTGTATTATAGACTTCAAAAAAATGAAAAAGAATATAGTCAATTTAAATAATGAATGATAAGTAACAAGAATAAAATAGAATAGATATTGAGTGATTGAAAACTATAATTCAATAACAAAGATGAAAATTAAGCATAAAATTGGTAATTTATTACCAGATCATATAACTTTTATCATCATTGTATTGATTTTCGAGGAATAAATAAATTTGATTGTATTAGTGAAAGTATTTGATCTAAATTTCTTTTGTTATATGAAATAAAAATAAAAACTAAGATATGCATGAAAAGAATACTTGGTATAGCTTTTGGTAGCGAGTTTGTTTAAGTAAATTGGTGATAACATTCACCTTCATATTATGTGTGATAAATTACTTAATAAACACGTTTAGCAGGTGGAACAGGTTTACAATCATTTTCATCTAATGTTGTTTTAACAACATCTCTGTAATCTAATCTAACTGGGGCACCAAATTCTTCTTGATAAGATAAAGTATGTTTTCTCCAATCAACATCATCTCTTTCAGGATAATCATCTCTTGCATGAGCACCTCTTGATTCTGTTCTAGCAGCTGCGGATGCTGCAGTTTGAGTAGCACAAGTTAATAAATTTTGTAATTCCAAAGTTTCAACTAAATCTGAATTCCAGATCATTGATCTATCTGTTGTTTTAACATGTTTGAAAGATTCATCAACTTTATTTATGTGTTCAACACATTCATCTAAAGTATCTTGCATTCTGAAAACAGCACAACCTTTTTGCATAGTTCTTTGCATTTCGTTTCTTATTTCAGCAGTTGTCTTAGTACCAGTAGCAGTTCTTAAATTATGTAAGTTTTCAATTGATTCATAACCAATATCTTTTGGTGCTGCTTTATGAGGAGTACCAGGAATTAATGAATCTCTAATAGTATGAGAAACAGCTCTACCAAAAACGACTAAATCTAATAAGGAATTTGCACCTAATCTATTGGCACCATGGACTGAAGCACATGCTGCTTCACCACAAGCTAATAAACCTGGAACAACTTCATCTTCACCCTTTTCATTCTTTTTAACAACTTCACCATTCCATTTAGTTGGAATACCACCCATATTATAATGAACAGTTGGTAAAATTGGAATTGGTTCTTTGGTAACATCAACACCAGCGAAAATTTGAGCAGTTTCAGAAATACCTGGTAATCTTTCTTTTAAGACGGATGCAGGAATATGACTTAATTGTAAATACATGTGATCTTTTAATGGACCGACACCTCTACCTTCATTAATTTCCATTGTAATAGCTCTTGAAACAACATCTCTTGAGGCTAAATCTTTAGCACTTGGGGCATAACGTTCCATAAAACGTTCACCTTCAGAATTAACTAAGAAACCACCTTCACCTCTAGCACCTTCAGTAATTAAACAACCTGAACCATAAATACCGGAAGGATGAAATTGAACGAATTCTAAATCTTCTAATGGTAAACCAGCTCTTGAAACCATGGCATAACCATCACCAGTACAAGTATGAGCAGAAGTACATGAAAAGTAAGCTCTACCATATCCACCAGTAGCAATAACGGTTTTATGAGCTCTAAATCTATGTAAAGTACCATCTTCTTCATTATAAGCAACAACACCAATACATTCACCATCTTGCATTAATAAATCCATAGCAAAGAATTCAATGAAAAAATGAGTATCATGTCTTAAAGATTGACCATATAAAGAATGTAATAAAGCATGACCAGTTCTATCAGCAACAGCACAGGTTCTATAAGCTTGACCACCTTTACCATATTCTTTTGCTTGACCACCAAAAGCTCTTTGATAAATTCTACCTTCTTCATTTCTTGAAAATGGAACACCATAATTTTCTAATTCATAAATTGAAGCAGGAGCTTCTTTTGTCATATAATGAATAGCATCTTGATCACCTAACCAATCTGAACCTTTAACGGTATCATACATATGCCAATGCCAATCATCTTTATGCATATTACCTAAAGCAGCATTAATACCACCTTGAGCGGCAACAGTATGAGATCTAGTTGGAAATAATTTTGAAATACAAGCAGTTTTATAACCATCTTGAGCTAAACCAAAAGCAGCTCTTAAACCGGCACCACCTGCACCAACAACCACACAATCATATTCATGATCAATAACATGATATTTTTGACTCATATATTTACTAGCATTGAAGTTTTCACCTTTAACATTATTACCAATAACTTGTTTTGAAATTGGAGATGTGGAGAATGAACGTATTAAAGAGTTTGAAACTTTTGATGATGGAATTGAAACCCGATTACGCAAGTGATTTAATCTTGTTGACAACATTTTGAAATAAGAAATTTGCTATTTATTTACTTATTTCTTAATCAAAATGATCTTTCAAAATTGATATTATTTAAATGTTAAAGAAAATCCAAATAAAAGTATATAATTAACTTCACTTTTCTAAGTTTTTTTTTTTTTTCTCTGTCTTTCCTGTTCCCTTTGAAAGTAAGTAGAACCGGATATGAATACGCCTACCACCCGGATGTTACAGGTTGAATTTCCACTAATATGGAGAGTTTTTTTAGTAATGGTGAAATTACCGCGTTTCTATTTGCTGAACCCAGATCACCACCTGCACACAAGGAGGCAACCACCGGGACCGAGGAGTGGGATAATCGGTTACACAACACCCGTACACCGCTTAAGATTCATGTCATTGGCTATATATCCGTACACCAATTATAATCAGTAAATACAGAAATACGCGAAAGGTAATAACTCACGTTCATTTAACCGCCAACAAAGTACTTGACATATTACATCTAAAGATATGGCTCATCTACTAATTAATGTACGCTTACAAGATCGATCAAATAATTATGAGCAAAGTTCGTAAAAGGAGTACCTCTTTGGTACAACTTGTATTGGTGATTCTATAAAAAGAAAAAAGTAAAAACAAAAATACGAACTACTGAATCAAACGTATTTGAAACAAGTAAAGTAATAATATACAAAGTTTATATGAAAAACAAACTTAAACAACACAGTAACCACCATCGACTTTCAAGTCAGCACCAGTGACATAAGTAGATGCATCACTAGCTAAGTAAAGGTAGGCACCACATAATTCTCTTGGTAATCCTTGACGACCCTTTGGTGTAACACTATACCATTTATTCTTAATATCATCAGGAACGAAATCAGATAATTCAGTGGCGATATAACCTGGACTAACGGTATTCACTCTAGCAAATCCAGCCCATTCAACTGCAAGTGATTTACCTAAGTGCAAAACACCAGCTTTGGCAGCATTATAACCAGCTTGTAATTGAGGAACGTTGACAATATGGGCAGACATTGAAGCAGTCATAACCATGACACCTTTACCTTGTTTTCTGAAAATCTTTCCAATATTTTTAGCACAATAGTAAACCCCATTTAAATCAACATTCATAACATTATGCCAATGTTCATCGTCTTCTTGATCAATTAAAGGCCCTTCAGTCCATGCAATACCAGCATTTGCAATGAAAATATCAATTTCACCAAAATCAGAATTGATTTCTTCTATAACTTGTTTAACTTCATCAGATTTTCTAACATCGCAATGATTATATTTAATTTGTGTTTTAGGGAATTTTTTTTGTAATTGTTCGATAACAAGATTATTATCGGCGTAATCAATGATTGCTAATTTTGATAAACCAGCTTGACAATAAGCTTCACTGATAACATAACCTATACCTCTCGCACCACCGGTGACGATAGCAGATTTACCAGTTAATTTGAATAAATCAAGTATATTACTTTCTAACACGGGGAATTGGGCTGGTAAGCTACCAATATCAGTGTTAACGATAGATTGAGGTCCTTGGGTTGTTTCGTCGACTGTCATAATGAGGTGAATGAGTATAAAGTGATTGAATTTATATATGAAATATGAATTTATAAATAATTAAGATAGATAAGATTAGGGAATCACACTTATATTTATAACAACTGGCATCACTGGCATCGGGCTAAGAAAAAGAACTAAAAAAAAAATAGTAATTAGTTATCTATTTGCATTCGATTGCAAATACACAGCAAAAACACTAAAACAACTAAAATAATGAGAAAAAAAAGAAATTGAGGCAAATCATCAACCAAAAAAAAGAAAAGAAACAAAAACTCAATGTTCACAAAAACCGCATCATTAAAGAGTATAAAGAAAAAGAAACGAACCCCCCGAAACGCAATGGTTTTTCTTTAACTCATTTGCAATATTATTCCGATATCCTTGATAGCCAATTATGGCATATTTGTAAATTTTGGTGTTGGTTGGTCATCTATGCATATATTGGTCTGTGGTTTTGGAGAGCGTAAGTAGAGCTCGGACCATCTCACCATTAATCATACCGACTGCTTCAGGAATGATTGCGAATATTTCTCCCTTTCTTTACCCTTTTTCGACGATGATACTTGTTGTTGTTTTCACCCATTAGACTTATTCTTTCTGTCATTAATTAATAGTCGTTAAGACTATTACAGTTATTCATAGCCGTTAGCGTCTCTTCCCCCACAATTTCACCCCACGTCAAAATCCCGATTATTGTACCACAATCAGAATTCATAATAATAGCCATTATATATTGTTCGATATTTATGGTTCTGGTTTTGTTGAGATTTTGGCGTATCATTTGTTTCAAATTATGGGGAATCATTGTGTCATCTATTTCTTTCCAGCGTATATTGCCGCATGTATTGATGCTATGATGTCTTCCTGTTTTGACTTTTTTCTTTCAGCTAACCTTGCTTGTTTATTTTTTTTCTCAGTGGCACTTAGTTTCCAAATAAGACACAACTTATCGTAGACAACTTATTGTTGAATTTTCAATCTTACAACGATAACCGAGTTTTATCCAATAGCAGAAATAAATACTCGGATTTGTTTGCAATTGGAGTAGGCATTGGCTGAATGTTTTTTATCTCAAATGACATCATATTTTAAAGCGAATTCTTATCTCAGCTGCGAAACCTCAATCTATTCGGCCAACTTTATATTATGTGGCTCTTTATCTTTAAGATTTCTCAGCTTCAGCTTCTTTATCAATTCCATTGCTGCTGCCATATAAATTAACTAAGCCTTCGTTTTGATTCCGGTAAAGCATAGACTAATTACCCGATGTTGGAGCAGATTCAAATAAAAATTGTGAGGGTAAAAAAAAAAATAAAAAAAGAAAGGGGGCATACTGGGAATTGAACCCAGGGCCTCTCGCATATTTGACGTTAAATTCAATTGCTTGAATCTATCACCCAAAGCGAGAATCATACCACTAGACCACACGCCCATTTCTGAAAAAACTATAGCTTAGGTGAAATATGAAAAGTCAAATGATTGGGTTTTAAATGTGGAGGACCAGCGAGCTATCGAACTGGATAGTACATCTGTAAATTTTAACAGTACAGAGAAGATTAGAATCGTCCATGGAAAACGATGTCACGCTTTTCAAAGATATTTATACATTTCATAGTGTGTAATTGATTTCTAGTCAAATATATATTCAAGATGATAAAAATTAATTTATAGCTAAATATGTATTCAAGATAGTAAAAGAAAGGTGCTCTGTTCAGAAATATTTACAATCATGCATAGTCCAAACCCCATTTAAGACCACTATAGTAACTTGATCTTGCATATACTTGTAGCTGGAGATGGTTGGAGAGTTATAAACTTCGAAAAGAAAATAATAAACGTACTTTTCAATGTATATTTCTATGGCTTTATGAGTCTCCCTTCAGTTGTTTTTTAACATGGAGCAGCTGAATTATTGTGAAAATCGTCATCTTTCGGTAAGGTTAAAAGTGTTTATTTCTTTCAGGACGCTCCAACACTACATCAAGAAGTAACACATTCAAGTACGCTCTTCAACAACTTACTGACTGAAAAAAATGTATCATACTGACATTGTAACTCCGCTCGTGAGACTTCATAGTTTTTGTGTCCCCTAATGTCTCTTTTCCTTTAAGTATCACCAAGCTTGTGAAGTTTCCACCTTTTTCATATCCAACTTCTACATCTTCAGATAAACAAGTAGATCAGTATCGATGTCAAATTACACAATTGTTTCAGTATGCTTCGAGAAGCGAATTACACATATTGTTTAATTTAGTGATTTGTTCATCACTCTTTATTTTTAGATGATTAGCAAGAAGGTTTTGCGATATATCAGTTTACGGTCTAAAAAGACAACAAACTGATTACTCTTCATGATGTGAGTATTCGTTTCGATTACTTTCATAACCTCTTTTCAAGCTATGAACTACTTTCATTATTCATATAATGCTCCAGTGGTGTAAATACTTCATTGATGTTAGTTGTCTTGTCGTTTTTTACGTTGAAAACTGGCAAAATATCAAGCTGGATTGTGCTCCATCACATCCAAACATCTTATATTCCTGATCATCGCATACAACCGGTGATCACTTCTTTTTACAGATTGATTTTCTGACAATTTATGCTTTCTAGGTTCATCGTCTTACAATTTTGTCTCTTGATAGATGTAATTATGCCCAGATAGGGGCGAATGGGACATATAACTATCGGTATGCGTTAGTTCAAGAGTACAATTGACCAAAACTATGGATTTCCCGAAATATTTACAATCAGGCTTATAAATGATTCAAAAGTAGATGATTATCTAGATTGGTATATACATGCGTTTAAGGGTTATGCAATGATGACATTCTCGCGCTTCAATGGACACTCGTTCTTTGTGACGAGAAGTGATAAAAAAATGACTTTATTCATTAATGAACTATCGAAAGTACGAATATTGTTACGTATGGAAGAACTAAATAAGTAGAAGGAAAAAGGAGTAAGAAATAGATGCTGAAAGGTAGAATGATACACGATCATCAAAGTTCAAATCAAAATATAAATACCAGAGGCCAAATTAGTGACTTTCTTTTTTTTTGATATTTATTCTCGATTATTTAATCTCAATGAAATGCTTTAAAATCTAAATTCCATATAATTTTGGGTGAAAATATATCGAATGGCATGAACTGAATGAAAAACAGTTTTCTAAAAAATAACATCATCTTCGTCTTGTTGAAGAACATCTTTTGGTTCATTATCGTTATCATCAGTACTTAACTTACTGACCTTATCAGTTATTTCTTTTTCTTTATCATCTGTAGTTTCATTGACAGTTTCATTTGTTTCTACCGCTGCCGAAGCTTCTTGAGATTTTATAATGGCTGCCTCGTGTGCTTTTCTTTCTTCTTCTTCACCGGCTGCTGCAGCCTCTTGTTTCTTTTCTTGAACTTTTTTCAATCTATAGAATTCTTCTCTGTCCAATTCATCTAATTCAGAATTGATATAACTGATGGTGTTTTCCGTTCTTGGAATGATGACGTGTTCAATGGCATTCACTCTTCTATTGGTAACCTTAATAACTTCATCTAATATAATGAAAGCAGTTTGTAAAGAAGCTAGTTCAACTAAAGTTTCAACAGCTTTTGTATAAACTTGTTTTGCCTTTTGAACTTGTTGACCACCTCTACCTAAACCAGTCATTTTGAAATCATTGATTTCTTCATTGATATGACTTTCAAAAGTTGGTAAGTAAACCCCTGAAACATTTTCTTGTTTGGCTTTAACTTGAAATCTTGCTTTTTGAACTGATTCTTGTACTTGGTATGAGATATTATCACCAGTTGCATATTGAACCTCTGCTAAAGAAAATGCTGCTGTTTGCATAACTCTACCCATTTTTCTTTTTGAATCATCAATTTTCTGTGTGATATCTCTGAATCTTTTGGTTAATGCTTCAGATTTTCTTTTCAATAAGGAATGTCCTTGTTGAGCACCCTTTAGTTTACCTTTCATTAACCCTAATGTCATACGAGTTGGGAAAACTTGTTCTCTATTACCAGCACCTGACATCTTGATTATATATTTCTAGTAACGATGTTTAGGAATTGATTTGTGTATATCAATTGTTTAGATAAGTGAAGTAAACAGATTTATCGTTGATTAATGAAATATCAATTAATTCTCAATGTATGTAATTTTTCTAGAGGGATTTTACCGAGTGAGGTTTTTCGAGCAGCTTTTGTGTAATTTTCAATGATATGGCTTGATAGATTTTAAAGTGATGAGAAAGATAAAGATTACCATTTGAGGTATTCATTCAAAGTATTCGATAATGCCATCATGGGAAATAGACTCATACATAACAGAAGCAGATATTCCATATGAGCTTGGTATAGCCAAAAATCCAGATGATATTTCAGTATGGCTAAAATACTATAAGCAAAAGTCATCTCAAAGAAATCTGAGCTTCATTGATAAAACTTTCGTTTTACAAAGGGCAGTAAAACAATTCCCAAGATCTTATAAATTTTGGGATCTTTACTTAAATTTATTGGTCAGCAACGTTGATGATGAGCCGCTGAATAATGAATTGTCAAAATTCGTTATCGCTTCATTTCAAGATGCATTACAACTACTTAACAAATCACCTATACTTTGGGTAAAACTACTTCAATTTCTAATAACCAAGCAAAATCATGAAATAACTTTCATAAGGCGAACCTTCAATGATGCCTTGTATAACTTACCAGTATCCCAACATCATCACATTTGGCCACTATATTTATCGTTTGCTGATAATATTGGTGGTGTGACGGGCTCATCCATATATCTAAAGTTCATAAAGTATACTACACCAGATGAATTGAAAGGAATCATCGCAAAAGAAAGCCGTGCTCCTCAAATGACAATAGATCAAATAATTTCTAAACTAGTAGAGTTTGGCGATCTGGAAAATTCAATCAAATTGATCAATGATGTATTATCCAATATAAGTCAGTATCTTACTTTACCCAAATCACCTGTCCAATTATGGACTGAATTCATCGACTTAATAATGAGGATCAATGGCAATGTCAAGGCATCAACTATGAAATTCGAAGAAAGCGATGAAATCTTGCTTAAATTGGTACTCAATGGTATCAATAAGTTTCCTGATCAAGTTGGAATATTCTATTCGAAGTTAATTATGTACTATATTGAAAGGAAAAAGTTTGATAAAGTAAGACATTACAGTTTCAAAAGCTTAAAAGAATGTGTGACAGTGAAAGACTTTACGTTTCTCTTTGATATGTACACTGAATTCGAACAATCATATATACTTCATTTGGAATCTTTGATCGAAGAGGATCCAGAAAACGAGTATTTGATTCAAGAGGCAGATTTTAGAATGGAGTTTCTAGAAGATTTTATTGACAACAGATCAATACTATTGAATGACATGAAATTAAGGCAAAATCCGAACAATTTGGATGTATGGTTCAATAGAATCGACATTTATGAAAATGAAAAGAATGATGTTGGCAAACTTTTAAATACATTTGTGGAAGCCTTGACAACTTTAAATCCACTTAAAGTAATGTCAGTAACAAACAAATATAAACTATCTGATTTTTGGATAAGATATACGTCAGTTTATTCAAAATCAAATGATATAAGAACTGCAAGTCTAATTTACTCAAAAGCAGTCAAATCTCAGTTCAAAACACCAGATGAATTATCGAACATTTACATATCATGGAGTGAAATGCTACTTGAAAATGGAGAAGATGAAGAATCAATCAACTTAATCCAAAACATACTTTCCACCGTTCCTGATCAACTCGAAAATAATCACATTGATTATCATGATCAATCATTGTCAGTTCAAACTAGAATTCATAAGTCAATGAAGCTATGGACATTCTATTTAGATTTGCTAGAATCGATGATTGAAGATGATCAATCTATTGAAGAAAATCAAATATATATAACCAAGATAACGAAAGGATATGAACAAATTATTGAATTAAAGATAGCCAATCCACATACGATATTAACTTTCACGAAATTTTTACAAGATAATAAGTATTGGGAGAAGTCATTTGAAATTTATGAATTAGGTTTAAGTATATTCCATAATTTTAAAGTGAAATTTGAAATTTGGAATCAATACTTAACTAGTATAATCAAATACTTCCAACAAACGAATAGCGTGAGTATCGAAAGAATAAGAGATTTGTTCGATCAAAGTTTACTAATAAGTTTTTCGGAAAAAGATTTACCACCATATTTAACAAAACTGATGTATTTATTATATTCACAATTCGAACAAGATCATGGATCAATAATAAAATCTATTACAATACTTGAAAAGTCAATTGAAAATCATACCACTTGGATAAACGAACATCTGTCAACTTTGAGTAAACAAGATCAAGAAAAAGTTATCACCAGTAAATTCGAAGTATACCAAATGCTAATTTTCAAAGTATCGAGTATTTTGAAAGATGATGATAAATTGAGAAATGTTTATACAATTGCGTTAAATGATCAACAGCTTAAATTATCTAACTTAATTATAATTTCATCAAATTTCATAAAATTTGAGACTGGATTAAAACAATTTGGTAGAGTGAGATCATTATTTAAATACATAACAAAATTGTCAAACCCAAGCAATAAAGAAATGATTGAACTTTGGCAAAAATGGGAAAAGTTTGAATTGCAATTTGGTAACGAACTGAGCTTTAAAGATATGTTAAGATTTAAGCGTTCTGTTGTTGATGATTTCAAAAACGATTTTGTATTCAAAGAATCAATCAATCCTATGGGATTTGTTAAATCTAGTAAAAGTGGTGCTAATAGTAATGATACAGAAAAGGAAAGCGAAGCAAGCAATAATCCTGACGCAATAGACCTAGATATGGACATGTGATATGCGATATGTGATATAAAGAAAAAAAAATGTTGTTTATTGAATAAAATGTGTATATTTAATTGTAAATATGTAATTTGTAAATTATTAGAAAGATAAATTTAAAGTGTAAATTAATGTAAAAAAAAATAAAAGAAAACCCAAACCAAACCATAGAAAACAAATAAAAAACCGAGGGGGGGTGAAAGAGGCATTGCAAAAGGAATTTGTTTTAAACTTATCTAAAAACTTCTTTCCATTTATCAACGAAAGAATCTAAATTCACTGTTTGATCCATATTATTGTTAAGTTTAATAGACTTATTTAATTTGATTAATTCATTATAATCATTCCAATTAATATGATAATATTTGAAAATTACAATTAAGAAAGTTTCCATGATTTTTGAATTGTTTTTCAATTTTGTCTTTGAGGAATTTGAATAAATTACCAAAATTTGTAATAATTTATTGACCAAATTTAATACTGATGAATTTGAATTTGATTTCAAAGATAAATCCTGTAATCCATCAATTGATGAATTATTTGATTTTACTTCTTGACTTGAACGTTGTTGAACCATAGGAGAATTTGGCAATGAAGGTAATGGACTATTGAATGAGTACTGATTCATTATTGGAGTAGATGGAGCACTTAAACTAAGTGGTAATTTATCATTCATTTGAAGTAGCATTTCAAAAAATGTATTTGAATTCATTTGCTCGAATTCTTTAGTATCACTTAATTTATTGAAATTTTTCGTAATGATTGATGGAGTTGATGAACTTGACCATTTTGAAAGGTGTTTGTTTAATTCATTGAAAAACTCATTATTGAAAATTTGTAGATTGAATAATTCAATAATTTCAAAAATCTTATTAACTGATTCATAATCTTGAAATAAAATTAAGAAAACAGGTATCATAAAGTTTTCATCATGTTTTCTTAATCCACTTTCACTTAATGACATGATGTATAATAACTTTTTATAGTTTGATTTGAATTTTATTAAACTAAATTCAATAAGATCATTTTCTTCGAATTCTGTTAAAATTGAATGAAACAATGGACGATCAAGAACTAATTCAATCAATTTATCAAACTCATTATCCTTACTAATTTTCATTTGTTCAGATAAATTAGTTAATTTACTATTTGATTTTTCGAATGATTCACCAATGTTCTCAATAATCGATTTTGATAAATTGCTTGTTAAGACTTTATAAAAAAATTCGTATTTAAATTTATCAGGTATGATTGAATCCCAAGTTAATTTTCTAATTGAAATTTTATCATTATATAACTTTTTGTTAAATTCTTGATTATCATTAATGATCATTAATTTAAACCATTGTTGTTGATTCATCATGATTTGTTCATTTATTTTTCTTCTTGCATCAACATTTACTTTTGAAGTTGATTCAAAGTTAGTAAGGACTTTATGAAATTCCTTATTATGTTTCATTTTATCATTTATGGCTTTTGGTGGTAAATTAATCGGTCTTGTTTGATCAATGATACCTAATTTTTCTGGTGATATTAAATTGAGATCTTCAAATGATGATTGAGACTTGACGTAACTTGGTAACTTATATAACATATGTTGTTCTCTTGATTTTTTAGCGATTTGACTAATTGAATTTGAACGTTCACTATAAAATGATGAAATATTAGCAGTTATTTCACTATCATTACTATTTTGATAAATGAATGATTCATTAGAATGTTGAGAATTTCTTAAATTTTGCATTCTATTATTAAAATTATTGTGATTATCAGAATTGAATTGATCAAGTCTTTCATCTTCATCTTCATTCTCATTCTCTTCAATTATACTTTCTTCTGTTATACTATGAGGTTCAGTTACCGGACTGAGACTATCGATCGAAGCATTTGAACGATTCAATTTACTAGGTATTGACATTGCTTTATTGATATTACCCGAGCTCAAGGTTGAACTGGGGCTTACCAAATTGGAGTTACTGTTATTATTGATTTGATACTTATGATCACTTTTATCGATTAAGTCATTGTGAGATAGTATTTTTGAGCTATTATTGTGATTCATATACAATTGAGCACTATTATCAATAACAGGGACATTGAAAACCAAGTCTAAGTGATTTGATAAGATGTCATCATCATCATCATTATCATCATAAAGTTTCTTACGTAATTGTTTTCTTTCCTTGGTTTCTTTTGCATTCAAAAATCTACTTTTTGTTCTTGTTAAAGTTGGAGTGGATGATGTTAAACTACTGACAGATGGAGATCTTTGAGGCATTCTTGGAGATTTACTAGGATATGGTTGACTTGAAGGAGATTTGACTGGTAAATTGGTTGTTGATAATGCTTTATTATTCATAGGGCGTGATTGACCACCCGCAAGATTTGGTGAGCTGTTAAGAATTGATTGTTTCTTATTGCTTTCATTCAATTTATCATTATTATAAGGGTTCTTTAAAGTTATAGTTGATAATGAGGAATTAATAACATCGGTCGAATGAGAATCAACATCAACAGTTGAATTGTTCATTGGTGTAACATCACCTCGAGTATTAGTTGGGCTTGTAGGTTCATCAATGGAGTCATCTGAATTATTATAAGTTGTATTTGGGGTACGGGGATTTGTGGTGTCAATCTTATTAGGATTAATGTTGTTATTGTTATTGATGTTGTTGTTATTATTATGGTTATTGTTATTACTAAAGTGATAATTATTAACCGATGGTGAATCCAGAGGAGATATAATTGATTGATTAGTTAATGAACTTAGTCTCGAATCAGGATCGAATTGAGAAGAAGCCACCAGCAGGATATCATCAGAAAGATTTGATTGTAACGATAGTATCGAATCGCCTGAAATGGGACGATTGAAGTTTGAATCAGTTCGTATTGTAGGAGGTAATATAGGTGGTTTTGAAGATGGAGGACCCGCCAAATTTAAACTACTATTACTTAATTTTTGAATATAGTAATCACCGGGTCTTTTCAGAGCTTCATTAAGCGTTGTTAATGAAGATAAAGATCCAACTCTTCTTGGAATATGGACAGGTTGATATTTCTTCTTATTGGCGGTGAGATTACTGCTACTGATATTATTGTTTGTAAAAGTTGAATTGGGGGTATTATGAGTATTCAGTGCGTTATTCGGATTTTTATTGATGGAAATATCATAATAGTTATTATCATGAAGTGAATTTTGAGATAGATTTGAATGATTCATATTGATTAAGGTTATAAAGCGATTATTGATAGCAATTATTGATAGGAATTATTGATAGCGAGTGTATTTAAATTATGTTTCAATTTATATCTGATTGATCAAATTGAGTCCTGATTCGTATGATATTGATTTTGATATTTGACCAAGATGTTCAAAGACGGAAATTGTTAAGAACCAAGTTTGTTATTCAATGATTATGGGTGAGCGAAAGACTGATTCGGGCTGAAATCGGATTTTTTCAATGTATACGGATGTAAAGGTGGATTTAAAGGTGAATCTCAAATTAAATCAGCGTAAATCGAAAAAATGTGAAGCATGCAGAGAAGCAAGATAAGATTATTGTAGATACAATTAAGAATGATTCAATTGACAATATGGAATGCTAACACGACAGACAAAATTCGAAAAAGAGAAACAAAAACTGGCGAATAGAGGCTGAAATGTAGTTTGGGCGGTTATGATGATGGAGTTTTCAAATATTGAGCTAGGAAAGCGAGTGAGATGGGTACGAAAAAGCAATTAAGAAGACGGTGGAGTAAATAGGACGGAGATTATATGAGGTATTGGCTTCAAATCACACTTGCACACCAGGAAAGAAAAGAAAGATAAGAATGGTGGAGTGGTCTAGTTGGTCAAGTTGAAGTTGAAGTTGGAGTTGAAGTTTAACTGTGACAAGTCAGTTTTTACCGGTTTGTTGATTGTAGATTGTAGATGTGAGCGCAGATTTCGGTTACACACTGGCCAATTTCATCTTTAAAGAATGAGAAACAGCCAGAAAAAACAACAAAACACACTAAACAAAACAAACATTGCGTTGCTTTTTCGGGTTTATTCCTTTGTGTTCACCTTTCAGTTACATAATCTAAATATAGTAAGGCACGTGACCTGTAAGTGATGGTGTACGGGTGTGTGCGTACAGATACGGGGGGTGGGGGTGTGTGGTGGCCGGATTGAACGGGTGTTTGTATTGAGAAAGTTGCTGCTTGCAAAAAGGTAATCTATAGAAAGTTGCTGGTAATTTGCAATATGATTAGACTTCCGGTTTCATATGGAAAACTGCTTGCTGTAGCTGGTGTAATATGATAAAGAGATTACGAAGGCTTTATTGGGAATTAGTGAAATATTTTGACATTACATCGATTTTTGACATTACTTCGAGTTTTGACATTACTTACTGTTTTTTTGAATAATGTAGTGAAAACATGAGTTTTGAAAAATACTGTGACGACTTTTCTCTTCAATTTCCACTCTTACGTGTGATAAATTATATACCTAATTAAAATAGAAGCTCGAATGTGACAGCCTGTAATGATTTTGTGTGAAATGAATCAACCTTCAATCGTCAGCTTTTCCTCCTCATAGCTTAACGGTATTACACGCTTCTACATGAGAGTATAATGACCCCCCTTTTTCTTTTTGCAACATGTGTGTATTTCCAATGTACATTTTATAACCTCTTCCTCGGAAATCAAAGTTTTCATTTTCTTTCACCAATCGTACGTATAATAAATAATAAATGACTAATGATAACTAATAAATGATAAATGACAAATGATAAATAATAAATAGCGAGTAATGCATAATAAATAATGGGTAGCAAATGAATAACATTCGATAAATGACAAGTAATAAATAACAGATGACAAAAAATAAAAAATAAAAGAGTAATAAAGTCAAAATTGAACATACAAGAAACAACAAACAACAATTAATGAATAACAGGAACAAAAAGAAAATAACAAACAACAATCAGCAAAGAACAAACAACAAACTAAGAATGACAATCGATAATTACTGAAAGTCCAATGAAACGTATTTCAATTTATAATACATGATTTAAAATGAGTCTTAACATTAACCAGTTCTAACATCTTCAATCCAATCAGTAGTACTCATTTGGGATAATCTACTAAGAGCTCTAGCAAAAGCAAATTTTTCTTCATCATTAGCAAACATGTTTGCAGTTTTAGCTATTTTTTTATCAAATCCATGTTTAACCACCAAATCATCATCCTCAAATGTTTCCTCTGATCCTTTATCTTGTTGCTTTCTATATAATTGATAGTTACCTTTTGGTAAATCTTCTGGTTCAACGAATAAATCCTGAAATGATGCAGCAGCTGTAACTGCAATTCTACCATGTGCATCATACACAGCATCTAAGAAAGTAATAAATCTTCTGACCTTATCTCTAACATCAATACTAAGATATGGTATATCAGTTATGATAAATGAATGGAAACTATTAGCTAATGTTAAATAATCACCAGCTGCTAATGGTTTACCACATAATTCTTCAAAAGTAAATTGTGCAACGTATGGTGCTGAACTTAATGGAACTTTTAATTCTCTACCCCAAACTTTTAATGTTGAATTTCTAATAATATCTTTATTATTATTTTCTGCATTGAAATAATTATACCATGATTCAATGTGTTTGGCACAATTCGCTTGATTTGTTTTACTTATATATTTAATACCTGGTTTGGGATAATAGTATACCGGTGACATGGGTTTTGGTATTTTTCTATAATCAGTGGGTGAATTCAAATATATTACACTGGTTTGTTTTTTGATTAATTGTATACATGGTATAAATGAAACTCTTTGAATACCATTGATATATAAATCATCCGGGGCACGATTTGATGTTGCAAATAGTATCACCCCATAATCAGGACTTAACAATAACATCATTAAGGTTCTTAATAACATAGCATCTGCAACATCAGTAACTTGAAATTCATCAAAACATAAAATGGTGGAATCTTGTGCAATTTCTGCTGCTAATAATGGTATTACATCAAAATCAAAATGTGGATGTTCAATTTTTAATTGATGTGATCTTTTATGTAAATGTTGCATAAATTGATGGAAATGAATTCTTTTCTTGGGTAAATGACTTGGAACTGTTGAATAAAATAAATCCATTAACATTGTTTTACCACATCCTACATCACCATAAAGATATATACCTTTGATTTCATTTGCTGGTACATCATTAACAGTATTAGCATAAACAATTTTTTTTTTATTACCTCCAAAAAATGAACTGAAAACTTTTGATATTCCTTCCTTCGGTTTTAATTCATCTATTGTGGGCACCTCCACATTTGGTGGTACGTAGGTCGCTAATTTTTCATGTAATATGGATAAATTACTTATGATTTTTCTTTGATATGGATCATCTCGTAATTTTCCTAATTTAACTTTAAGATCATATTCCTCAATTGGAGTAGTATTTTTATGAGAATCAGTCACTGGATTAAATGATTCATTATGAGCAGTTGCTGCTACCGATTGACATATTATTCGAGAAGTTGTGATTTTTCTAATACCAACTTTATTTTGACTTAGCGTTAGCAATGTGGAAAATCCTAACCTACTAAATTTCATAGTATTCATTGTCCGTATATTGTCTATATCATGTCTTGCACTTGTTGATTGACCATTAAAGTCTACCGAGACTTATTAAATTTAAATGTTATTATTTATCTCTCCGAGGTCATAAAAAAATGCGATTATTCATTTTGCCCCGGATTATTGTGTCACTAAAACCCGGTGCTACATAATTGTAATCCATGATTTAAAGTTATAGTTGATAATTGGAACTACTTGATAATAAATAAGTGAATAAATTGTGTTAATAAATTGTGTAAATAAATTATGTAAATAAATTATGTGGATATATGAGTTTATAAACAATTATCTGAAAGATGGTGTTATTTATATACGTTGTGAGAGATTTTGTTACATTTACCGATAAAGATATTTAATGCTTGGTAAGATTCATATCACTCATGGTGAATAATAAGTCATCATCATCATCATCATCTTCTACTGAACGATTCTTAAAGGAAGACGAAGAACTTTGCTTTTTTGTCCTATCTTCTTTATCATTATTGTTTCCATCTTTGGGTGCACTACTTTTACCGTTAGACAAATAAAAATCTTCACCATCATCATCGTCATCATCAAACACATTCTCATAATGAATATGCTTTTTAGTGTATGCTGATGGAGTTGTAGATAATCCTGAGACGCCTCCCTTTTCTTTAGAATTAACATCACTTGCACTACTTGGTGATGGAATTCTAACAGTTTTATGATGTGTTGCGTGAGCCAATGTAGTTGATATAACAGGTGTAGCTGCCAACTTATTAGTGGATGAAGATTTCAAAAACGAGGTGTTTGAATGGAAACTGTCTTTTCTTGATGAAACGGATCTAATGCTATGTGCATCGCCAATATCTGCATTACTATTCATACCACTACTACCACTGACACTTGCCATTCCTGCTAATCCAGGTCCACTTCCATCTCCGCCTTCGGACCCAGATGTTGTTTCCTTTAATCGTGATTTGATTGATGGTAAGTGTTTTTCGTATGATCCTGAAGGTAATGAATGTGGAGGTGAATACATTGAATGTGAAGATTTTCTACTCGAAGGTCTGCTTCCACTTACTTGGTTATGCTGTAAAACTAAACTTGCACTAAAACTATCACCCAATTGTTGATGTTGGCTCTTTAATGATTGGAATTTGTTCAAAGCATCTAATTGACTGGAAGAGCCTTGATGCGACGAAGAGTTAAGTAATCTTGAATCTCCATGACTTGATGATCCAGCTTGATGATTTTGCTGATTATAATTGGAAAGTCTCAAATCAGACTTACTATCAATCATTCTTACGAAATCGCTGATATCATCATCGATGTATAAACCACTTAACGGATTACTAGAAGTTGTCAGACCTACGCTAGTCCCTAACATCGAATTGTTATCTTGAATAGTGGTACTTGTGTTTTGTTTAACACTTGTGTTACTAAATCTTCTACTTGCTCTAGATCCGAATGATGAAGAAAATCTTGGTGTATTATTTGTACTATCAACGTTCGAAAATGGAGTTGTTAAATTATCTTCATGAGTCAAATATGATCCATACGATGAAACCGATCTAGGTATTGATGAATTATTTGTAGAATTATTAGCAATGGGAATATTGGCAGTTGTGTTGGTTGAAGATGTACTACTTCTTGGATTTCTTAACAAAGCTGCTAATGACGCATTTGATGTTGATTTGTTACTAGTTATAGAAATTCTTCTTTCTAGCGATGATCCACCGAAGTTACTTGGGTTTTGAGATGCAGGTGGTGGTGAATTACTTATTGAGCCTATCTTGAATGGCTGAATCGACGGTCTACTAGAGCTATAATGAGGAGGATTACTCGGTTTTTTCGAAGATGTGGTATTGCCTCCACTTTCAATAGATCCAACGATTTCATCTTGATTTCTTGAAGAGCATGGTGAAATTGATCTTGAGGCATTGCTAGACATTGAGAATTTTTTGAGTTTGTCTGGATTGTTATGAGATGATCTAACTTCTTCATTCGTTGAATGGTCAAATGATGGATTTGAGTCAAAGTTCACTTTATCTAGTTTGGACTTCGTCTCTCTGTTGATAATTTCTCTTAAATCATGATCACTTTCATTATCTTGACGATCAACAGACGAGTTCAACTTAGCCTCATCAACCAATTGATTCGCATCATCAACCAATTGATTCGCATCATCGACTATTTGTTGGTGGTCAGTGTCCATATTAATGAAGTGACTAGATAGTATTTCTTCATTATCATTTATGGAAAAGTTATGATGTTTCCTATAAGCAATTGAGATCTTCAAAGTACCTAAGGTTGTTTGAATTGGAGCAAAGTGTTTTTGACTAATATGTGATTCTGTCGTCAACATTTGGTGAGGAATTATCGATTTTGACAACCCTATTCTTCCTTTCGAACTAATTGGCTTCTTACCATCCAAAATTTTATTTCCTAAACTTAAGGATGATTTATTTGACTTTGATTGATTCAATGATTTTTTCAATTTATAAGCAGGCATTAATCTGATATAGGCATATAAACTTCTGAATAATATAATTGCTTGCTTATAAATTAGTGGTAGTTCATCTATTATAGATCCAGATACGTCATTTCGGTCGAATTCTATTAGCCATCTCTCCAAAACTACTTCATGTTTCTTATCACCACCTTTAGTAACAGTCCATGTGTTATCATTTTCATCTTTTATTATAACAGTTTCTCTGGAGTTGATCTGCCTTAGATCGAGAAAAGTTTCTATTATCATGGGAGGAACTTGATTTAAGTCGCTTAACCCTTTCCAAAGTTTCAAGTCATCTTTCAATACATCATTATTATTAGATAAATGTAGGTTAAACCATTTATTTATTTTTATATTGTCAGCAGTGACTTCATCGTTGAATGCCGATGAATCATTGAGCAGTCTGGACTGCAGTATAATCTGAACAGATTTGGTGAAGAAATTCTGTATTACTTGAACCAATTTAGCATTTTGTTTTCTAACATAAGGATCTAATTGATTCTTATCATAATAAGGTGAGTCATGGGTGTTTGGTGATACCATATTATGACAAAGGTAGTTGAACGATCAATAAGGGCGTAGTCACAGCAAGTCACAGAAGCAAATAAATCACGAAATTAAAAGCTAACAAAGTTCAGAATAAATTTAGCTGGCCTCAAAGAAAAGGCAACAGTTATTATACGTCTGTTTTTGTGTGGCGTGAATTACAATAGCATACAATCAATCAAATGAATGACTAAAATAGGTATGAGTCGAAGTAATCGAATTGCTAAGCACAGAATTGAAAAGTTATGTGTACCAACTTTAATAAATATTGAGCAAGTGGTATGGGGGAATATTTGAAGTTGAACACCTATAATAGCAGCGGCATTATCTGTATTTATACTTTTTGTATTTACTAACTTATTTTACTGATTTAGTGTTATCAGTTGTTTCCTGCATATGATGCGATTACGGGAAGATTGCAAAGAAAGGAAGACACTACAAGAGGGGGGCATTGTGAATGAATACTGTTGATCTTACACTATAAGTGTCAGTGGAAGCTATTCCTCCCTACTCAAATCAAGAAATGGGAGCATGCATATCGCTTCATGTCAATTTGGGGAAACATTTAGTTGAAGTGTAGCGAAAAACGTATAATTAGTTTCACACTGCATCATTCTGCAACCCCATATAATGTTATAGGTTGGCTCCTATCAACCATCTTCGGATCATGAGCTCTTTATCCAGTTGGGGTTGAAAGCTAACCTAGAAGATCTTTTGATTATTGACTTTGTTAATATTCCTAATTAAATATACATTATTGGTACACTTCACTTGCTTGGTTCGCAGTTACCAATGACAACGTCTTATTGTTAAATCGATCCTAATCTCGTGATATATAATGTGGTTCAATGCTATACAATATAATACATCACATATGTAAGCTAGTGAAAAAAATTACAATAGATGGTGTGATATAGTATATATAAAGCATATATAAGGTATTTACACAGATGTATCAGAGCCTCTTGCTTGTGATGTGGGTCATCTTTTAAATATACTAAACTATTTTATTTTAAGTAAGGTGGCAGTTGTCTACACACATGATATCAATGATAATTAAACGCAACCACTAAGTGCCTTGTTTGCATATTGATTATTAGGATTGAGCAAAAGAGCTCTTTGAATCTCACGAAGTCTTCCATTGGCAATGTATGCTTCTGATAAATCTAATGCAGTTTGCTTACTTCCATTTAAACTAGAAACCGTTAATGCCATTCTACTATTAAGTTCTTTCCAAACATTGTAGTCTTGCGGGAATAAAAGAGCGTTTCTTTGCCAGATTTTATCATCATGTTCATCCATTCCAATTCTGTTGTTAATTTCATTGAGAAGTTTAGGAACTTTCTTCTGTGTGTCGTTTATTAAATCATTTAAGGAAAGTCCTCGTAACTCTTCTTTAATTGCTGCTAAATATTCATCCAAATCATCAACGATCGAAATTGCTCCCAATGTTAAAACGATAAGCAAGGAGGACCCAAATTCTTCTATCGATGAAAATAATTGGTCAATTGCTGCTTGTTTTGTTTCTGGTGTTCCATATGCATATAACATTTGTGCAGTCAAAGTGACTATTCTTGTTGAGTCACTATGCGAAACTAGAATCTTTTTCAATTCCTCCAATGCATCATCGAATTGGTCATTGAAGAAAAAGGATAAACCTATTATAATTCTTGATGACAATATAGCAGAAATGATATCGTTGTCATCATGTTCTTCTTCTGCTCCCAAAATATCTAAAGCAAACTGAGCGTTTTCGATTGCCTTTTCATAATTGGACATACCAAGATACATTCTTGATAATTGAGTTTTGGATTTGGCAAATTCCAATAAAAGTGTTTCATTTTCATTTTCCTCATATTTTTTTTCGATAATCCTACATAATCTTTCTCCTATTTCGACCGCTGTGTCATATTTTTTACAGCGCTCACTTATTGTCAATGCAATATGTAAACCAAGTTTATCATTAGGTTGATATTTGAGATACTTTTGCATTGCATAATTTGCGATACTGAATTCCTGAGCTGCTTCGATGTCTCTAGGATCACTTCCAGATATCTTGACTCTTTTGTCAATAATTGATAATCCATAGAGTAGTTGTGCTAAACTTGATCTACCATTTGATAGAATATATGAATGCGTAAATAATTTTGTGGAAGATTCTAGATCTCCATTAGCCTGTGAAGTGAGTGCATGGCCTAACCATGATTGCGACTGCTGTGGAGAGAGTGACTGTGATCTTAAAAATGATTCCTGTGCTAATTCAAAATCTTCGTATCTTAAATATAATGCTGCTAAATTAGTCCAAATATCACCATCTCTACTATCTAAAGTAGTAGCTTTGATAAAACAATGCTGAGAAATTTGAGGATTAAATGAAACATACGCATTACCTAATGCGACCCAATACGAAACGTTATTTTGTTCGAGTTGAATTGATTTTTTGAGTCCTTGGATTGCACGAGTTCTGTATATTTTTTCATCACAGTTGTTATAACCCTCTAGTAAAGCTAAACCTAAATTGTAAAAGCTCACTGATCTCAAATACTTATTGCATTTACTTGGTAAGGTGCTAATTGCGGCCTGAGAAATGAGTACAATAAATATACTAATCGACTCCACGAAATTTCCAGATTCAAACAATCTTTTTGCATTTGAAAGATTGACCAAATCTTCAGGAACAATATCATTAACATTTTCGAGCTCAATACTACCTAAAATTTCTTCTATAGTATCAATGGGAAAAGACTCAAGGTATTCTTGGATATCTATATAAAATCTCAAGCAGTCACCCAAAACCTTCCATAAAATTTGTGATTTCTTGTTTATTCCAAAAGCTTGTTTGATAAAATTTATAGCCTTGAGATTAGTTGCATGCGCTCTACCAAAAAATCCACCCAAAATCAATTGATGAGTGTATTCAAGGTGTTTTTCATATAAAGCATTTAAAATACATGTTTCATTTGGTTTGATTTCATTTGCATTTTGTAATAACTTGATACCATCTTCGAAATCTCCCATTTCACAAATTACACAACCTAGCATATATTTGACAACCCATATTGAGTCATCAATTGTTAAAACATGATTGAAAACTTTGGAAGCAGCATCAAGTCTACCACAGTTATGATATGCTTCACCTAAACCAATCCAACATTCGATATCCATTGCTTTCATTCTCAACGCACTTTGAAACCATTCGACGGCTTTTGCGTCATCTTGTTTGTTCAAAGCAGAACACCCCAAAACTCTATAAGGCCAGGATTTATCCGAGTCCTCAAAGGTTCTACTTAACAATTTCTTACGTGATTTTTCAGCCAGTATAATTCTTTGACACAAAACTTCTGCAATGTCCCATTCATTCTTAGCCGTGAAATCTTCAACCAAATATCTGGCAGCTAAAACCTCTGAAGAATCTAGTTCAAACGCTTTGTAAAAACATTTTTGTGCTCTTGATTTATCGTTATAATAATCTTGATAAAGTACACCAAGTAAAGTATATGATGGAGCATAATTATTATAATCTTTGAGAGAATTAGTTAATTGACTGTAAGCTTCCTTTACATTTTCACGATCTGAACTGTTCTGAGAAATGTAACTTTTTGCAATTCTCCAACGAATCATGGATCTAGTTTCACGACTATGAGAATCAAAACCTTTATATGTATCTAATGCTTTCAATAAGCCATTTCTACCTGTAACAAATTCATCAAGTTCAACTTGACACCATGAATATTCTTGTAAAGCTTCTGCATTATCGGGATGCGCATCGAGCACCTCATGAAAAAGTAATTTGGCATTTGCAATTTCACCTTTTTCAACCAAAATCAAACCCTTACCAATTTTAGCCCTAACATTATCATCATTGATCAGTAAAATGCGATCGTAAAGTTGCAAAGCTCTTGGAAAATTCTTCGGAGCTTCGTGGTATGTGTAGATTATGGCTAATAAGCATAACAAATCTTCTCTACTATTTGCCAAGTCAATCCCCAAATCTCTTTGTAAACTTGCTAATAAATTTATTGCCTCACGACAATTATCAGAACCTTCGACATATTCTCTTATATGAACATAATAGGTACAAATTATACGACTTGCTAACACTGACTTATTACATTTCTTATGTCCTTCTGTCATTAAGGCTAAAACATCTTCTGGCGGTAAAATACTTTCTGCCACTTGTCCATCTTCCTCGTCTGAATCAACTTTGTCTAATAAAGTTTCCTCGTCGATCTCAACCCCGTCTCTATTATTGTTGTCTTCATCTTTTTGCTTGTCATCATTCGATGCTGGTTCATTTTCTGATTTCGTTCCTTCATTAAATTTGCTTTCAATATGTTTAGATGTTGACTTTTTATTTTTTCTCTCACGTCGATTTCCTCGTCTTCTTCTACTGGAAGATTTATTTTCTTCATAAGCAGTGACTTCCTTCATGACTTTTGATTTATCAAAAGTTGAAATGTCACTCATTGCAAATGCATATAATACCATTCCTAAACCTTCATTTTGAAAAAATTTTAAAAATTGAATGATTTGATCAATATCCAAGTCATTTAAATTTTTAACGTCCAACCAGTCGAAGTAAAGCGACCATGCCAATAAACTTCGAGACTTAATTAAAACCATTCCTTGAACCATCTCATTTAATTCATCATATAGCTGTTTCTTATTTTCGTTTGGAATCACCTCCAAGAGGTCGTACTTGTATTGAAGAAGGTCTGCTTCATATTTTCTTCTTAAGAAATCATCAGATGATATGTTCATGAATAATTCATATAAATCATTTAAATCAGATTGTTCACGGAGAGACCAAGCTAATGAGTTCAACTTATCTTTGTGTTCTTTTTGTAATACTCTTGGAAATTTCAATTTGGCTTTCCCAACGACTTCCTTTACATTTTCATTTTCATTCTTCTTAACTAAATCAATTAATTTCTTTAAATTTTCTTCGGGTTTACCGAGATTTGATCCAACCAAGTCACCCAATTTCGTACCCGGAATGATGGATCTCAAATAATATTCATATACTGATTGATGTTCCTCATACTTCAATTTTTTAAAGTAAATAGTAGTATCTTTTAAAAATTCTGCGAATGATTCGCCGTTGTTAATCTGCAATTCAATTATGGAGGTTAGAACTTCAAGGAATTGTTGATAATCTTCAGTATCTTTCACAGCTTGAAAATAGCCTTTCCATGCAAGGATATTATCTGGTTGTAGTGTAGTCGCTTTCTTGAATGACTCAATTGCTTTATCAAATTGCTTTGTCAATTGATATGATTTGCCTTGGAAAAGGTATGCAAAATAGTTCTTATCATCTTGTTCAATAGCCTCCCCAGCGAATTCTAAAGCCGACTCAGGATCTTTCTTCTCCAAAGATATTCTGGCTGATTTCAATAAGCTCTTGACTGACGACATAATACTGGTGCTCTAAGTTCATACGCAAGATATACTTCATAAGTTAGATATATTGAAAATGAGAATCAGCGTATAATTTTGTACGCACCAAATCGCAGAAAATGCTACACAAAATATTTTCAGAAAAAAAAAAAAGAACTATATGAAGATGACTTTTACAAATTCGAAGGTATTAAAAACTGTAGCTTGAATCATTGGGGAAAAAAATTTAAAAGTTTGATAAGAATGAGTGTTGAAGTTGCGGAATCTTCCAGGACTCAATCTCCAACATCATATTTATATACAAGTGTAATAAAAAACCATGTTGGAGAAATTGCATCACAAATCATATCAACATTGATTTCATATGGTAGATTAACAGCAAAAGATTTGAGTCATAAGTCCAAAGTTCCAATTAAGTTAGTGAAAACCTCATTAGTATCGTTGATTCAACTCAACTGTATATTTTACTGGAAAGATGAATCAAGTCATCAAGTGTATTACAATTTTGATGAGTCAGGAGTATTAATTCTATTACATAGTGGAGATATTTTAAATCATATGAAATCGACATACGGAGACGAAACTGCAGAAATAATACAAAATGTCATTGAAAATGGACATGTTAAACTTGATGATTATGTAAGTGGTATTGAAGATGAAAATAAAAGATTTGAAAAACAAGATATTTTTTTGAAATTGTTTAATGATAAATGGTTGATAAGATTACAATCTCATAATTTAAATCCAATAAATGATTTGTGGAATAAACTTTTCAATGAGATTTTGAAAAATACACCAAGAAATACAACTACTAGTGAAATCAAGAGAGTTAATGAAGCAAAAGAAAAAGCAAAAATAAAGTTAACTGAAATTTTAGATAGCGGAAACTCTCAAAAAGATTTATTTACAACAGACAGAGGTATAAAAAAAGTGAAATCAAATATAGTTGTGAAATTCAATTTATCAAGATTTCAAAAACATATAAGATCACAAGCATTCATTGATTTAGCCAATTCGAGAATTGGTTTATTGACTTCAAAGATATATGGTATTGCACTTCAACTTATTGAAAAAGATTCACCAGAAATTTCGTATCCGTTAACTAAAATATCGGGATTGATAAACGATCCAGAAGAGGAGAGAATCTATATTTCATCAATTGAAAATGCATTAGTTGACAATAAACAAATTACATTCAATGTAAGAGATTTAATTAGACACATACCAAAGGAAATCGATTTAAGAAACTCCATATTAACTCACAATTTTCTCAAACCATCTATGAAAAGAGTGAGTGAAGTTACTCATGATTTACCTACAAAAAAAATCAAGCTTGAAAATGATGAATTTGAAGGTGATGTAATTGATTCATTACCATCAATAGAACCTAAGCAACTCCATCAAATTGACGACTCGCATGATTTTGATTCTACCGACAACTCAGATCCACACTCTTTAACATTGGTACAACATCATTTAAAATTACTATCATCATCATCAGCAATCCCATTTTTGATTGAATTGAATCCAGGTAATTTCACTGTACCATATAATAATTTAATGAAATTTGTCAAAGATTTAAATTTCGAAACCTTAATAAAAACAACATTAGGTCAATCAACGTTGAGAGTTCTCAAATGTATCAAATCACAGAAATTATCTGATGAGAAAACAATTTCCAATACCGTATTATTGAAAGAAAAATCGGTTAGAAATGAAATTTATAAATTAATAAATATGAATGTGATTGAAATTCAAGAGATTCCTAGAAGTGCAGATAGAGCTGCATCGAAAACATTTTATGCTTTCAGACATAAATCTAAAACTTCATATACTTTCGTAGCAAACTCATTAATGTTCAGCATGGGTGAAATTTATTCAAAAATTCAAGACTTTAAACTTGATCATAAAATTTTACTAGAAAAATGTGAAAGAGAAGATGTGAAAGGGCACGAAGATGAATTGTTGACTGAGACGGAATTGAAAACGTTGAAATCAATTCAAGATTATGAGATTTCAAGTATTGGTAGATTGAATAGAATTAAATCATTGTATAATATCTTCGGAACATTTTAATGTCAGTATTTAGAACAAATATAATTGAGTTGATTTAGATCTTTGTAGAAACCACGACAATGTTGTTATCACGAACAAAAAAATATTAAATTGATAAGAGAATGTCAAAGTTAATGACAATAGAAATCGAAGAACAATCGGTAAGGTCTAAAAAGCATGAAATGAAGGATTTATTGAGTGTTCTCATCCAGTTTCTCCAGCTTTCATGTCTTGTTTCCGTTTTTAAATTAAATGAAATGTATTAAATTATCCAAGGTGTAGTCTTCAATCATTATTTAATGATTTTTATGCGCATGCTAAGAGAGAAGGAAGTGCATAGATTATACTGATTGATGTTTGCATGTTATATAATTTCCAAGTGATTTCTTTCTAGTCCCATTTGGTTGACGTGATCATGTGCATGTGATCCGGCAACTTTTCAATAGTTCCTGAAATTCATTGGGTAATTTTGAAGGGTGAAACAGTAATATTTAGTTGGTGCAAATCTATAAGAACATTATTATTTTGGTAAATCGTATTGTTCAACTTATAAGGTTTAATTCGGCCTTGAAAAAAGAAAAGAAAAAAAAAAAAAGAAAATCCCCTTACTTTGTCAAATAGGCTCTTTATTGAGTGCTTTTCTTTAGTTCTTTCTCTTCATCATATCTTAAACATGTACTCATGGCTACTTCCTTTGATGCTTCAGTGCAAAGAGACAATACTATCAGTGAATTAAAACAGAATCATGATATTGAAGAAAGGCCCACTCAAACAGATACTTATATTCTTATAATGTTCATGTAGGTGTGTGTAGATGTACGCTGCCTCATGCGGGCGTATTGTTAAGAATGTCGCACGCAAAGAATATAATGTCGTGCATGTCAAGGTTTTTCTATAATTAACGCCGGAGGAAGGCACGGGTACAAGTAAAAGTTAATTTCAAATGGCTGGATGACTTGTTGATATAAACATTGCAAGCTTTAAATCTCTATTAAAACTTCTTTCATCATTTGGATTCATCGCTCAAAAATGAAATGATGTTTTACAGACTCAAAAAGTAAACGCATATTCCTTCGATGAACTATGGTTTGTATCGTTGACACATTCGCAATAAGTAAGAAGGATTATAATGCGTAAATGATAAGAATTGACTTGACAACAATAATTACAACGAATACTAGTTGCAAAAAAAATTAGAGAATAGTTTAAATGTTCTATGAATTTATTGAAAATTAAATTTTAGTTTTATATACCAAGCAAAGTAAAAACAGAATGAGTTTTGAAGTCATATGAAAAAATTATTAATAGAATTAAAGGTGGTTGTCGATATGACGATATGACAATTAAGTATGAATGTAGATTTTATAAATCAAAATCTTTTAATGTAGATGATGAGTTTTGTTGAATGAAATACTTAAAGTTACATTTAAGCATCGGCATCTTGACCAGGATTACAAGTTTCGTAATTTAAGAATCTGAGTAATTTCCAGATACCAAAGGCAATACAGGAACCAAAAAGTGGACCAACCCAGTAAATCCAATGATAGTCTGGGAAAGAAGCAGCAGCAATACAAGGACCAAAAGACCTAGCTGGATTTAAACCGGCACCGGTATAGTAGACACTGATTAAGTGGCCAACGAAAAGAGCAATACCAATAGTGAAAGGAGCAATGAAAGTAGCACGATGTTTTTCAACGGCCATTAATAAAACGGTAAGACATAAGATAGCAGTTGAAAAAGCTTCAATGAAAACACCTCTTGATCTTGAAGCACCACCACCTAAAGAATTGGCAAATGCAATATCACCAGGAGTCATAGCACTAACAGCACCGGCAGCAGCCATACCAGCAACCATTTGAGAAAGAGCCATAAGAGCACCTCTGACTGGAGTAATGGCACCTGCAAGCACAAGAGTAAGAGTAACAGCAGGATTAAGATTACCACCACTAATTCTAAAGAATAAGAAAACACCAACCATAACACCAAAACCAAAACCAAAAGAGATCATAATCAATTGTTGAGGATCAGAACCAGTAGTTGGAATATTTGGATCTTGATTAGCAATTTGAGCAATCATGAAAGCAGTCCAAAGAAAGATGAAAGTACCAAAGAATTCACCAAGAACAGCTATTAAATGATTTTTCCATGGAGAAGATTTACCCAATGGATCTCTTGGTTCATAAGACTCAATTGGAGGTTGAGAAAGAGGTACAGGTTCACCATCTGGGTATTGATCAATTGAAGCAGTCATACTATAGTTTTTAAATATTGAAGAGGATGATAATTAAAATTAGAATTAAGATATTGAATAGAAATATAAAGAAACAAATAGAGAGGAACTTCAGAAGTTTATATATGAAAGATAGAAAGTATAAGGGAGGATGAGGAGATGAGATTTCACGTATGTAAAAAGAATGAAATTATAAATCCTTTTCCACACCATAATGGCTGAAATTTTAAACTGTTAAAAATAATTAGGTTGGTTCCAGAATTGGAGATTAATGCGGCGCATAAGGGTAAAGAGGTCGTGCGGTGGCAGTTAAGTAAAGAAAAACAGCTGCAGAACAGCTGCAGGAGTGCACATACGGCATTCGTACACAGGATGTGTGCATGAAAAATTTCTTTTTTCCTATGCATGGACAAATTAATACAGACATGGGATGAAATAGAAAAGAAGACATCAATAGAATAGAAAAAATGACAAGGGATCAAGTGGAGGACGATCATGTGGAACATAATGAGGTGGCATAGGAACATATTGGAGAGATAACGAACGTTGTTTGAGGATGTAATGGCAGTAGCAGATCGATAATGATCGTACCATACTCTTATAACGTTCAATTCAATGTTCAATCCAATGTCATGTTATGAAACAGTAAGCCTAACCACGACAACGAACAACAACATGGCACATCAACTAGTCTTCCAGTGATACAAAATATACTGGCGGCACATATACTACGTCTGTCATTCACCAATTGCCGTTGAGTTTATTGATCCAGCTTTCGTACTTTCATAATATTCCCATTTCTTTTTGGCTCCTTCATTTCATCTATTTCAGTTTCATCTAATTTGTACCTCTATATTCACTCTAAACTGCAGCCTAATAAACCTACCTGCCTGCGACATTTCTTTTTAATTTCTATTTTCTGCCTTTTCTTTTCTTTCTTCTATTTTGTCTTGTTTCTGTTTACTGAAAACGGTTAAATGTTAAAAGTGGCCAATTCATCTAGTTGTGCCTCTCGCATTGCCTGCAACTTTAAACTTATGAATTGTGTGTTTTCGTATTTATCATTTGAATGACCCTTCATTAATATTGTGTATGTACATGTATATATCTAAGATTTAGTTACTGCTAATAATAGGTTTATTAGGTTCACTTTAATCATGCAAATTATTTTTGACATCATTGAACCATATCGTTTCCATAGCTCCTTTCATAATTGATCCCAAGTCATCTCTCCATAAGTCATCTCTCCATAAGTCATCTCTCCATAAGTCATAACCTTTGCACAAGTCATATCCACTGTTACCATCACACTTCGTTTCATTTATAATTTCATTCACTAATTCACTAATTATGAGCCTCTTCTAATTCTTTTTTGAAATTTTGTACCCGCCGAAATAATATTATAAAACTTCTTTATCTACTTCTTATTTTTCTCCTTTGATTACCAAAAATTAGCGTATATACACGGTGAATGATTTTTTCCTCGATCACTTCCTATCAACCGATTGGTGGGGAATTCCATGCATTCATCATATATGATGTTTAACTATTCTCTCTTAAGCACCAAGCAGTAAATTGAAAGAATGATTTTGTAGGTAAAGAACAGAAATATATGGGACTGGTTTATACTTTCAGCGTTTTAACCAAATCTTTCACTCGTATGCTTGAGGTACTGACCTTAAAAATTTTAGCCCATAAATAAAAGAACATTCCATTGTACTTGCTAACAGTCACCTGTCAAAATCATATATCATAATATTCTGAACAGTAGTATACAAAAGATCATATCACTCACCAATTGTACTTTGGGTCGACTTACGACCGCTCAAAATTAATTTCTATTTAGTACACTATTTCAGAACTCTACGTTCAATTGTAATCAAAATAAAGCTTTTTACGATGAACGTCGTATCTTGATAAGCTCAAATTTTGAAACCTATAGATAAAACCGCATACCTTAACATATTTAGACAAGTGAAAGCGCCTCACGATTCGTAACTTTATGAATTCATAATTTGGCACATTATCCATACTTATCCCATTGTATGATAGATCTCGCTTTCCATATTGCAATCCTTATACCTGTCACTCTTCATCTTCAATATCTTGTTCATGGTCTTTTTGACAACGGCTCGCTTATATGCACTCTGTCGAAAAAATTCAAAATCGAAAAACAATTATACAAAAACAAGTTTTAAATCAGGTTCACGATTGAAAGATAAATATGCGATGAATAACATCTCTTATACAGCCTAAAATAATACGATTGATTCAAAAGGTAGTATAGAAAATATACAATGGGGGTCTCACAGTTTCCATCTCCTATGAATACCAAACGGATAAAACAAACTAAAACAAACTATGATGTTAGTGATAATAGCACGATAAATAATAATACGAGCAATATAAATAAAGATTCATATCAATTCATAAATAATACCGATACAATTGATACAAATTCATCGAAGAATATGAAAACAAAAGAAGAATTGACTAATGCCAGTTCAATATACCAAGAGATTTCTCAATTATCAAACGTATCAAATACACCACCAGATGACTTAGTATCATGGATTGATAATTTAAACAATCGATTTAAATCAACAATAAAATTACAAAATAATGAAACTAGTAAATTTCTAAAATCAATTGATGAAGAAGAACTAAGAATCAAATGCAGAGAAACAGTTTATGATGATACCTTCAATAAATTAAATACTTATCTTGAGACTAAACAAATACAGGAAGATCAAATTGGCGATATATCACAGAAAAGCCAAATTTTATCACAAAGCGAGCAACTTGAATCTGGTACAGATGACAGCAACCTGGTTAGTGATCGTGTAAGTGCAGAAGTGGAAGATGAACTGAATGAGGAATTGGAAGATGATTTGGAAGAAGAATTGGAAGAGGAATTGGAACAGGAATTAGAAGAGGAATTGGAACAGGAAAGAGAGAAAGAATATGTGCAAAGTAGACATCCTCATCAACTTTACAATGATCAACAACCTCAAACTGCTAATCAAGATGAACAAAGTGAAGACGATGACATAATAGAAATCCTCTCTTCAGATCCAAATTCAGGTGAGACACATTTTGAACAACCTACTTATCAATTCTCTCTGAATAACCAATATCATGAAAACGATCAAGATAATCAATACAATGCACGAGACAATATTAATAATGAAATAAATCAATATGACGAAGATCAAGAGGATGAAGACGAAGATGACGTAGATGAAGATGATGAAGAAGATGGAAATGAAAATAGCTCTCAAAATCAGTCACTATCTGAAGATGACCAAGATGAAGATCAGGAGCAAAATTACCAAGCTCATAATGAATTACAGTATGAACAAGTGATTACGAGTCATCAACCATATTCAACACATCAAGACCAAACTCAGCCTTCAACAATTCATTCAGAAATTTCATACCATGTCAGAAATGGAAGACCAAGGTTATCCGATTATTATCAAGCAAAGGAACGTGAAGAGGAGGAGGAAGATGAAGATGAAGATATTTATGAAAATAGTGATGTGAATGAAGAAAGCGCAGATGACGTTAGTGACGAAATTGATGATAACGGGCAAAATGATAATCAAGATCACCTTCAAGGATTTTCCTCACAATCAAATAATCTTTTCGTTGACTCAGATGACTCTAGAAGAACACAAGAAGAATACGAAGCGAACAGTCTGCATCAGGATACAAAGAATCAATTCACATTACCCCAAACATCTGATTATGATGATATAATCGTTCTAGATACCGAAGATGAAGCGGAGGTCGATGAAGATCAAAAACAACAATCAATGAACGATTTTAATGAGGTAGCACACAATTCACTTAATCAAATAAATGATTCTGTTCAAGAATCCGATACCTATTCTGATTCAGAAATAGGAAGTGAAGATCAAGAAAATGAACAACAACAAAGTGATGACCAAGATAGTGATGAAGAAGAAAGTAGTGACCAGGAAAGTCACGATGACCAAAATAATTACTTTTCGCAACAACAACAACAACCAAATGATGACGATACAAACAATTTTTTTGCAAATGATAATGAATTATTGAATTTAGCTACGACGGTATTGAACAATGCCGAAATAAATCGAAATGTTAGTCAACCGGAGCTAGAAGAATCACAACCACAAGCACCACATAAACTAATACCCGAACTCGTGAGAGTTAATAGTGGATATAATGCCGATTTGAGCACTAATAGCATCGAAAATAATGATCCGTCAATAGATGAATTAAAAAACGACTCCAGAATCAATTACGCACCAGTTCCAAATGCTTTTGATTGGGAATCAGAATCTTTAAACTCGCCTCATTTGAAGGATCTTGATGATGTTACTGATGGTTCTTTGGCGGATAGTGAGATTGAAAGCAACAATGAAAAAGAAGTAGAAATAGAGCTCCAATCAAGCACGAAACCACAACAAGAGTCAAGCTTCAGTTTTGGACAAGAAATGAAGCCAAAGTTCAAATCAATTCCAATTTTTAGAACGGTACAAGAAGAAAATTCAGAAGACATTTTGAACAAGTTGAAACAGACTGAAGCAAAATTTAATATTAAACTAAACTCTGTCAAGGATCTAGAAAATGAACTTTTAGCCTCTAAAAATAGCTCGGCTGATACCTCGAGGACTTTTAATGATGGTGATAAAACGCTTTATTTTGATGCCAATGATAAAAGTCAACTCAATGAACTTGAAAATCAAGAGAACCATGAACTATCGGCTGATATTCTCGTGGATAATGAAGGTATACAATCCGACATTTTGGAAAGACGTGATAACACTGCAGATGCCTCGGAGACAATCAGACAGATTGATCAAGCAATTGAGGATACTTCAATCATGACAGAAAGTCAAAACATCATATCACCTGATATTGATTTACCGTCTACTCAAGGCTTCCTGGCTGCGAAATTGGAAGATCAAAGTTTAAAAGATCAAGCATTGATCGAAAAAATTTCAGAACAAGTTTATATTTTAGAAAATGAAGAAAATGAAGAAAATGAAGAAAATCAAGTACACAAGGATTTCGATAATGATGACAATGAAAGAAGTCATGCTCATGCTGAAAATACCCGCAACGAAGACTTCAATATGAAAGATATTCTACACGAGGAAAATGTCGCTGATGCTGGTCTTGAATTTCAACTGGCTATGAAAGATGACGATAATGTTGATGACCAGGAGGACGAACGAGATTCGAATATGTATGATAATCTTTTTCAAACAAGTACGCCCATATCGGAGCCAGAACCAGATGTTGAACATGATTTTTTCGACGGTGAAGAGTATTTTGACCAAGATCCCCAAATTCAAAACAAGGAACAAGAATATGTCATAGTCGAAAAAAGGGAAGAGAAAAATGAAGAAGAAGTCGATGATGGATCAAGTATTTACGAATCAGTAAATCTATATTCCACGGCTAGTGAACCTGAAAATGAGCCGCCATATACTGAAGCAGCTGAAACAGATATAGTCATTGTTGATGACCCACTTCATGACACCAATTATCAAGTACTCGAATCCAGCAGTATAGAATCAAGTCAGTCGATAGACAAGAAAATCGCCAAGCCAAAAGCAGTTTCTAATTCAGTAGAAACATCGCAATTAGCAGCTGCTGATAGTGAAACCTCTGAACAAGAAAATAACGTTAACAGTGAACAAGAAAATAATATTAACAGTGAACAAGAAAAGAGCAACTTGGATCAAGCCTCGTCCAACAACTCAGAGCTACTCGAAACTGAGGATATATCCGAACATGACGAAGGTTCTTCTGTTCGTTTTGGCGATAATCAAGCAAATGATATAAGAGACCATGATGCCAATGAAGTGGAAGAAGGTTCGGGTAACTCGCCTCAAGTTGAAGAACCAATGGAATTAGACACGAGATCTATAGCAGCCTATGAAGAAGGAACATCAATTATAATAAGCGATGAGCTCATTCTTCGTCCATCAAGCATCATTGAACCTTCGGTCATAGTTGACGCTGAGCCTGTATCGGCTTCTCCGCAAAGTAACTCGATGACTTACATTGAATGCGATGATTCTGATTCTGAAGTCATGTACCCGTCAAATGTAATGGAGCCCGAAGAAGTAGTTGAGAGCATGCGTGCAGTCGAGGTTGACGGTGAAACTATCATCGTCGGGTCGGAAGATATGATAGCACCCACATATGTCATTGAAGCAAGCTCCTCACAAGTAACCCCTGAACCAGTAAGTGATAGAGAATCGAAAGTTCACGTGAATGATCAATCAACGAGTAATCATGATCAGCCACCTACAAGGAAAAGATCAAGGGAAGATCATAATCACAGCTCTTCATTTAAAAGGTTCAAAAGCTCGATCAGTTCATTGAATCCTTTCAATTGGTTCGTCTCAAGGAATAATGAGATAGATGATGAAGATACTATGACCAAATCTTTGACTGCTTCAGATCCTATTGAACCTCCTAAACTTTCGACCACAAATGATGTTGTTGAAAGTTTAAATGAGAATGACATTGCCCAACAATTGGTAAGTGATGAGGAGTCACCTATAGCCAATCAATATTTGCCTGAAGAAAGTGATGAACATCACAGCCTTAAAAAAGAACTGGAAAGTTTGAAGCAAATGGAAGATGGAGTTGATTGCGTCTTTGATAATTTAGATGGACGTGTTATGTTGAAGAAGCAAGAAGAAGTGTTGGATGATATTAAGTCTGCTATCGATGATGATGACCTTCATGCGGAAAGTGAGATTGAACCATACGAAAATAATGACGAAAAGAGTGCTTCGAAAGGTGTTAACGATGCAGAAGAAATTGGTGCAGACGATTCTTATTCACAAGACATCGGGCAAGCAAAAACAAATGAAATTCTCCAAAGCGAATTGACTTCTGAATCCAATAGCAGTGAAGATAACGAATACAACAATAGAGTAGAAAATCGTTCTAAACTTGTCAGTGAATTGAATGACTATGAGATGGGTGAACCTGATGTTGAAACCAATGAAGCCACGTATAATCTCGGCGAAGTTAATCCAGATGAAGATGCAAATGGAAGCAATATTGATAAAGTCAGTATAGATGAGACCACTGGTAATTCTCCACTACAAAATGATATTCCCAGCCCCAAATATATGAATGAGGCACGCGATAATGAATTTTCGCTGTTAGGAAAATCATATGACGATCAAATCTCTGATAAGGTAATTGAAGAAAATACTTCAGACTCTGATGTTTTGGCTGAAGAAGATGCTGATGATTTTGAACCACCTAGATTGCCGAATAATGATTCTGCTCATGCTGGATTAAGTTTGAGAAAAAGATTTGTGAAAAGTATCACAAGTAAGATTTTTGGTTATCCTGACGAAAACACCGTTGAATCACACTCCTTCAAAACAGAAGAGAATTCAGACCAACGGTCAACCAATCCCAAGTTCAGAAGCTCTTCTCAAGAATCTGGGCCAGAGTCAACGACCGAGCCTCAAGAGAAGTACGATGTTGAAGAACCTGTTGAAGAACCTGTTGAAGAACCTGTTGAAGAACCTGTTGAAGAACCTGTTGAAGAACCTGTTGAAGAACCTGTTGAAGAACCTGTTGAAGAACATGTTGAAGAACATGTTGAAGAACATGTTGAAGAACCTGTTGAAGAACATGTTGAAGAACATGTTGAAGAACATGTTGAAGAACATGTTGAAGAACATGTTGAAGAACCTGTTGAAGAACATGTTGAAGAACCTGTTGAAGAACATGTTGAAGAACATGTTGAAGAGAATGTTGAAGAGAATGTTGAAGAGTCTCATAAAGACCTTGGTCTGGAGTCCGTATCATACGTTGCCGAGGATTTTAGGGAATCTGCTGATGAAAATGTTGAGACATCTGCTGTAAAATCTTCCGATGAACTTCTAACTAAAAATATAAGCGAGCCTTATCTCAATGCGATTCATATTTCTGAAAATTCATTCACCACTAGTTCGGAGGAACAGAAACTAAGCCATAATTTTGCAAAGAAGAAAAGTACAGGAGAGGAAATCATCAAATCGGCTACCAATGATGCAAGTGTCACTGAATTTGGTCTTGAAGCTGAAGATTCATCCCAATGTCAAGCCACGGAAGCTGAGCAATCTGAAAAGGAAAAAGCATCATCTCGTCCTTCTTCGGCGCACAGTATCATTAAAGGAATCAAACTGAAGTTGTTTGGCAAACTTTATGGTGACCAAGATACTTTGAAAATCGCTCAATCTGAGCGCACCATCACTGATGATAGTGCCTTTGCTCAACCAATTGTGGAGGCTGGTCACTTAGAGATAAATGAGTTCAAGCAAGGGCATCAAATTAATGAGCTGGGTATAGTACATGCAGAGGCCAATGAAGAAAGTGATACCGAAAGTCATTCAATTTCAAAGTCGCAAATGGAAATTGTTAAAAGCATATCTAAACGAGTTGAAAAAGAATTAACAAAGGAGAAAGATAATGAACATGCTGAAGCTTCGAATATCACACCACACTCTGAAAAGAGTTCTCAAGCACAAGGTGATATTCTTCATGTTCTCAAACAATTGGCGCAGAATAAGGAAGGTGAAACAAAAGCAGATTTTGAAAATATCAGGTCTGAGGGAGAACCTAAAACCGAAATTTCTGAGACACAAGCATCTTCTGATGAGGTAGTACATGAGCATCAAGCCGAGTCAGAAAACCTAAGCCAAACTTCGGTCAACAATGTGCCCAAACTTTTGGCAGAGAATTTAGAAACGACTGAATCAAAACTTCGAAAAGATCTCGAGCATTCTATACTCCATCATTTAGCTCTGGAACTTGAGGAACAAAGTGAAGAAGAGTCGATTTCTGCCCAACCTGCTGATGATAAAGAAAATCAGAAAGCCGAAAAAGAAGCTGAGGCGAAAAAGCAAGGCGAAAATAAACAAGAAACCGCCAAAGAAGATTCTACCATTGAAAGTAAGGAGCAAGCTGATCTTGTTGAAAAGGGAAATGATGAGCCTCGAATTAACCAATTCAAGGGAAAACCTCTATTTGGCTTATCGCAAAGTCTCACACCTGAAGTTAAAAGATCTTTAAGAAGTGGACAAATGTTTGGAACCCCAAAACCAGAGTTTGCCTCACCAAAAATCAAGAATGGAAATCTGTCAACCCCAGTTCCCACACTTCATATTTCAAAACAACGAAAACCAAGTAAGGAAACCCAGTCCAGTCCATCGCCTAAGAAAGTCTCGACATCAAAACCTTTACCCAATATTGAAATTCCCAAAAACAGAGATTTTTCGAGTGGAGAATTAACCCCAGACTTGACAACTGCTGAAAGCGATCATTTTCTGCCACCTACGGTCAGGCGGAGTAGCAGAAAAACATCATGGAAGGATGATACTCTGTTAGATCACCCCGCATTGAGAACGAGATCCAAATCACCTTTAAAAAGAAGTCTTCAAGAACTTTCGTCTGATATTGAAGAAGGTAATGTTCCTAAGAGGAAGAAAAGAAGTAAAAAGACAAAACGTATTGAACGTATTGATAAAGATGATAGAGAACAAGAGGAAGCATCGAGGGGTAGACGTAGGGCAAGAGGAGGTTCTTGATCATTATAAAGTTTTATTCAAAAAACAACTACAGATATATATGAATGATTAGGACAAATAAATAATGGTAGATGTATAAGATCTGAATATATACAGGACAAATGTTATAATTACATGATTTAATGAGCTATAGAATACAAGGTTATGCTATATGTGCCATTGCAACCTCGTAAGCACTGAAAAATACCATATTGACAATGAAAGATCTGGTACATGAAATACCCAAACCTCTGTACAATCTTCGTTCAATTTTTTGTAACTTTCTATTTTTGAGTGGATAAGGTTCTAAACCTTGTTCTTTCCGTAGAATATTTGTGACAACATCTCTTTGTATAAGTGATTTGGTAGTATCGATTGGAAAAATACATGTCCAACATAACACCCCCGCTAGTCCACCGGCCAATAATATGGAAAGTGATGAAGAGCTATTTGCATCTTTATTGATGGCCATATTCATGGCCCATTTGAAAGATTCATATACAGAATAATATATACCAGAAGATAATGAATCTCTCATAAAATGATATTTATAACCAGAATACAAACCCTTAACACCTTCATAATGGATGATATGCTTCACTGCTTGCACTGTCGAAGATGCTTTGGCAACTTGTAAACGTTTTGGATCATCTTTCATATTCTTGTTTTGTACAACTTTTTCTATTTGTGCATAGATTTTGGTAAATTCGAAAGGGCAGGCATATATCGAGACACCTCCTCCTGCAATGCAACCACTGAAAAAACAAACTGGAATGTTTCTAAAGAAAGGATGTGCTACATCCTCCGGTTTTTTCTTCGTTGGATATAATGCTTTATATACATAAGGTTTTGTAGCTGTGAAAAGTGACACACTTAATGATTTTGAAAATGAGGTTGATATTAAAGGAGCCCATATACCTCTAAAAAACCCCTTTGGCCCCTCGGCTCTATATGTTTTTTTGACACAATCAAAATAACTCGTGAATGCTTGATTAGTTTGCATTCTCGTCTTCACGGTATCTAATGGGAAACCAATTGTGGTTGCGACAAAAGATGAGCCGTATGCTAGTATTGTTGATCTATAAGGTTGAAGTGAATCAGGGAAGAAATGAATTGCTTTCGAATAGTCAATTTCGCCTGTTATAGCTGGTATACTTCTATCGGATGTTTTACTAACAGTTGACATGATGACTATGTTTATTTCCTTTTGAAACTTTGGTCTATAATAATAGATGAAAAATCAGAAACGTTCTGTGAACTCTATGCTAGCGAATAAACTTGTAGGCAGTGACTTTCGAAGAAGAATTGAAAAAAGGATTTAACAATCTGAAAAATTATATCTGGTATCAAAATCACCACGTTTATAAATACAGGCTGAGATGGATGATGAGTAGAAGTAAAAGTAATGCCTCTCGACGAAAAGTCACGATATTCGAGAGTCTTTCCAATTATAGGAAGAAGTGAATGAAACTGTGGTGATCAAGATCTAATATTGGTAAGATCCAAGAGAACAATCAAATACAATTTGTAGCAAAATAAATATCTGTAGGTCATTATAAGATTCAAAATGCATTTTTTTCCTGTACTTTGCAGAGATAACAGATTTTTTTTACTAAGCAAATTTTTTCCGCTTTTAATTGATCAGAAAAACATACGCACTACAGAGAAAGATATACGAAGATCGACTGATTTTCAGAGTATTGATATGTATATTTACAGGAATATGATACGGGTGCACATATAGCAGTACGTGGATATATAATGATAGAGTGCCAATGATATGCTGGTAAGTATTGTCGCGAAACCAGGAAATCGAAGATTAAAGTAATTGAGTTGTGAAATGAAAAATTGTGTAAGAAATTAGTAACCTCTTCTTTTGGAGTCTTGAACTTGTCTCATTAAATCTCTGAAACCTTCAGAAAACCTTCTTCTCCACCATTCTCTTTTCTTTTGTTTTTGGTATTTAGCAGGACGAATAAATCTTGATTGAACTTTTTGGAGATATTGAAGTTTGTTACTTCTTGTTATTCTTCTTATTCCACCAACCGCAAAACCAAAATTACCGTATTGAACGTCCACAGTTCTACCTGCTGCAGGTCCTTGTAAACGAATACCTTTGGCAACATCACGAGGATGTTTGAGAGCATTACCAAAATTGTAATCTCTTGATCTATTACTAAAATAAGATGGGGTAGATGCATCTGATGAAAGACCACCTAACAATTCGTTGACGTGATCAATTGTATCTGACTTTTCAAATCCATTGTCGTTATGTTGATTGTTATCATTTTTAGAAATGCTTGTTTTGATACTAGATTGTTTGATTAATTTCGAAAGTTGATCAAAACTTGAATTGAATCTCTTGTTGTTGATACTTAATAATGTGTTACCGGCTCCGGAAACCTGTGACAAACTGCTCACAATGCGCGATCTAGTTATGCCTTTAAACATTATTAAAAGTTATTCGTGTTTTGAACTAATATGGCTACGTCTATCTTGCCTTGTTGTCTCTATATATCGATGTGAAGAAAAAAATTATTTCAGTTTTTGCTTTCGGTGTCAATTACACGACTTTTTTGATTCTCAATAATGTCGTATTTTGCTAGCATAATGTCGCGCAGAAACAAGCGGGACAAAGCGTCGATTGATTACATTTAATATGGCAAGATCAAGTTACCACTTCTCGATAAAAGGTTTAATATTACCCTCGTTCAATGAAATACTATAGTCATTAGCATTTCAAACTTATTTCCTGCCAGAGATTTTTTTTTAGGTTTAGCAATTTGCAGTTAAATACTGATATACTAAGAGGAAAAGATCATATTTGAATAGTTGAGACACCCCTTAAAATTATAATCGCAAAATTATAGTGCTTTTAAGATCATAAGAATTGAAACATATGTCAGAAGTCATAGCAACAAAATTGTTTGAGACAAAAGGTGTATCAGCTTTCAAAATACCACCAGGTCAATCTTCTTTAAACAAGTGGAATTTGAATGGATCAAATATCATTTGGACGGGTAACTTGCGAGTTATTGAAGAAGAGCTTATAACTGACGACGTTGAACTATTTAGTACTTTACCAAGCGGTCTATCAGATGAATCGTCTGTTCTTTATGATGACATCAAGCACCGAGATGCTCCAACTCCTGGCTTCTTGAAGGCTCCACAGAATGAGGAAAAAGAAGTAGTCAAGCCATACAAAGGTTTGAGGTTAAAACTCGAATTATATAATACTATGACTGTCCCTCCAAGTGTTGGAAACTTGACTAGTGTCAAGAAAGATTTGATTTGGGCTGAAGTTTGGTATAATCCAGATCCAATGCCTCATAGTCAAGACTTTCTCAGTGATGATAACAATGATGGTACTTATGATGAACATGATTATACTTATTCTATAGCAAATAATGGACAAGACACAATACAAATGACTGAATCCCCGAAGTTCTATAAAGTGATTGCTCAAATACCTGGGTCTGGATATCATCCATTTGATCCGAAACAAGTGTCCAATGATGAAAAAATCATTAGCACAGACAGTATAGATATAAATGACAAAAGTATTGATGATAAAATTATACAAATCGCATTAGGTCTTAAATTCGATGAAAGTTTTGGAGCAGTCTCATTTGCTGAAAGCTTGGGTATATATAGAAGAAGATACAGAAATTTCGAAGATCAATATAAATACGAGTTAAACTTGCTTGAGATCGAAAAACATCTGAGAGCATTAACCCTTGATGATTCAAATTCGTCGCTGAATAAAGGTAACAGCCTTAATGATAAGGACTACATTGATGTGGATGAGGAGATTGACGATAATGATGATAATAATAATGACAAAAATTTTTATGAGAAAAATAGTAATTTGTTTGGTTATGGCGAGAATGTAAACCAATCCCCTCGGTCTTCTTCATCATTTACAACTACAACTACAGAAGATGACTCCATACTGACTTCTCATACAACTAATCATCCCGAAAGTGATCTAATATCTAGGGATCCGTCTAGCAGTAATGATAATGATGGTGCTGCAAATTATGTACATGATGGTGATATCAATGATGCAGAGTTTGGAGATTTTGTTCAAAGTTGCCATTGATTCATTACATCATGTAAGAAACCTGTTTAGTATCTTCATCTTTGTATTTTAGCAATTTAAGGCATCTACGGATGGCTTCGTGCACCTTAATAATAATTTTCAAAGTGAACCTACAAGTTTTATCTACAATATAAAACTAATACCAAGTAATGTAGCTGAAATATATAATGAAAAAAAAAAATAAAAAACAATATAAAACTAATCGTTATTGAGACCTATTTTTTAGCTTGCTTGTTATAATACATCTTTTGAATTAGTGGATGATGTTCCTTCAACTCTTTGTTTTTGTTTTTACTATACTCAATGTAGGCCATGTCTTCACCTCCAGCCAAACCGGCTAGTGATCCTGCACTTCTAGAAGCATTACTATTTTCCATTTTGATTCTCTTATCTCTTGGAATGAAATTAGTGTCTGCATCATCACCAATTTCCAAACCGGCTGCATCTTCATTTTTCAATAAAACTTGCTGCAAAAGCTCCCTTCTTTCTCTTGGTGTGGAATAAGCCAAATCGGGAAGTTGTTCCATACCACTTAAGTGAGTGATAACTTTGAATGCATAACCTTGATCGACTAAAAATGCCTGTCTTTTCGTCGAATAATACATTTCTTGTGTATCCTTTGAAACTAATGAATAAAAAAATGCATTAAAACCTTCATCATTACGTCTTTTAGCTCTAAGAATACGACCCAATCTTTGAGCCTCTTGTCTTCTTGATCCATAATGAGACGAAATTTGAATTAAGCATGTAGCCTCAGGTAAATCAATTGAGGTGTCACCGACTTTAGATAGAAAGATTGTATTAATTTGATCATTGTGTTGAAAATTTTGTAAAATCGTCATACGTTCCAGTTGTGGTGTGGATCCATAAATGAATGGTTTTCCTAGTTTTAAGGCATATTCTTGTAATGCATAAACATTATCACTAAACACGATAATTTTATCGCCTCTTTTTTCATGATAATGGATCAAAAACTGACATGCTTGAAACTTAGTAGGATTCATGATATACAACAACATTCTTTTTCTAGCAGATTCTCGTAAGTATTCTTGATAAAACTCGGCTGTCATTGGACACCAAACTTCGGCACATTGAACATTGGCAATATGTCCCTTTTGAGCTAAATCCATCCAATTTGCTTCATATAATTTTGGTCCAATTAAAAAGTTTAAATCATTAATTTTGTCGTCTTCACGAACTAACGTTGCCGTAAGTCCTAATTTTGCATGTGCTGCAATTGTTGTGACAACTCTTCTGAACATAGCAGCAGGCACAACATGCACTTCATCTAGAATAATGAACCCCCATTCTCTTCCTGTTAAAAAATCCATTACTTTTTGAGAATCATGAGATCTATTACGAGTATTAGCGACCATAGAATATGTTGATACAACCAATCCTGATTCACTTGCAAACATTTCTTTATTTTCTGAAGTAAAAACTGCTACATTTTCTGGTTGAATTGTGCACCATTGTAAAAATTGTTGTCTCCATTGCATAACGGAGACTGATGATGTACACAAAACAATGACGGACTTTCTAATAGTACACGCTGCAGTTATTCCGACCAAAGTCTTACCTGCCCCACATGGTAAAACAATAATACCTGATCTTGCACGTCCATTACCGAACATTTTTGATAATGACTTTTCTTGATATGGTCTGATTTGTGTTGAAGGCTTTAAATCAATATCTAAGTCAGGATTCCTATCATCATTACGAAAATCATATTCTTCCAACATTGGATAAACTATATCTTGACATCTTTTCTTTACAATTTCTACAGATTCATTAGCAATCTCGAAAGAATGAACTGTATCCATATCATCATCGTCATCTTCACTTTTTTTGCCAACAACTGCAGCAAAAATATCTTCGACTTTGCCTTCTTCGTTATTCTCACCTTCTTGATCATTAGGTTTTTTCGTACCTGGAATGGTCAAATCACCTTGAGCAGGCGCAGAAGATTGAACTAAACCTGTGGCAGTGACCGAATGTTCAGAAGACAGAATACGTAAGGGACCAATGATTGGATCTCTCAAAAGCATTTGTAATATATCCGCTTGCGTACTTTCAACAAAATACCTATTGTGTTTCAAAACTAACTTAACTTTACCAAAAGATACGGTGGAACGTTTGATAAAATTTATAAAAGTTTCTGCCACTGGAACTTTTGAAAGTCTATTTAAAACTGCGATGATATCATCAGTTTCTAAACCAACTGAAACAGCGGCATATAATGACGGAGGTGTGATTGTATACTCATGTATGTGTGAAGGTCTTGATATGGGTTCTGCGATGGTAATCAAGAAATCTTGAGCCTGTTCAGCCAATGGCGAAAATGATTCTAATATGATTCTACTATCTAAAGGAGAAATCCATATGGGCCTTGAAAAATGATCCGGCTTTAGTTTTAAGTAAGAATAGTCTGTACGACCAAATACTTTTGAGACTGCATCAGGAACATAATCTGCTGGTATATCAGGCGTAAGATCAAGCAACTCTTCATCTGAAAATTCTTGATCATTAAGTTCAGCTTTAATAGATTCCACATTAACTTGAGCTTTCCTCTTACGTTCATTCAATTTACCTGCATCGGATCCATTCTTATCAGCTGTACCAACTTTAGACTTTGCCTTTGGTTTAGGCTTGCGTGAACCATAGCTGTAGTCATCATCATCTTTTGCCATAGGTTGATCATCTTCATAAGAATCATCGCTTAAATTTCCTTGATCTAAAGCGGCATAATCAATAGTTTCACGACGCAGCATACCAAAAGACTGAGTACGTGGCTATATTAAAGATGATTAAGTTGATGAAAGTATGGCTTATAGTTTAGATTATTACTAATCTTATCTTATCTGATATTACATACTAAATATGCCTTTTTTCATAAAGCAAGGTATTCATGTGGTCGTGTGAAACACATTTTGCTACAAACATATTTTGACAGATTAGTTTTAACATTAATTAAATTATAAATATCTAAATTAGTAGTTCTGATTGATATATAAGAATAATGGTAGTGGATTCTTTATGGGCTATGATACATATGACAGGAGAATTAAAGTAAGAAACGAAAATAAATACGCTTTATGAGTTGCTTAATCAGTAAATTTATAAGACCCAGATGCAAAAGTAATACTACCACCTCTGTAAGATCCTTTCTTCATTTTGTTCTTGTTTTTAGTAAAGTCTTTTCCTCTAACTTTCAACAATTTTTCACTAGCATCTTCACCCCAAGTACCTGCAGCTCCTTTATAAGTGTTATCTTGCAAAACACCATCTTCGAACTGAATAGTGGAACGATCAATTCTTGAGAAATGTTTTCTTTGGCCAGGTTTTAATTCTTCTTCTGGTGTTGCTTCGATAAGAGCTTTTTGTCTGAACGATAATGGTTCTGGTGATGTTGAAGGAGATGATGTGATTGATTCAGTTTGAGAGGAAGAAACTTCCACTTTTTGTTTTTTTGAAGGACTGTCTGATTTGGAAGATTTGGTTCTTTTCTTTGAGTCTGAGCCTGAGTCTGAGTCTGAATCTGAATCTGAATCTGAGTCTGAGTCTGAGTCTGAGTCTGAGTCTGAGTCTGAGTCTGAGTCTGAGTCTGAGTCTGAGTCTGAGTCTGAGTCTGAGTCTGAGTCTGAGTCTGAGTCTGAGTCTGAGTCTGAGTCTGAGTCTGAGTCTGAGTCTGAGTCTGATGATGAATCTGAGTCCGATGATGAATCTGAGTCCGATGATGAATCTGAGTCCGATGATGAATCTGAGCTCGAAGAAGAGCCTGAATCTGAATCTGAATCTTCAGTTTTCTTTTCGTCAGTCTTGACTACAGTAGAAGCCTTTTCTTCTTCATCCTCGCTATCAGAATCTGAGTCACTTGAAGAATCTAAATCACTTGAAGATTCTGAATCACTTGAAGAATCTGACTTCTGAGTAGTGACCTCTTTATCTTCTTTACCTGCATCAGTTGGTTTGACGCTTTCTTCTTCGCTATCACTGTCACTTGAGGAGTCTGAGTCGCTTGATGAGTCTGAATCGCTTGATGAGTCTGACCCACTGGATGAGTCAGCTTCATCAGTTTTTTTTTCTTCAACCTGTTCCTCGTTGTCACTATCTGATGAGGAAGATGAGTCTGAATCATCACTTGAATCTGATCCGCTTTTTTTGGCGTCTTTCATATCGACGTCTTCTGAAACTGAAATAAAATCACTCAATTTGTTATCTGTTTCTGTTAATTTGATGTTCTTACTAGAACACTCTTTTTCAAGAGCTTTATAAGTTTTGCTTAATTCGGCATCTTGTTTCAAAAAAGAGGCGATGTAAGATAAAACGAGTTCTCTTGAAGCCATCATGTAACTATTTTCGTTTAAGTCAAAGAATTGGTGTAAATAACGTTTAACCAAGTAAAATGATAGATAACGAATCTTTAACTGTAAAAAAAAAAAAATTAAAGATGAGCCTGAAATAAAAAAAAAATTGATTGAAAAAAAAGAAAAAAAAAGTTCCACTGTTTTTGTTAAACCCGTACATTTCGACAGTACAGGTTGCCGCACTTTCGACTACATATATTAATTTGAGACAGTTTATAAGTTAATTGTTATATATCTAATATACTGAGCAAGCCAAGCAAGCTAAATGTGAGGTATTGATATTATCATTCGGGGAATCATCATCAATAATTATGAAATGGATTAACGAATGATAAGTCGGATGGCTCAATTATTGCTGAGTATCGTTTTGACTATTTGTTGACTACTTACTTTCAGGTACACAGACCGTCTTGGAAAAGTTCGGAAGATGGTCTAGCAGCTAGGGATGTGTACAGTCTGTGCTAGTCGATATTACACCGACTTTAAAGAAATCACTCAATACCCTTAAAAAGACATAAACCCTGTCTTATAATTTTGGGTTGCCCTCAGATGCTATTTCCTTTAAAGAGTCATTAATGAATGTTTCAAACATATCATTACGATTCCCAGCAAACCTATTTTCTAGCTTTGCATTAATCTCGGTATCAACTTTGTCAACTCTACCTGTAACATATTTTTTTATTAATGCTATACATTCATCAGGCTTTTGGCCATTGACTAAATGGTCACCACCTTCAATGGAATGTTGCTCGAGCAAAGACTCGGAGACACACTCTTTTGTGTATGGAACAACCTCAGGTGGACTCCAAGTCGCCTCGGACCCAACCACATGGCACAAGGGAATACGATAATGGGGTAAGAGAGACATAAGCAAGGGAACTGATTTCATAGCACCAAAGTAAGTGGCTAATTGACTATAAGCAGATGCTTTTGAGCTGAAAGTTCCATCTTTATTATCCACTTTTTCACTACTTACAAAGTCTTTTAAAATTTCCGGAGTAAATACTTTGTAAAATGAAAATTCCTTATAATATGTATCAAAATCATCTTCTGAATCAAACTTATCAATGATCAAATTACGCATTTTACCTAAAATCTTACCAAACTTCTTCATGCTTGCTTCATCACCATATGTAACTGGCTCAATTGATATAACAGAGTCAATTAAGGTTGGCGCATAGAATCCAGCAAAAATACTTTCACTTCCACCCAATGAATGACCGATTAATATTATCTTGGATTTATCGTTTACTTGAATTGTACCTTGCGAAATCTCATTTTTGATTACAGCAACAATATCTTTACCTCCTTGATCCCATGGGTAGTCAAAGCCAAGTCTATCGCCATTAAGAATTGCTGAGTCTCCATGATTTACCGCATCCCTGGCAATGATCGTATTCAATTGCCACAGTTTGTAATTATCATTGGCAGCAAATAACGTTCTCACATAGTAGCTCCATACCTCTTTGTTCATACCTGTACCATGACTGAAAACCAAGTTGATCTGAATTTTATTTTTATCCGGTTGACTGTTATTTGTGAATCTGTTGTAAACCAGTTTTAGTTTGGTCCCCGATGGTAATGCGCCCCCCGGTAATCGAGGAAATTGTGCATCAGTTATGACTTTTTCTGTTTTATAGGACATGTTATTATACGATTTGTTAATTGACAAGAATAGAACTACTGAAGATTTAAAATCGAGAAATGTTGATTCATTTAAACTTAACACTGTGATGCGACACCGAGGAGCACTAACCATTTTCACATGTTGCCGCCTCCAAAATTGCACATTTTTGCAGCTGGTTCAAAATTATCTTAGAACTCCCACAATTACTTCAGCATCGACATGTGCTTCCCAACTATACGTACATTAAAGTCTAGTTACCCGTTCAATATCGTGTGACTTGATCTAAGTGGTGTGTATTCGCTTATCTTTAAAAGTGGAGAAGGGCATCAGCTTATATTACCGTACACCATCGTATTTATTATATTTTTTTCCATTAAAGATCGAGAAACTCTCAAAAGGTACACGAAAATTTTCAGGCTTTATACTTTGATTCATTAGACTGTTGGATGTGAAAAGATCGATCTATTTTCGATATCTTTTTGAAAAGCAAGAAATAAAAGCTAAGGAGTGCTCTTTGCGATAATGACCTTGTCTTCCACGATAAAAATTTTACGTACTGCTCAACAAGTCAGACAATGGAGACGACAATGTCTTCTCAACGGAAAATCAGTAGGACTTGTGCCAACTATGGGAGCACTTCATGCTGGTCACTGTTCTCTCGTATCGCAGTCTTTGAAAGACAATCATCATACTATTGTTTCCATTTTCGTAAATCCTTCTCAGTTCGCTCCTCATGAAGATTTGGAATCGTATCCAAGAACACTCGATTCTGATTTATCGGTATTAGATGGATTCAAAGATAAAAAAGTAGATGCTGTCTTTTTACCAAAAGTTTCTGAAATGTATCCATCTGGTATTCCATTAGATGTAGGTAATCAGAAAGGTGCTTTTGTAACGGTGCAGGGCTGTTCCGAACAATTAGAAGGTGCTTTAAGACCCGCTTTTTTCAGAGGTGTTGCAACCATTGTCACGAAATTACTAAATATTGTCACACCTGAACGTATATACTTTGGTCAAAAAGATGCTCAACAATGTGTCGTCATTAAAAACATGGTAAAAGACCTTTTGATAGATACTGATGTTAGTGTATTACCAACTTTAAGAGAACCAAATGGACTTGCATTATCGTCAAGGAATGCGTATTTATCAGAACCAATAAGAGATCAAAGTTCCATTATTTACAAAGCGCTTTCTCAAGGAAAATCATTTTACGAAACTAGTGAACCAGGAGTTAAAGCTTCAGATATCCTCCATCAAATAGACTCCGTATTATCACTGTCCTCAAACAATTTCAAAGTTGAATACATAGCTATAAGTCATCCCGAAACTTTGGAAGACTTGGAAATTGTTGACCCAACTACTGGCGCAATTGTTTCAATTGCAGTAAGAGTTCCCAAAGAAAATGGCGGTGAAGCTAGATTAATTGATAATGTCTTACTATAATGCTTTTCGATACTTGTGTACATAGAAATAATACAAAACCCAAGCTTTTTAACTAACGTAATACCAGGAAAGCTGACCCTGGGTTCATCGGGGTCATACTCTCCTGAACTTTCACTGATACTCTTAGTTTTATACTGCCCTCAAGGTTAGAACTTAGATTCCTTTGTCCTTATAAATAGTCTTTTGAAAGTATTTCTTTTTGCTTTTCGTATACCTGTAGTTATTCAAACGGTCAAACTTTGTCTTACGCGACTGAATTAATAATGATATACTTTTTCTTCGTTAAACATTCATTAATACATACATTCTTTTTCTACAAGATTAAGTGTAACTATATTATATTGAATCACAGATGTTAGAAAGCTCTTCGCCTATTGAATTTCAGTTTGGCTGAATCAGCTTTATTCACATTTGAAATATTTTTCTTAAACCTCTTGTTGCGTTTTGAGTTAAGTCTTTCTTCATACTTTACGCCGTCATATTCTATTTGTGAAGCAAATTCTTGTTTATCAATGAGATTGAAATCAAGGAAATCTTTCATAAGATTTTGAGAACGTTGAGAAGTTCCATAGAAAACATAACCAAACTCGAGTAACCATAAAGGATCAACCGCTGTTACGCAATTCATATATTCTTTAGTGGTCAAAACTAATTCATGATATATCACATAGTTCGGCGCCATATCAGTTCCTCCATTCAAACCAGATGTTGGATGTAAATACATAGTCATATAAGTATGACGTAAATTTGCATATTCTGCTTGAGATCCACCACTGATATTGACTTTGATCAATTTGGCCAGTTGCTGATAAAAGGCCGCACATAAACATTTTCTTATATCATCATCAGATCTAGATTTTGATAGAGGAAGTTTGTTTTTTTTCATAATCAATATTAATTGGTTTCTGATATCTCTTGCCCTTAATAAAGATTTATTGTGTAAAAAATTTCTAGAACACCAAAGTGAAAGTTTCTTGTAATTCATATTTGGTTTCTTTAATTGTTGTTCCCACTGGATATAAACATTCAACAATGAAAGATGATCTGATTCTGCTATCAAAAATTTTTCTCGAATGGCATCTGCTTCATTTGCTCTTTCTTTTGGTCTATAGAATACTGAAGGAATTGATAACATTGAAACTATTGTTACTACTTCTTCGGAGCAATTGAATTGAGGTTTGCAAGAAAGTAAAATGAGTTTGGATAATGTGGGGTCCATGGGGAATTTTGACATATCATTACCCAAAGGTGTCAAGTCACCTAAATTATCTAGTGCACCGATACACCAAAGGTCATATAATGACGAAGCGAGTAAATCTTTGGGTGGAGGGTCTAAGAAAGGGAATGTTGGTATTTCCTCAACTTTCAAAGATTTTAACAATAGCATAACATTACTTAAATTCGTTCTTTGAATTTCTGGTAGTGGTTGAATATGCATTTGTTCTGGTTTGGTGGCTTTTTCGGTATATAGTCTGTATGCTATTCCGGGACCTGTTCTACCTGCTCTACCACTTCGTTGTTGAGCATTTGCTAATGAAATAGGTACCACTTGTAAGGTCTCCATTCCTAGCTTGGGGTTATAAATTTTCATTTTGACAAGACCTGTATCAATAACATATTTAATTCCATCAACAGTTAATGAAGTTTCAGCTATATTGGTTGCAACTACAACTTTTCGTCTTGTTTCGTTTTTCTTATTGAATATTTTTCTTTGAAGATCAGAAGGTAATGTTGAGTAAATAGGGTAAATATCTAACGGTGGAGGATCGTCGAGTAAGTCAAGTTTTTCTTGTAATAACTCACACGTCACTTCTATATCTTCTTGACCAGTCATAAAGACTAATATGTCACCGTCATTATATTTAGAGTTGGCACTATTTTGTAAATGAATAGTAAGAACTTGTTTGACTGCTGTTTCAACGTAGTCTGTGCAACTAGTCTTGCTAAAAAAAGTTTCCACAGGAAACGTTCTACCCGGTATATCGAATTGAGGAGCATCACCAAAAAACTTTGTAAATCGATCAGCATTCATAGTTGCACTTGTAATTATAAGCTTGAGATCTTTTCTTCTCATTAAAAGCAATTTGAATAAGCCTAGTAAGACGTCTGTATTCAAAGATCTTTCATGTGCCTCATCCATAATGATACAGGAATAGTTGTCTAAGTTCGGATCAACGAGAATTTCTCTCAAAAGAACACCATCCGTCATGTATTTGATAATGGTCTTCTTAGGATCTGTTTTATCCTCAAATCTAATAGCATATCCAACTTCTTCTCCTAATTTGCAATTCATTTCTTCACTGACTCTTTTAGCTACAGACATTGCTGCGACACGACGAGGTTGAGTACATCCTATCATTTGCTTTAGTCCACCGTTCGAAATGTTCGAGCCGTAACCTTCTTCATATAAAAATTGGGCTAATTGGGTTGTTTTACCAGAACCAGTTTCACCAATGACTATAGTAACTTGATTTTCAGCAAGAGCCCTCATCAAGTCATTTTTGACAGCGAACGCAGGTAAGCTTTTTCTTTGTTGGTTAATAATTAAGGCTAGGTTTTTTGAATTAAGCGACGTGTCGTCGTCGTCTTTTTCTTCGTCCTTATTAAGTTCAGTTCCATTGGTATTATCTTTTACACCAAGTACGTTTCCCATTGCCGTCCCTTGTAGAGTTGATCTATCTTTTGCCTGCTGCAGTCTTTCCTTTTTCGTTTTCTTTTCTTTAACAACCGTACTTCCTGATCTGGCAGAAATGGCTAATTCTGATTGAGGGTCTTTTACTACATCCACACTTGATCCGATTCCTTTAGATATAAGCTCTTTACTCGTGCTTGCGCCTAGTTGTACTGTAAGATACTCCTGGGATGATTTCAAAAATGGAGGAATAAAAGAATGAGCTTCAATTTGTAATCTAGACATATTATTCAAATCGCTAGAATTATCATGATCCAAATCAATATATTGCCCGGTGACTTGATCAAAAAATCCACCGTTTCCACTTCTATTTCGATTTTTGGATGAGTAGACTTTGTTCTCAGTTGCCTTAGGCGTGAAAATTTCATCTTCTATATCGTCGTATTGTTCTACTGGAGCCTGACCAAAATCTTCAGCCATATACCACTCTCTATCATTAGCAAGGTCATTTTGATCATTTTCCATATCTTCAACGAATAGGTCTGGCTCTTCGAGTTTGATTTGAGGATTCATTTTTTTCTCGAGTTGAGCAAGCTCAGATAATGAAAGCGATTGTTGCTCTTTTTTCACTTTTTTAAACTCATTTTTTATCTGAGGCAATTTATGTTGTTCGTGGTTAGGTTCAGAATGTCGTATTGTTGAGTTGTCATATTCTTGTTTAATTTTAGCTGCATCTTCTTTCTTGATTTTTTTGAATTTGAATCCAATTGGTGTCTGTGGTGATGAATCTTGGGTATTATTTAAATTAAGTAGATCCTCTTCATCATCATCATCGAATGAAATACCTATTTTGTTTGTGCTTGGTTTGAGTTCCCTTTTTTTAAATGAGTAAGACTCGATGACCTTTGGTTCTTTGAACAAATCCTCATCATCTTCTCCTACATCATCTTCAAACAATAATGCAGGTTTTGCTTTTTTCACTGGTTTCTTTATAATTGTATTTTTTGAACCTTCTCTCTTAGGTATAGTAACCTTATTACTTTTGTCCCCAGAATCTTCCATCAATTTGGTGATAGCACTGATGTTATTATTGATTAACCCGTATATCTCTTTAGCTAAAACTTCGTCTTTGGGGAATCCTAAGACTTTAGCATATGATATAAAAGCAGATAATGACCCATTCTTATGAAAGAACTTCACGAATGTTTTAGTAAACTCGTCATTTGTTGATTTGTTCAATCCGTTAGATATTTTGTCAGTAATTTGAGATATTATGTTAACCTCTGGCATTATTTAGGTAAATAATATACATTGGTGTTTTAAATGCAAAAGAAATGATGATTTTACCTTAGCTTTATTTTATTTTTTATTTTTTTTGCGAGCATATTTCTAATATGAATCTGGAGAATTGAATGAATTGTAGCACTATAGCTACAATTAACAATGAAACCTCCTATCAATATGTCAAGGTACTTTAAACACCACATAGTGGCCAGAATACGGCTAAGTCCCGCACCCGTTTCATCAAAAGAGTTTGACTTCTTATATAACTCGTTCAAAAACTTGAGTGAATGTTCACTTGAATATTTTCATATACCTAAGGGTCAACCGAGACTCAATTTATATCAAAATGAGATCAATCTAATATATAGTCCATATTCAGGGAACATTACCGATCCTTTCTTTTTCCATGATGAGGAACCTCAAGATGTTCTCGCTCAAAGACTGGAGCAAGTCAATCGTACTTTAACTAAGTTATGTGGACTTCCTCGCTATTCATATATTGAAGGTGATGAGGATTTCTTTGAAGGTAAAATCACAGTACCCTTCAAGTCTAGCTTAACCTTGAAAGGGTTGAAATACGAAGGGAAATATAAAATTTCAGACTGTACGGTCGATCAACCGTTCGCTTTGATGCTGTCTGAAGAAAGTCTCACTGATATAAGACTAAGTATGAGACATAATTTTCAAAAATTCCACAAATTTGATTTTATTAATATTCTGCAAGGACATGACCCTGTTCACCAACTCCTTGAAAGTAAAAGGAAGAAACGTCCAAGTGTTGGGATAAGCGTTCAAAAAATTTCAGAACATTTTCAAAAGCTTAATAATCAAAACTTAGAGTTAGACTAAGAAATTACAAAATTGATTAGAGTGGAAATCGTCTACTTTACATGTATATACTGTTACATAACTAACTTTTATTTATCCGGAGTAGTCATTGTAATTAACCTGTATGAGAACAAAAAAAATCTAGTTTTTTGGACTTATCTTTTTGATGCCATCTAAATCCTTTTCTAAGACTTCATTCAAGTAATTTAATCCCATTTGTTGTTTTAATAATAATTTTGATAATTTATTAATAAATTCATCATTATTTTTTTCGTTAACGGCATCTTTGGGTGCGTTGTTTTCAATTGAGGTTGAGTTGTTTAATCCTCCATTCATAGTTGTTACTGATGAATCAAATTGATTGGCAAGATCTTCACTACGCTCTTTTAAAATGGATAATCTAGCGAATATATCATTTAATTTACCCAAGGAACCATTTGGATCACTTAATCTTGTATTGAGCAAATCAAATTGTTTTGATATTTCTTCTTCTTCAGGTAATAAAGGATAACCTTTCAATTTTAAAATGGCTAAAACTGTAGCTAATCTTAATAATCTTCTTGATAATTTTGTATGTTTGGCTTTCGCCTTTAATATTCTTGTGGTATTATCTAAGTCATGTTTTGATGAAAGAGATGATTGTTTTTCATCTATAGAATTCAATACAACTCTTGATTTAATGACGTGATCTAATTGAACTTCTATTCTTTGAGCTACTTCCGTGAAAGATGTTATTTTAACCGGATAATGTTGAGATGTTGGTCTATTTGACATGGCATTATCCCAATCTTCTGGAGTCTCATTTTGAGGTCTTTGTTGATTCAAAAGAGCATTGATTTCTTGATCATTAAATTTATTATAAAGGTGGGTTTTTAATGCACATTTTGGGGAATTTGGATCCCATTGCTCTTTTATTTTAATCAACTGATCATTTATGGCAGGTGTATACGTGTTTGTATTATTTGATGTAATGTTATTGGAGGATCCAAGATTGAAAGCATTATTATTATTTGAATTACCATTCAAATTAGTGGTATTATTATTGTTATTATTTCCGAATAAACTAGGTTTATTCGGTTGTTGTTGTTGTTGTGTTGACCAACCGAACGAAGGTTGGGGATTGTTGTTCGGTTTTTGACCAAACAAGCCACCTTGTTGTTGTTGCTGTGGTTGTTGTTGTTGTTGCTGTTGTTGTTGATTGTTGTTGTTATTACCTCCGAATAAACCACCACTGGTATTACTATTAGTATTCGAAGAGCCAAATAACCCACCACTTGTATTATTCGTATTTGAAGTATTATTTGATTGACCAAATAATCCACCGCTTGTATTGTTGTTGTTTGATGTATTATTAGATTGTCCAAATAATCCTCCACCAGACGTGTTATTCGTATTTGATGTATTATTATTAGATTGGCCAAATAATCCACCAGTATTACCACTGGTATTATTATTATTAGATTGGCCAAATAATCCACCAGTATTACCACTGGTATTATTATTATTGCTGGTATTAGCGGTAGGATTAGATTGTCCGAATAATCCACCACCCGTAGCAGGAGCAGCGGGTTTGGCTCCAAAAAGTCCACCACCACCTCCAGTTGATGGATTATTTGTGCTTGATATATTTGAGTTTCCTCCAAAAAGTCCACCTGAAGGAGCAGCGGGTTTTGCACCAAAAAGTCCACCACCATTTGTATTTGATTGAGGTGTTGAGTTGGTGGGGGCATTGTTATTGTTATTACCAAATAAACCACCACCACCGGTAGTGTTTTGTTGTGTTGAAGATGCTCCAAATCCAGTGTTATTAGCATTCGAAGATCCACCAAAGAGACCACCGGTGTTTCCAGTATTATTATTGGCTCCGCCAAATAATGATCCACCACCTGTATTAGACCCAAACATTGTTGTTTATATAAATCAATTGATGTAGATTTTTATTTTTAAATTTACTGATGATTTGATAACTTTTCATTACCTGTTTTGTTTTCTTTGAAGATTCTTTTTGCTCTCATTTTTTTATTTTTTTTTTATTTACTTTTTATTTTAAATATGATTTATGGCTTATATAAGCAAATTATAATGCAACCTATTTTTGCATTAAAAGTTAAAAAGTGATACATGAATGTAAGATTGGGGTTGGGTCATGACTGGTGATCAGCGATACTTTGAGTGAATTTGAGTTGCAATGTAGAGGATCATATGGCCTGAACTATCTATTTCAATTTTGTTCAAAATTTTCAGTTTCTTAAGAAAAATTCACGAAATTATACTTATAGATATAGTCATATAATCAATAAACAGGATCATTTAAGTGGAAAATTTGTCGTTACACTGGTACAAAGTAAATCAAATACTACGATAATACTAAACGAGAATTTTTTATAATAATAAATATGTATTTATAAATTGATTAAATTAAATATCTTCAAATGATATAAAATTAAATAAATTAAAAGTTTTCATGATCTATACAAACATGATAAGGGTGGAAAGAATTTTTTTATATTTTTTGAAGTAAAGTTAATACTAGGACAGTATAAATTTAATTCACAAGATGAATTAGATACTAGTACAATAATGTATGGTTGTAGTGAGTGAATGATTATTAGAAGTTCAAAAAATATATTATAATTTTATCAATATGGTTTTTTTTTTAAATTAATAAGTAATGCATGGAAAAATAATGTAATTGATTGTATTATCTATGAACTCCATAAAATCAACCACTATTAGAATGAGAAAATAATTTATAATTTCGTTATAGGCATTAGTCTTGATAATTCAAAAAATTTAAATTGATAGATTGAAGGAAAGGGGGTTTAGGGTAAATTAACTATTTTATTTGTTTCTTTTTTTTTTTTTGATAGTAATTAACAGACTAACTTGATGCAGATGATTCTTTTGATTCTTTATTTTTTAAAAATTCAGCGGTAACTGATTTATCATTACCTGAACCAGTAAATATTGGATTTTGTTTTAAATGAATTTGTTGATCAACATCAGGAATTTTTTTATCTAATTTTAAATTTTGAAAGATACATTTATTTAAAACTTTTTCTGAGCTTCTACAATAAGCTAATCTATGATTTTCTTGTTCTAAACAATCATAATGTAATTTAAATTCATCAAAACAATATTTATTTATATCTTTTAAAACTGAAACAGCACATCTTGTAACTCTTCTACCTTCTTTTAAACATTCCATGGTACCACCATTGTTTTCATCTTTACATAACATAAAATCATCATTATATGGTTTACATTTAGCACCAATAAAATATGAAGCTGATAATAATGGAGCTGAAGTTGCACCAACTTCATCAACTTCAGGAATATCTTTAGGTAATTGATTTTTATCAACGTTTTCCCATTCGTGTCTTCCAATAAACAAATCTCCCAAAACCATCTTAAATATATTATTATGTATAAATTAATTTATAATGTAAATAAATATATCAATTGAATAAATTATATATTTGCTTATGCTCAAAATAATATTGTTTTTGTCTAATTTTTTATTCGCTGATGATAATTTTGAGCAAATTCACACGACCTAAAATATTCAGACAGAAACACCCGCACACCTCTGAATTTTTTTTTGGATGTCACGTGACTAACATTGAAAGTGTTCATTATAAGAAACATATAAATATACATATAAAATACATAAAGAAGTGAATAATTTGTGACTGAGTGGATGAGGGAGTGGAAGATTAAGCGAGCAAATGAAGTTTGTTCATTTGGGACAACCGAGTGCTGCTTTTTCTTTAATTAAAAGAAGTTAATATTTACTGCTTCCTTTTAATAATAGATAAAAATTCTGATTCATGACCGGTAATTTTATAAATATTAAGTAATTGTAAAACCAAATCATTATTATTTTTATCATTTGAATAATTTTTTGATTGTTGTAAACTTTTCAATAATAATTCTTCAAGGTAAGCTTTAAATTCAAATTTTAAAGACAGAATTCTTAATTTTAAATTTTTTTCAATAAAATTAATTGAATCATTAATTAATAATGAATTTAATTTTGTAAATGAAAGATATAATGAAGTTAAATTTTTTAATTTAATTATAATTTTAATTTCAATTTCATTATCATCTTCAGAATTTAATAAAATTTCAAAATTATTAATTTGATCATTTAATAATAATAATAATTTAATCTTAGTTTTTAAATTAATTAATTTTTTTTTTTCAATTAATCCATTTTTAATAATTGTACTTGAATTTGTAAACGTTGCTTTAGTTTCATTTAATTCAAAATTAAATTTTTTTAAATCAATTTTAATATTATTTATTAAATCTAATCCTCCATTAATTGATTTACCTAATTCAATAAAATCATTATAATCATTATTAACTAAATCTAATAAATCTTGATTTAAAGATTTTGATAAATTGGTTAAATCTTTAATTAAAATATCAATTGATGTAAATCTATGATTTTTATATAAAAATTCATCAACGTTAAAATTATCTTTTTGATTATCATTTTGAAAATCTTGTCTACTTATTGTAGTTGGATATGGGAAATCTTCACTTTCATTAAATGCATCTAGGAATTCATTATCATTATTGGAAGTCATCACAATGTGTCAATACATCAAATAAAAAGAAAAGAAGTTATAAAGTAACACCATATACCATGAATAAATTAACTTAACACTAATTAGTTTGGGGTATTATATTGTGTATATATTTTTAATGTTCAAAAAATTATTGATTTTTACACGAATGTTCATAAAATAAATTCAGCTGCAAATAAAATATTAATATATCAAAATATCAAATATCAAAATATCAAAATATCAAATTGTACATGATATACGTAGTTGATATACTAAATTATATATATTTATAGTAAGTAAAAAGGAATAAAGAAGGTGTTACCATTATAATTTTCTCAAAATTATTCATTAAAAGAAAAAATTCAAAATCAAAATCAACTTTATTGCAACTTTTTTAAAATTATTACAAGATATATCGATATTGATATTTCTTCAATGTAAGTTTTTTCTTACATGGATTAATTCAGTGAAAGAAATAATAAGCCATTTGGTTATTCTTCATGGTAGAATGATGTATTACATAAGTGATTTAATGAAAATACCAATTTTTGATAAAATATTCGCTATATTTTGACAAAATTATAAAAATGATGTATGCTTTCTCGCAAAATTTGTTCTCCCCTTTTTAAAATTAAATATATGGGGTATTCTTTAAATACCAATATTTTATAATATGTTAACTACATTTAAACAAAATACAATTTAATTTTTAAGGGATATTATTCAAATACCAATATTTCAATAATATATTAACCATTTTTTTTTTTTTTACAAAATTACAATTTAACCTATGATCTCTCTTAAACTAATTCTTTCCTTTTCCAAATTGAAATCATCCAAGGGATATTCTAAAGAAAGTAATACTAAATGACGATGTATGGTCAATTTAGGACTGTATTTCAGTGGAATTATAAAAAAATGAGATAAATAGTAAAAATAAAGAAAAGTAGATGGCAAATATAGATTAAAGTAGTGTTAAGTGACGGTGTATGGGGTACGGGGTACGGGATACTCTGCTTTTCAAAAGTATATCACTTACCTTCATGATAATCAAAGAACACCATTTCATATGAATAATTCCATTTCACTGCTTAGCGTACGGATATCAATTCACTTCTCTGATGGTTAAAACTAAGAAGCGTGTAATTCCAAGACATTGATACATTAGGGAAAAGATCAACATTTATCAACTTGAATCAATGATGATCTCATAAGGTATTGCTGATCAAACTCCGACAGATAAAATAATAATAAGCCGAAAATGGTAAGATTTATAATGAAGTTAGTTATGCCAGGGTAGGAAGAAGTGGTGGTACCAAATAGTATAAAGTAAAACAATAGTAAAATCTAAATCAATACATTTTCAACCTCATTTTTCTAACAATAACGGTATACAATTAAGTTAAATATAAATGTTATAGAAAAAGAAAAAGGGATTATTGTAAATCCGATGAATATAAACAGATGCAATGAGAAAAAAAAAAGAATCTTGGGTCTTGGGGAAATGTTTAAAAAAATTAATTCCATCTGTAGATAAAAAAAAATAATAAATTGATTGATTAGCTGATCAGAGACGCGTAATCTTTCACATACTTTAAATCATGATTCAATCATGATTGAATCTTTACATAACTTGATTAAACTGATCATAAAATACGATTATAAAGTTTGATCATAAGATTATAATTTTTTTTCATATCATCATAAATTACCCTCACTAAATTATAATTGACGTAATGGAAATTATTTATATTTTATGTAATAATATTATATCATCAAATTATTTTATAGTTTTTTGTGTACCTTCTACTTTCTACCTTCTTATTCCTGGGTCCTTACCTTTACCTCTCCTAATCTTGCATGTGTTTACATGTCCTAATCTTACATCTTCATCTCCTAATATTGCATGATTTACGTATTACATATAATTTAACATTTCTTACATATTATTTCTCCGATTTGCAACTATGAAAATATTAGTTATGAGAATTATGGAAATAGCCATCACGAATGTTAAAGTGTTGATAAAATAGGTTAATATATTCACATATCTCGTATTATTATATCTGTTACGATATAAAGAGACCAGAGTTATTTCAGAGCGATAGCGATGGAATTAACGAAGAAAGGGAACAAGAAGGGATTTGAGTTTATTTCAGAGCGATAACTATGGGATTAACGATATAAAGAGACCAGAGTTATTTCAGAGCGATAGCGATGGGATTAACGAAGAAAGGGAAGAAGAAGGAATTTGAGTTTATTTCAGAGCGATAGCGATGGAATTAACGAAGAAAGGGAAGAAGAAGGAATTTGAGTTTATTTCAGAGCGATAACTATGGGATTAACGATATAAAGAGACCAGAGTTGTTTCAGAGCGATAGCGATGGGATTAACGAAGAAAGTGAAGAAAAAGGGATTGCGATAGCTATGGAATTAACGAAGAAAGGGAAGAAGAAGGGATTAGAGTTAATTTTTATCGCTTTTGCTCTGGAATTAACGAAGAAAGGGAAGAAAAAGGGATTGCGATAGCTATGGAATTAACGAAGAAAGGGAACAAGAAGGGACCAGAGTTTATTCAGAGTCATAGCGATGGGATTAACGATATAGAGACCAGAGTTATTTCAGAGCGATAGCTATGGGATTAACGAAGAAAATGAAGAAAAAGGGATTGCGATAGCTATGGAATTAACGAAGAAAGGGAAGAAGAAGGGATTAGGAAAGGGAAGAAGAAGGGATTTGAGTTAATTCCATCGCTTTTGCTCTGGAATTAACGATTGAAGAGATTAATGTTACAACACCAAATTTTACCTACATTAACTGTTAATAATTAATAATTTATATTTAAACTGATATCATGATCATGAGCCATACGCAATACATCATTAGATCAAATCATCATCAATTAAATTTATTAATAATGTGATATCAATAATATGATATAATATGAATAATATGATATAACACTATCACTATAAGTATATAATATAGTGTGTGTATAGTATAATATAGTATAATATAGTATAATATAGTATAATCAATCTCATATAATAGCTTACGCTATAATAATCAATTAAAATTATCAATAATTGGATTAAATTACGAAGAACAGAATGGAATAGAGTAACGTGATTTAAAATATTAATAATTGGATTAAGATTAAATTACGAAGAACAGAATTAGGGTGAAAAATGTAACAGGGTAAAAGATCTAAAAGACGTAAAAGACGTAAAAGGGTAAAAGTTTAAACATATAAGAGACTAAACAATTTAAAAAAATAAAATATCCGAAGGAGATGAAAGGGTAAAAGTTAAACAACTAAAAGAGGTGAAAGCGTAAAAGTTAAACATCTAAAAGAGATGAAAGGGTAAAAGGGTAAAAGGGTAAAAGTTAAATATCAAGGTAAAGTTAAACATGGAAGATTCATTGGGTAAAACACGTAAAAGGGTAAAATACAAAACAGTTATAGAGTTAAAATGGTTTAATAGGGTAATAGGGTAATAGGGTAGAGTTAAATGAGGAGACAACATGAATAAATATATCCAATTAGACTAAATATCGCTTAATATAAACAACACGAACACGTCTTCAATAAATAAAATAATGTAATGTAGTAATAATATATAATATGTAATGATAATAAGATCTACTAAATATATATCCGTTAAAGTAATATCATATTAAGATAGCCTAAATATCAATGTTTAATGATTAATTAAGAAATAAATATAATGTAATATAATGTAATATAATGTAATATAATGTAAATCGCATTATAATACATTAATAAAATAAGATAATGAGGCATCGAATTATAAAATAATAATAAACTCCGATAATATTCTCGAGGATTTCCTAATATGTAATAATCACACTATAAAATCACACTATAAAATCACACTATAAAATCACACTATAAAATCCGACCATATAATATAAAATCAGCCAATATGTATAATCAGCCAATATGTATAATCAGCCAATATTATACAATGTAAATACAAACGCGTTATTAAATGTGGAGATTAAACAATAATGGCCCAACAACCCAAAGGGTTATAATAATATAGTATAGTATAATAGACCCTATGATAATACGATAATAAAAATGGTGTAATAAAGTGGTGTAATAAAGTGTAATAAAATGGATATTATAATTGCTATTATATCGGCAAACTTTAAAATATATCGAAATGTGAAATGGGAAATAAATGTAAGATATCGAACTATAAAATAATAATAATGAGTAATAAAATAATGAGTAAATAATAAAATGATAATGTAACCAGGTAATAATGTAATGTAGTATAATACAGATGCAAGGTTAATGACTAAAAAGTAAGTCCCTGTCAAATTCACCAACAATCACAAACAATACAAACAATAGTATAATACAATAGTATAGTATAGTATAGTATAATACAATACAATAGTATAGTATAGTATAGTATAGTATAGTATAGTATAATAAACCATAAGATTCAAATTGACGTTGATTTACTTTCTATTATATTATATTATATTGTAGTGGTATTGTGGTGTATACGTGTTAAAATAGTAATAATTAACGATTGATTACGTCACAACAACACTAACCATAGCCATACACCGTACACCATATACTAGATACTATTATGAGGCAGAAGTAGGGTAAATCATTATACTATGCTATACTATACCATACTATACTATATTACAGTGAGTGTATAGTATATTGTAATTGAATAATAAAACGTTGTTAACAATTAGTAGAAGTATATAAACATATAATAGATTGATGTATTATAGAATTGTATATTGTAAAGTGTAGATTACATTATAGATTACATTATAGATTATATTATAGATTATACCCTCGTGTCAATGTTATGTCCCTTAGATAAATATATAATAAAGTACAATACATCAATCATAACTTTATTTCTTTTATTTCTTTTCTTTTATTAATCTTAAATCATGGCTTAATCTTAGATGAAAGCGCAATGAACAGTACAATACAATGAAATAACCTAACCATAAAATACAATACAATATGATAAGGGCAAGATTAACATATACATGCATTTACGTATACTAATACTAATAAGGGATAATCAAATATGATATTGCAGCATCACTCAATTATTATTAAGAATTAGTAATGAATTGGGAATGAATGAGAATGAGAATATGAATGAATAAGAATAAGAATGAATAAGAATAAGAATGAATTAAACAATAGTATTATTGTATATTGTATTGTATTGTGGTATAGATTATTGTGTTATGATATAAATTTCAACTATATTAGGAAATGATTACAAAAAGATATGATTCGGGTATATATCACTTTAGAAACATTGAAATTTAATACTACATTAACATACTAATACTAATACTAATACTAATACTATACTGTATTATACTATACTATATAATTGTATATGGTGTATTAATATAATGACGTCAAATAATTAAGATTAGATCTAGTAACCTCTTCAATTCTCTCTTTCAATTCTCTTTTCTTTTCTTTTCTTCTTTTTTTTTTCTTCCTCTTCCTCTTTTTTTTCTTTTTAATTTCATTTAATGTCAATTCAACCATTAAATGAAATTAATCTAATCTACATTCCAATTCATTTACATACATATCTCTAATATACATATATTGTATTATATGTAAGGGTATTACAATAACATTAAATAAACATTCTATTATATTTATCGTGTAATAAATGAAAACAATCTTACTTGACTTGACTTGTTTTGTTTTGTTTTGTTTTGTTGACTTGTTATCGTTTATACTATTCACTACAATATACTATTCACTGCAATATATTATATTATAATATTATTATTATTATTATAATATTAGATTAATCGATGAGTTAAGATTAGATTAATTTATTTATTTATTTAAATTATCCGTATCTTACATAAGGATATACGTAGATCTACATCCGTATCATACATCATACATGGAAACGCAATCACCATCCCCATCGACACATCCACCTAGTAATTCACCTAATTGCTTTTGTTTATTCTTATTCTTGCTTTGCGTTTTGATCCAGGGCGTGAGTCGTGGTCGTGGTCGGATATGCCCTGGCACCGGTCGGATGTCCTATTCCATACAAGTAAAGAAATAAGCCATTTTGGGGAATGTTCCACTACAAATAATACACAAATAATACAACAAATAAACAAATAATACAACACAATATAATAAGTTGTTGTGTAATAATAATTTATTTTAAATGTATTATTCGGATCCCCTTGTTTATTATATTACCATTTTATAGCCACATTAATATAGTATAATATGTACCCTTAATTTATATTATATTATATTATATTATATTATATTATGGTAACCGTTTATTTATTTACTTATTTACTTTTTTATTATACTTTTAACAAAGATTGATTAAGATGTAATTGAAACCCTTACCTATCCCCATACTACGCCCCATACTATGACCACTATGACCACTATGACCACTATGACCACTATAACATATTGATAAACCATGGGGGATATAATAAATTATAGTATAGTATGGCATGGTTGTATCGTTTATTTAATCAACTTTAAATAAAATAACATAATTAACATATTAACATATTAGCATATTAGCATATTAGCATATTATTGTATTTATTTTAATTTATTTATTTATTTATTTATTTTTATTTATTTATTTATGTTTGAGTTATATCGTCATCATCATGGAGTTTTACTTTTTAAATTATGAAATCCTGTTTTGAGCACTTATCATAACCGCAGTACACAACATACACCTTACTATTATACGTACACCATACACCATACTATTATATATCATACCATACTATTATATATTATACCATTATATTATACGTACACCTATACTATAAAATTATGTAATATACTATTATGTATCCTATATCATTAGTATATATATCAGTATACCAGTGTTGTGTATATCAGCACATTAGTGTGTATCTTAGTGTGTATATCACATGAAATATGTAACTGACTTGTAATTGTAACTGGGATGGAGTGCTGCCTGGCTCACAACCGCATGAGTGTCACCCGCATTAGATGTCAGATGCTTTGTGTCAGGTAGTAATCTGCTATTGCAGAGGGGAAACAATACACTAATGACTAAGCACTTTGTGTTACGAATGATGGGTGTTGATATCCGTCAAGTGCATTATTTTATATTATTTTACATTATTTTATATATTTTATATTATTTTCAGATGTCAAGATATTATGGTTAGGAGATTGGTATTGTTATTACAGGTTAGTTTTATGCTAGCTTAATTTTACCTAAATAACTCTCTCACTTACGCTTTTTACATATCTCTATTTAATATACTTTTATTTTACTTTTTAATGCTTTTTTTTTTTTTTTTATTTATTTAGTATATATATATATTTTTTTTTTTTTATTTTATTTTTTTTTTTTTTTTTTTTATTCTCTATTTTATTTCTTCAGTCTATGATTAAACTATTGTATATTTGTATAAAATAATCAATAATTCCAATCAATAATTTATCAAAATTTAATAACCTTACTTTATATTATAGTATATTTTATTTTACTATATTTTATTTCAATTTATATTATATTATTCATTAACATTTATTAAGTTTTTACATTCATCAAATTTTTACATTCTTTTCTTAATATATCATATCACAACAACATAAATTATAATGTCAACTGCAATTTATTATTCAAATCCAAATATCCCCGTTGAAGATGTTCATTCAAAACATACTTTACCTTCATTATCTCAAATCATGCCACCAATGCAACAACAACAACAACAACAACAAGGTCAAAAACAAGTTGGTGGTGGTGCCGGTGATGGACAAATTAGTCCATCTTTGGTTAATTCAAATGTTTATAATACCACTGGTGGTATTTCATATACAAATCAACCATCACCTGATTTATTTAGCCAAAATGGTAATACATCAAGTCAACCATCAAGTTTAAATACCACTCCGGCTTCAAGTTTTAGTAATGGTTCAAATTTATCTGCCAATTCAAATTATATCACCACCACCACCAATAATATATTACCAACCACAACCACATTGTCCAATGAAAATGCCGCCGCCGGTTCTGCCAGTATTGGGAAATGTACATGTAAATCAAAGGGTGATCGAATCCCCAGACCCAGAAATGCATTTATTTTATTTAGACAAAAATATCATCAATCAGTTTTAGATGAAGGTAGTGTAATTAGAACCAACCCTGAAGTTTCAAGAGAATTAGGTAGAAGATGGAGATCATTATCAATTGAAGATAAAGAACATTGGAATAATTTAGCTGAAGATGAAAAAAAAAATCATGCTAAAAAATATCCTGGTTATAGATATACTCCAAGAAGAAATGGTAAAAATAAAGGTTGTCCTTCATGTAGACAAAAATCTTTAAGACAACAACAAGTACAATTACATAATCAACAAATGATTCAATTACAACAAGATCAATATCAACAATATTTACAAATTCAACAACAACAACAATTGGCTCAACAACAACAAGTTGCTGCTCAACAAGCTGCAGCTGCTGCGGTGGGTTTAACTAGTCAAAACCAACAACAAAGTCAACAAAATCAACAAAATCAACCACAACAATCTCAACAATCTCAACAATCTCAAATTCAAGGATCAGGATCTTCAAATTCATCAATAATATCAAATAATAATAATACAAATAATAATTCATATATACCACAAGGAATTAATCAAGGTATTAGTCAATTTGTAATTCAATCAAATCCATTTCCTCAACAAAATTTTCAATTTTCATTTGATCAACAACAGCAACAGCAACAGCAACAAGTTCAACAACAACAACAACAAGTTCAACAACAACAAGTTGTTGCAGCACAACAAGCCGCCGCCGCCGCTGCATCTCATCAACAAGATAAATTAAGTCCATTATCATCAATACCAAATAATCAATATAATAATGCTAATACCAATGAATATAATAATTCCCAATTTTCAATAAATTATGATCAAAATCAAAATCAAAATCAAAATCAAAGTCAAAATCAGGGACAGGTTCAGGGACAGATTCAGGGACAACAACAGGGACAAGGACAGATTCAAGGAAATCATGGAACAAGATTTAATTCATTACCTACACCTGTAAGTAATGGGAATTATGGATTTGATGTTTTTAATATTCCACAACAAGCTCATCAATAGTGACTGACCCACTGACCAACCCACTGACCAACCCACTGTTATATTGTTCATAGTGTTGTATGTTTTTATTTCTTACATTGTTTTTTAAAAAATCTTCATTTTTCATTTTTCATTTTTCATTTTTCATATATTTTATTTTATCATTGATCCATTGATTATTGATGATTCATTTTTTCACTATTGTTAGTTTTATTTAGTTTTAGTTTTAGTTTAGTTTTAGTTTTAGTTTATTTCTACATTTCAATTACATTACAATTACATTTTAAAGAATAATATTAATATTAATATTATAATATTAATATTCGAATCAAAAATTAATCTTGATAAGTTTATTAAATCAATAATTCATCGGTATATTATTCGGCAAATCATTCATCATTCATCATTCATTAATCATTCATTCATTGATAGATTTTTGATAGATATAATGTCGCATGTCGCATGTCGCATGTCGCATGATGCACACATATTTGTACATATTGTAATATGTCGCACTGGGGGAGGCTAAACCCAGGGGAATTTATTAAAAAGGTTTGGGGGATTAACCCGATGAAAAAGAAAAAGAAAAAGCATAAAAAAAGCATAAAAAAAGCATAAAAAGCGTAAAAAATAAAAAAAACATTAATAAGATTATGAGAAATAAAATGAAATATGTAATTCCGGGGGACAGAAGGGGATTCCGGGGGGAGTAAAAATTAGAGGGATTAGAGGATTAAAGGATTAGAGAAATTAATTAGAGAAAAACGTAGGGGAAAAATAAAAAAATAAATAAAAAATAAAAAATAAATAAATAAAAAATAAATAAATAGTAAAAAATAAAATAAAATAATAATAAAGTTGAATTAAGTTGAATTAAATTTAATTAATTTAACAATTAGATACACATCATTTTTACAATTAGATAATTATTATTACTTTATTTTATTGTTGAAATCATCGATATATTGTTATACTTAATAATATAATAATGTAATATAATAATATAATATAATAACTGGTTATTATATTATTGTGACTTTAGTATAATATAATACAATATAAGATAACAGTGAAACTTGACATTGTGTTATTGACTCTGATATGATTTAACTGATAAGTATATCAACCAATCAAATATGATTATACAAATAGAATAGGAAAAGCATGTAAAATCCCAGATTAAAGCAAAGTGCATATAAAATAAAAGGTACAAAATTGCATAAATAATAAAATGATAAATAATAAATGATAAATAATAATATATGAAATTAAGTCAGGATACATTTAAACGCTATACTTTAATTCTAAGTGGGAGGTGTGTGCAGGACGCGAAGTACGCCACACTAATAATTTATACCAATATGCTATAGTGTAATATACTGTAGTGTAGTGTAGTGTAGTATATTAGTATATTTGTGACGTCGTGGAGTTATCACATTACAGGTTACACCGGAGTGCAGGTTACACCAGTGCAGGTTACTGTATGCGCTTACAGGAATGGAATGTTCAATGGCTGCTAATGCTGATGCTAATCCCCCACACCAATCCGTACACCAATACATCCATCCATCCAGTAACTCCTATTCTAATATTCTAATATGAGAGTGGCTAATGATACAGTTACATATACGTGTATCCCCCACCAATCAGTAAGTTTTACTACATTCAAAGTTAACCGTTGTAAATTGTATTTCATTATCCTGTAAATTATCTTAAAGCGCAATTATCTAACACTCACTTTATTATCTCAGTTTTAATCCATCTAAACTCATAAATTATTGACTTAATCAGTGATCAGGTTAGTCTTTTGTGTTTTTGTGTTTTTGTTTTTGTCTTTTTCATTGTCATGCAAATCTCACTATTGTTAATGTTATGTTGACAACCGTTTTTATATCAATTTATCTAAATCATACCCATTTCATTTGATTTGATTGAAATTTCATTTATTAAACCGATACACAAAGTATCTTCTTTTTTAGTATATGTTAATGTATTGATCTGCCTTATATCTTTAAATCGATGTATGTAATAAACTGTAATTGTAATGGTAACTGTAACTGTAAGTATTATTACAATGACAATGTTAATATTTATTTTATTTTGACATTTCCTTATCTATGATTTTATCATTTTATCATTTTTCATTTTCACCATTGACCATCCATTAATGATTTTGTAAATCACAAAATCTAAGATTTAACTGTTATTAGTATTATTATCAATGGTTTAATTATTACGGAATATCTTTTAGTTTATCAATGGTTAACTAATTACGGAATATCTTATATTGTATTATGGTAGCTAATGAATGAAATAATTTATTATATTTTATATTATGAAATGTGAATGTGATATTTGAATCAAGCTAAATTATAGTATCTAATAACATATCTTATAATATATTGAATTATGATAATAAATGAGATATTGAAACATATTGATTTATTCTTCATTTTTTTACAACTTCAACCAATTGGTGAAGAATTTCATTACTCGTGAGTATAACATATCTTTGATAAATCTATTAAGGTTGAATTATCATCATCAATAAATAAATGTCCATTGATGATAATTATTTTAATAATAGATATATTTTGAATTATAACTCATTAATTATATTCATAATCTAAATTAATTTAATTTAAGTTAAGTTATTTTGATTTAATTTAATTTTGAATTTTGAATTTTTAATATCTAAGTAATTTTTTAATCCTGATTTTTGAAACTTAATCTTAATCTTAATCTTAATCCTTGTCACAATTAAATTTATATCGTATCTACTAATTCTTTTCATTGATTAGAATATTCCATGCTTGGAAATCATTCTTCTTAATTCTTCATTGATTAGAATATTCCATTCTTGGAAATAATTCTTCTTAATTCTTCATTGATTAGAATATTCCATTCTTGGAAATCATTCTTCTTAATTCTTCATTAATCTGATTGTTTCATGCTTGGAAATCGTTCTTTTTAATTCTTCATTAATATGATTATTCTTCATTCATCTGAATATTCCATTCTTGGAAATCATTCTTCTTAATTCTTCATTAATATGATTATTCTTCATTCATCTGAATATTCCATTCTTGGAAATCATTCTTCTTAATTCTTCATTAATCTGAATGTAACATGCTTGGAAATAATTCTTCTTAATTCTTCATTGATTAGAATATTCCATGCTTGGAAATCATTCTTCTTAATTCTTCATTAATATGAATATTCCATGCTTGTAAATCATTCTTCTTAATTCTTCATTAATCTGATTGTTTCATGCTTGAAAATCATTCTTTTTAATTCTTCATTAATCTGATTGTTTCATGCTTGGAAATAATTATCCTTAATTCTTCATTAATATGAATATTCCATGATTGGAAATCATTCTTCTTAATTCTTCCATGATTGGAAATCATTCTTCTTAATTCTTCATCAATATGATTATTCTTCATTAATCTGAATATTCCATTCTTGGAAATAATTATCTTTAATTCTTCATTAATATGAATATTCCATGATTGGAAATCATTCTTCTTAATTCTTCATTAATATGAATATTCCATGATTGGAAATCATTCTTCTTAATTCTTCATTAATCTGATTGTTTCATGCTTGGAAATCATTCTTTTTAATTCTTCATTAATTAGATTATTCCATGATTGGAGATCATTCTCCATAAATCATCTCATTAATACGAATGTATTAACTTAAAGGTATGTTAAATACGTCTCACTGATAATTTCATTGATGAAATTTATGAAACCTTCAATTGATGCCACAATTGCCATGATTATTAAATGGTGGTAAAGTGAATATTGTGAATTGTGACATTTTGACATTTTGACATTTTGACATTTTGACATTTTGACATTGTTTAATAAGTTGAATTTTCAGTTAAGTTTTTCATTAAATTTATTCTAGATTATAAAGTTTTAGATGAATATTTAAAAAATTTAGTTATTCTGCTATGGTTGTAGCTTCATTGTGTTTTGTTAACATATTGTTATTCTTCACTAATTAACCTTATTCTTTACTTATCAAGACTAGTAGTATTATTCTTCACTTATTAACACTCATAATTGAATAATTTTAATTTTATGATTCTAATCTCGCTATACGTAATAATAATTTTAACTCTACATTATATTGACTCACATTACAAAAAATTCGTGGATTGTAAGATATAAATCACTATTCTGTTACAATGACACACCATCTATAGTTAATAATCAATGAACTGGAATCATAGCTAATATTGTTAATAATCAATAAACTGAATTCAAGAAACTGACATTAACTCAAACACAATTTCCAGCATTTTCAAAACTTAACTTGTTTGTTTCTATTTTTTTTTATTTTTTTTTTTTTTCATATTCAATGATTCATCATTGGCAGGTGAAAATAAATCATAGTTAATAAAAATCATTACAATACATTATATAAACCATCACTCGATAAGATGTCATTCATCACAAATCATTGTTAATTTTATCGAATTTCATGAATTTCATGAATTTCATGAATTGGTGAGATATTTATATGAGTATAAGTTGCAAAAAAAAAAAAAAAAAAAAATTAAAAAAGTATTTTATGAATGGCGTATTTTATGAATGTTTTTATAACCACTTTTCTTTTCAACTATCTTTAATGTGTTAACTATAACGACCTAAGCGATATACCTTTTCAGGGG